>CM019827.1:125993115-126377706 GCA_009763385.1 Coix lacryma-jobi var. lacryma-jobi | reverse complement strand
AAGTTTTTCAGGTAAAAAGAATAAAAAAAGAGTAACTTAAGTGGAGGGGAGGTGTAGGCCGCGGGGAGGGGGCGTACGCGCCCGGTTCCGCACTGCGGGAATTTACGCGCGCGAGGGGGCTATTTAGGAAGTTTGGAAAAATACCAAGTTAGTTTAGGGAGTTGTTGGAGAGAGTTTTTTGAGTTTTTGCCAAAATTATAAAAATACCAAGTGGATTTACCAACTTGTTTGAGATGCTCTACCCTCTTACTACTTCCATTGCGGGTGCCTAAAAGTGCAAGCAGGCAGGAAGCGTACGTATACTACGAGCGCTGCTGCTGTGAGCCTGTGACGCTGTTGTAATGTTGTACACGGAATAAAGTGAGACGTCGTGTGTCGTGCTCGTCGTATAAGTATGTACCACCGTATGTACAAACCGAGTGTAAAACAGACTACAGTATGTGTATCATTCATTAAATCTCATACCTTTTGAATGAACTTGCTAAAACTAAAAGTGCCAGAACCTGAAGGGAGGTACTTTGGCAACTAAACTGGCCCACTAGGCTAGTACCAGCCTTCAATCCGCGCCAAATTAATCTGGCCCGGACAGAACGAAGGCCTTGTTTAGTTGCTCAAATTTTACAAAATTTATTGTATGATCTAAATATAAAACTAATTTTACAGGTGGACGAGAAATCGCGTCATTAGGAGAACTAAATATGATCTAAATATAAAACTATTAAGCCTAATTAACCTCTCATTAGAGACTGTTTACTGTAACACAACATTGTCTAATCATGATCTAATTAGGCTCATTATAAAGGTCTCGTGATTTACCAGGTTTTATGGAATGAGTTTCATCATTAATTCATGTTTAATACTTAAATTAATGAGAATGGAGAGCTATCAGACTATATATAAGCTAACACAAGAGGAGCACTCAGAAAAAGTGCTTCTTATCTTACGGTCTTACCACAGGCTCAAACTGGGGCGCTGACAGGTTGTTCTCGAGGTTTCTCAGCACCAGCAAGATCTGCAGGAGATGATTTTGGTTCAACTCAGCAGCAGGAGATGATTTTGGTTCAACTCAGCAGCAGGAGAGGAAGGTACGCATGTGAAACGCAAGATGGCGAGGAAGGAATTGCGTAGTAGTACTGAGCTGTGAGCTACTCACTGTCTTGACGGTGATGTCGTCCAGTTCCTTCAGTTTCTGCAGGTGGGTTTCAACCGGGATCGGCAAGTTGGGGTCGAACATGTCGCCGACGAACCTGTACACCTGCGCAAACGGCAGATCCTCTGCAGAGGAAGAGCAAGATCCAGCTCACGGTTATTTCTGAAACCATCATGTCGTTTCGCTTTCACGAGCTCAAGTTCCGTTCAGCGAAAGAAGTTTTGATCCTGGAAAGGAGTTTGGAGTACGTAGTTGCGTACCGGGTGATAATGGAAGCTCGATCTGTTCATCCTGCACGGCTCCAACAACCACTGCCAGTCCAATCCATGGTGCTGCTGCTCAGGCTCGGCGCCCCAATGAACCGGCTCTGTGCGTCGGCGTTCACCCGTGCTGCTGCTGTCCCTGAACCCGACGGGCCTGCCCAATCCAAGCCTTGCATCTCTGGAAAATAAAATGTTCAGAAGCAGCGTGAGATCGAGAACACCATTCAGGATTCAGCAACGCGAGAACACCGTTCTGAAGAAAAAAATTGCAGGCTCGCTGGACGACAGAGCAAAAGAAGGCACTTGCCGCCGTTGCTGGCCGCAGGAAGCACGCCGGGGCTGGTCCAGCCGTCTGCCAGCCGATGGAACCGTGGGCGACGGCGGCGGACTCGGACAGACCTGGCATGCCGATGGGACCGTGCGCGACGGCGTCGGACTCGGACAGGCCTGGCCTGGCGACCGGCGCGCACGCAGGTTGTTGCCCGTGAAGCAATGGCATGGGCATGGCGGCCGCGCTGCTACCGGCCACCGAGCTGTGCTGCTGCTGCTGCTGCTGCATGGCGAGGTGGCGCCTCGGGTACATGTACATCGGCGGAAGGCCGGCGGCCAGCCCGAGCTTCTGGACCTTGATGAAGTACTTGTGGGCATGGCTCCGTATCTGCAGCATGCATAGGTTGCGTTGTTTGTTCAGAGTCTGAGCTCTTCTTCAGCGAGGGACTGCATGCCCAAATGCAAGTAGGAACTGAGGCGACTATATATGGATACCTGGATGGTCGTCTTGGTGCCGACATGCTCCTCGATCTTCTTCCAGTCGCGTCCGAACCTGAGAAAAAAAAAAACAAAAAACAAAAAAAAAATCATGAACATCAGAGTCCACTAATTTCCTGCTCATCACTGCTTCACTGAAGTAAGGTCAGTCAAAAGCGGCGTCCAGCGAACGATTCGGGCTCATTCATTCAGAGAAGGAATAGGTTCTGAACCAGAAGGGGAGCTCGTCGTAGCTGTCTATGTGCCTCACACTCTCACAAGTCACAAGTGATGAGAGTGACGACAAGTGGCAACTCACGTGAGCAGCGCGTCGACGAAGCGGCCGTGCTCGTCGGTGCTCCAGCGTTCCCGGGGCTTGGTGATGGTGTAGGGCTTCCTCGCCTTCTTCCCGGGCACCTCGCTGCTGCCCCCGCCGCTGTCCATGGACGACGACGACGACCCTCCTCTTGAATAATCCGTCTACATGAACCAGCACCTAGCAGAAGACGCGGGGAATGAAGGATGGATGGGATCGCCGTCATCCCCAAAGCCACGGCGCGGTATATATACTAGTACGCGGAAATGCCGGGACAGAACACGGGTTGCCGGCGGCAGTCGGGCTTGGGCCACGAGCGGAAATGCCCGTGTGCGGACTGCGCGGCTCGCGTCGCGCCTGGGGTTGGAGATCGGCGAGCGCGTAGACGTAGGCGTAGCACCACCACCTAGCGGAAGGAAGCGCGGCTCGTTGGTTGACACGCAATCGGCAGAGTTGCATGGATGTGGCAAGGCTTGGCGGAGTGGCCTTTGCGTGGCGCCGGGCTGGTGCAAGTGCCGAAACTGCGAGCGGGGCCGCGTTGCGTCTGAGCGGGACGTGACTTCGACTCCCTCCTCGACTCCTCGTGGAGTTGTGCTCGTGGGAGGGGGAGGAACATGTGCGGGGCGAGGACGGCCACGCTGGCCCTTTCCTATTGGGGGTGGGGTTTTTTTTTTTTTAATTCCGGTGTGTGTGTGTGGTGGTGGTGGTGGTGGGTGGGGGTGGGGGGTACGACGTCCGCTGAATCGTCCCGGGGTTGGCGGGGTTGGATAATAGGCCCGCCTCTTGTTTGCCACGTTGGATTCCTTAATGGGGTGTTTGGTTCATGGAATCAAGTCATGCTTCATTAGATGATGCATCATGAGTTCATCCTATGAATTTTGGTGGAACCAACTCATTCCTCATCTATATACTAATTATTGGCTTATGGGAATGAGGTGGTGATGCATCGACTCATTCCATTCCACCAACCAAATAGAAAAAGTTAGGAGGGAGAAGATGAAGATGATAGACCACCTCCTTCCTCAAACCAAACACCCTACAAGTAAACCGGAGATTTGATTATAGTATACTCCCTTCGTACAGTAAATAGAAGACGTTTTGTATATTGACATGGTCTCCAAAATATAAATTTGACTCTATTTATACTAAAACAATATTTATCAAAAAATGATCTAAATATATACGAAAGTATTTTTCAAGACAAATTTATTCATATGATTTTTATATTTTCAAACTTTCGTATGAATATGAATAAATTTTTCTATTCATGATTTATATGGTGTTTGGACATGGTTTTGATCAAACACTGGATTCCAGTATATCATGATTTATATTTCCAGTGTTTGATCAAAACCATGTCCAAAACACCATATATTTTTTTATACGGAGGCAATACCTTTTTTCCCTATGATATGAAGGCTCAATCGTTCACGGGGAAAAAAAGAGAGAAATTTGACTACTAGTAAAACCTCGAAATCCAGGCAAAAACTCGAGAAAAAAAAAAGAAAGATCGACAAGCAAAGATTCTCTACTTTTCCAGTCCCGGGAGAATCAACAAGCAAAGATTTGTCTGAACTACTAGTGTACACGGATCACTTTATTGGTTTCACATCGTACCGTTTGTTTGGATACTGATTGATCGATTGGCAGGCCTACATACATACATAAAAGGAAAGTTTCGGCAGAACACGGCCACGGACTCGATCCAGTCCAGTTCGAAGTGATGCAGCACGTACACGCACACGTTACATCGGTGGACTAGCTAGTGGCACGGCAGTCGGTAGGACATGTCGTCTTTGCTTGGGCTCGCTTAGCTCTTGGCCAGCATATATGGATCAATGGAATTAAACGCACCTTTTCCGCGTGAGCAGAATCAAATGCGCATGTGACCACTGCGAGATCGAACCATACATCATGCATGGCTGAGCACGAATTGTAGCCTGCAGGCTTGCATTGCATCAAAAGCAGCAAGCAGGTGCTATATATCTCCTGGGAGAAAAAAAACAGATCGATCGACGAACATAGCAACGCAAACACGCACATGTTTTTACCTTCTGAACTCTGGACCCGACCCAAACTACGTGTCGTCCGGTTAGGCTGACTAGAACTAGTCGTCCTGAATTTGTTTGTTCCCACGCTAAAACAACTGACAGCTACTAACTCATGAATTTTAAACCATGTCAACAACCATGAATTTGTTTGTCTAGTAGCTCAGCGTTCACTCGTCATCAAATCTATTAATGAAACTCTCCTCTCTAGCCAATTTGGCTAGAGTGGCAGCGTGAGTCTCCTCACGAATCTTCAAGGAGATGCGTCTGCGGGCAACGTCTGCAGGCTTCTCTGGGGAGCTGGAGGACGAGGAGTGCTTGACTTGCTGTTGAACTACCTCTACGTTCCTAGGGATGAGATCAGAGTATGGATTTGCAGAATTTTGTCTCACAATATGCTTCGGGAGCTCGTCATCTACACAACGCAATAAAATGGGACTAATTAAAGGGTGTTTAGTCAAAGGGTGAAAAGTTTTTAGTTGTCACGTCTAATGTTGTGGTACTAGTTTAGCATAATTAAAAAAATGCTAATAAAAAACAAATAACATATTTCGTCTATAAACCATAAGACAAATTTATTTAGACTAATTAATCCGTTAATAGCACATTTTTACTATAGCACAACAATGTGAAATCATGAACTAATAATTAGGCTTAAAAAATCATCACGCAAAGTTATTACAATGTGTAATTAGTTGTTTTTTTAGTATGTCTATATTTAATACTACATGTATATGCGATTGAACATTCGATGTGATAATAGGTGAAAAGAAAGTTGTTGAGTGGGAAACTAAACAGGCCCTTAATGGTTGACAGCGAGAGGCAGCAGACATGGTTCAGAAACGTAGAAGTAGAAGCGCTGGAAAGAATCTAGCGTAGCGCGTGGTTCAGAAATCAGTACCTTCTTGGCGGCGGCGAGGCAGCAGCTCCCACGCGTCGATGACGGGGCGCGAGGTTCTGAACGACATGACTTCCCCTTCGCGGTGGTCTTCTGACAAGCAGTTCTCGAAACAGAGGACTCGCCTGGCGATCACGTCCAAGCCGAATAGCTTCGAACCCTGGAGGAAATAAACGATGCGGTGGTTGGTGGGGTCCACGAGGGCGATGTGCGGCACCACCCCGTGCGGCAGGCCTGCGTCGACGTAGGTGTCGTCGGCCCAGATCTCGGCGAAGGGCGCCTCGTACTCGAAGCTCCAGAACTCCACCGCCTCAGGCTCCTTCGGGTCGATTAGAGTCCACATGCAGACGGTGGGGTTCTCGGGCGGGGGTGTGGCGTCGCCGTCGACCTCCACCTCGTAGGAGAGCCCTCGGATCTCGACGTCGCGGAGCTGGCCCTCGCTGGGCGCCACGCGGCGGCGCTGGTCGACGAGGACCCGGTGGGAGAGCTCCTCCCTCGCGTCGCAGCCGGTGGGGAGCGGAATGAACCGCAGGCACGGTCTCGCGGTGAAGGGGTCGCAAACGAAGACGCCGTAGGCGAGGGCGAGCCACCAGAGGCGCTTGTCGTGGGCGATCACCGTGGCCTGGGCGCAGGGCTTGCTCATGCGGTCGAGGAAGCAGGCGTCCAGGTGGAGCGCCTTGACGCTCCACTGCAGCGACGCGCTGTTGTAGCAGAGCAACCGATCCGTGTCGGCGACAAGGACAGAGGAGGTCCGCGGGTGGAGTTGGGCGACTAAGTACTCTCCGCGCAGGAGCGGGTTGCCGATGAGGCCGATGGAGTGGCTCGGCTGCGCGGAGACGGGGAGCGTCGCGAAGGGGATCGCCGGTATCCTCGAAGCAGTTCGCGCGTGAACGTCGCAGAGGAAGAGCTCGGGACCGGAGTTGGTGCTGGTGACGGGGCTGGTGATTTGGAGGAGGAGGCGGCCGGAGCGGTCGGTAGCGAGGATGTAGCCGTACGGCTGCTGCTCCTCCTGGCGGACGAAGTAGCCGACCGGGCGAGGGGGGGCGGCGCGGGGGTACAGCATCTCTAGGTAGGAGATCGTCGGAGGCTCTTGGAAGTCGAGGCGGATCTTCAGCTTGCCGTTACGGAGGACAACCACGGGATACGAGATGAGCGCCCCCCACGAAAGCTGTGGCGGCTCCGGCTTCGCGTCCTGGCGGGCAGGCGAAGTCGACGACGACTTGCCGTGCTCCAGGTTCGCGTCCTGGCGGGCGGGCGAAGACGACGACGACTTGCCGTGCTCCGGGTTCGCGTGCTTGCCGTCCTCCGGGTTCGCGTCCGCCGCTTCGGTGGTCGACATGGCAGCCGCCATGTTCTGCGGGCGCGAGGTTCTCAGGAGGAGGGTGGAGAGAGAGGCGGTTTGGTTTGAGGGGGTTTGATTTCGGGGAGCGTGTGGCTGGCTGCTAAATGCTACAGGATGGTGATGGTGACCCTGAAATCCTGAATTTATAGGCGGTAGGGAAGAGGAGCAAGCCCGTTCTGGAAGAGGACGAGGACTAACGAGGACGACGGCTTGTTGTCTCTTGGCCAGGTGGGGCCACGGCCATAATAACTAACCTTTCCAACTCGTCTCATGATGGCAACAACCCATAAAAAAAATTCGAAAGATAACGGCATGGCGCACGTTCAGTAAAAAATTCATTCTGGATGCTTCTGGTTGAGTTTTTTCTGATTGAGTGAAAATAGGCTGGTTCCAAAGTAAAATAAATCTGCAGCTCCAGATCCAGCAGGTCGTCATCAACCTGTAAGAAACCAAATGCTCTCTGCATTAAGGAATGATGAAGTGTGTGGCCTCTCAATGTACTGACAAAATTACTGGTGATTCTATGAACTATTGCCATTTAACCATTAAAAAACTTTAATGCACACAGAAATGGCTTGGTGAGTACCTTAAATTCTAAAAAAAATACAATTAATCTCCTCACATTCTCATCATTACTGAAAGAAGAAAAATGAAGACCATAACAGCATGAGGTTCCATTGTGAATCAAGATCATGCAAATCTCCATTGGGATATAACTGTAAGGATAAAGTGATTTTCAGCATAAACCAAGAACAGAGAAATGCCTAGCATGTACGTGCATTATACATAAATAAGTATGGAGCAGCAGTATGGGATAATCCAAGTCACCGAGTTGATCCTGAGTTGGCTGGCCATCGGGTGCATTGGCCTGACGTCTCATGCTGCCCCCCAACGTCGCGGTTTCTCTTGGGCTCCGCTCCAGACGTGCCCCTATGGTCTAATTTTTTACTTTTTAGCCCTTTTTTTTGAAAAATATCCATAAATGGTCCTTTGTAGGTTTGATTTCTGTTTATGTACCCTGACCTCGGCGCCATGACCTTTGGCGCCGAGAAAACACGTCTCGGCGCCATGACCTTTGGCGCCGAGGTATTGAGAAAGCGTCGAACGTGGCGGTGACCTGGCGCTGACATGGACGAGGGCTCGGCGCCATGGATCTTGGCGCCGTAGATCTTGGCGCCGAGCTCATTGCCCTAGAACCCGGCGCTGAGCTGTTAACCTTTAGATTTAGATCTCGGATGTTTCATACGAACAAGTATCGTAGTTCTCTGCTATTTGCCACAGAAGTCGGGTGGTGCAACTGCTTAGCACATGCACTTGTTTTCCTGGAGATCTGGGTTCAAGCTCCGAGCCCAGCAATTTTTTTGCACTTTAAAAAACGTCCATCTATTATAGTTGGTTTCTTTTGCACTTTAAAAAACTTACATCTATTATAGTTGGTCAAAATACTTTGCTTTAACATAAGCCACATATATTCAAACCTTATTTTTTGAATTAATTTTTATTTTTACTTATATGTAACTGCAGTGAAATATCTTTGTTAATTATTTACGGAGGTCGATATTTCACTCCTTAATTGTTATTTATAATTTACGGAGCTCGATATTTCACTATAGCAACATATAAGTAAAATAAAAATTAAAGTTATAATATACACCCACCATCCCTAATGATACTAATTATGTACTATATAAAGGTTATATTTAATTCTTATAATTTTAATAGAATATTAACCTATATTATTAAATGTGACATGGCCATCATAAAAAATCAACATTTGAAATTTGCAGAAAAAAACAGATTTTCAGGTCTACAAAAAAAATCAACGTTATTGTTATTATAAATGTGACATGGGTTTCGATAAACATTAATTAAAAGATAAATAATAAAGATTGTTAAATTGCAAAAACAAAGCTACCTGCTGGTTTGAACCTAGGTCTCCATCAACGTTATTGTTATTATAAATGTGACATGGGTTTCGATAAACATTAATTAAAAGATAAATAATAAAGATTGTTAAATTGCAAAAACAAAGCTACCTGCTGGTTTGAACCTAGGTCTCCAAGAAAACAAGTGCATGCGCTAACCGGCTACACCACCCGACTTCTGTAGTAAATAGCAGGGAACTACGATACTTGTTCGTATGAAACATCCGAGATCTAAAGTTTAACAGCTCAGCGCCGGGTTCTAGGGCAATAAGCTCGGCGCCAAGATCTACGGCGCCAAGCTCGGCGCCAAGATCCTTGGCGCCGAGCCCTCGTCCATGTCAGCGCCAGGTCACCGTCACATTCGACGGTTTCCCAATACCTCGGCGCCAAAGGTCATGGCGCCGAGACGTGTTTTCTCGGCGCCAAAGGTCATGGCGCCGAGGTCAGGGTCTATAAACGGAAATCAAACCTACAAAGGACTATTTGTGAATATTTTTCAAAAAAAGGGCCAAAAAGTAAAAAATTAGGCCCTCAGGCCGTGGCTCCCTCGATCCGCCCTGACGCCCGACCTATGGTTTGGATGGTTGTGTCTGCTATGTAATTTCTGAACAATTTGTGAAGAATTTGATGACATTTGTGAAGAATTTGACATATATTTTATTGGTATCTGTCATCTTTAGAAATAATTTGTGTAGTGTGGTGGCCACCGACGCAACGCTTGACGAACCAGGCTTTGGTCGACGAGGCTGGTGAGTACGGGTGCCATGTGCTCGATGGCACGGCTTTGCTGCCACCGTCGTGTGTTTTGGCCATTGCCGATCACGGTGTAAGTGGAAGCTTCGAAGAATGCCCGGACCTCCGGAGCTGAATCGATCGGCAGCTCTGCCCATGCTCTCTGTGCGTCTATCTGATGCAGCCAGAACCATTTTGGTTTGCACCGCAATTCCGGTGAGCTTGATGTTCGGGATGCCGAGACCACCCAATGGCCAATGCAAGTCCGTCGGACGGCAAATGGTTGGCCAGGCGACCATGCACTTTCCGCGTATACATGAATCATCTAGCCCATTCATAAACCTGACAAGATCGAGCCAAACCTACTGATGCACCAATAGTATGACGATAAACCAATCTCGCAAGGGATAATATAAGGTACATGCAGAACGGGAGACTAAACTCTCATTGGGTAGTCTGAACGACAATATTTTTACTCTAGTCTTATGATACTGATGCCATCATGTTTGCCTGATACAACTCTATCAACTCTGCTTATGCAAGTGTAGTTCAAAAGGTCTACATAAAGAGAGAAGAAGGGGATAGTGATCATAACTATGCTTAGTATATATTCTGAATCTGCACTGACACTTAACATGAACATATATGTCAGCAGCTATATATGCAGGCGACACACCAAGAGGGGAGAAAAGGCCAGGGAAACTATATATGGCAACCAATCAGGTGACCTTGACCTTAATCGATGAAGAAAATGTTTGGTAAATTATAAGGCATTCCAAGAACGTTGAGAGTCAAAGTTTTTTTTAAACTTTGACCAACTCTAGAATTTTAGTTAAAGTTGAAAAACTTTGACTCTCCAAGATTCTTGAAATGACTTATAATTTGGGATGGAGGGAGTATTAGTTAACCGATCAGGGCCAGTGTGAAACAGCTCAAATCAACATGGCATAAATATGCATGCACGAAATAAAGTATAAAGCATCGAGGCAACAGAAGAGATCACCTGTGCGGTCGCAGTTTTCCCAGTGTTCATCAGGTACAGTACAGCCATACACGCAAGAACACGTAGGGGAACACAGTTGTAATATGGCAAATGCAGCACCGATTCTCCAGCAAACCGCGCGAGACATGCATACTACGGCGGACTGGGACTGGGAGAGACCTCTTCGTTCCTTGATGGGCGGTACGTGATGCCCAGCGCGGCGCTCACCATCGCGAGAGTCAGCGCAGCGCAGCCTGGGCGATGAAGTGCTTACTGTCGAGCAAGATTTCCAAGCCAGGGAGAAAAGAGAACTGGGACGCCGAGAAGGTTGCCGGCCGTCCGCAGGTGACCACAAGGAGTCGCACGCGTCCTCGTCGTAAGCCCCGGCGAGGGGCGACCTGGAACAGGTTCAGAGCGAGCCAAACGGGGTGGGTCGCCGTCAGGGATGTACTGAACGGATCGGAGGGCAGCGGGACCATCGGGTTATAGTCGATCGGCGCCGCGGAGCTCGAAGAGCAAGAGAAGAGCTAGGCCGCCTACGCCTCCATCGTGGCCGCGGAGAGGGTGAGGTCGTCGGACGCTGCCCACGTGCTCGAGACGGGCGCGCACGGGCGGCGCGTCGTTGGCGACGTGCACCGGCAATGGCCAATGGGGAGCGCGCCACCGCGTCAGGGAGCACAGAGTGTGGGCGCGGACGCACCGGACCGCCTGGCCAGCGCGCGCCACCTCGACCGCCCGCAGTTGGATTGGAAGCACGCTGTCAATGGCGCCACCGATTCTCCCTCTCGCCACTATGGGCCTGACGTCGCAGCGCGGCGTGCTCTGACAGCAGCTGCGTGCCCTGGCTAGGTGGAGGTATAGTTGGCCAACCGGGCCGCCCGGCACGGCACTAGCACGGGCACGATCAGGCACGGTGGCACGCCGTGCCGTGCCAGATCGTGCCAGCGTGCTCAAGCACAGGCCCAGGCACGGCCCTACAAGGGCTTAACCGTGCCGTGCAGTGCCTGATGGCACGGCAGCCTGTCAGTGCCCGTTCTGGCACTGGCACAGCTGCCTCATTAAAAACCTGCCTAAGTAAAACCTGCCTAAGCATTTTACACAGATTCAAGATAGATCAAAAGACACAAAGTAGTTGAGAAATAGAAATATATTAGGAGCTTGTGCAATGGCTGTCTCATTAAAAACCTGCCTAAGTAAAACTCACCCTTTTGAGATAAAACCTTAGGCAGGAAAAGAGTACAGCCAAGCCCCAAGTTCAAATGTTCAATGTCCTTACATCAATGTCCAAGTTCATATTACAGTCCATTACATAACAGGATAACTGATAAAATTCAAGCTAATCTAGATAAAGTTCTTCAAATGCTTCTTCCATCTCCTTGTCCTCCACACAGTGCTGCAATCTTTCCTCTGCCATCTCCCAGTCCTTGATGCAGGTGAGCATCTCCACCATCTCTGGCTTCAGCCTCCTCCGCCGCTCCTCGATGATCCTGCCAGTCATACTAAAGGTAGATTCTGAAGATATGGTAGACACAGGAACAGTTAAAACATCTTTAGCCATGATGGACAGCACTGGATATGTCAGTTTGTGCTCATGCCACCATCTCAGGATGTTAAATGAATCATCCAACTGGCTAACAGTGTCACAATCCAAATAGTTAACAAGTTCAGAAGCATTAGAAGCTGTAGAAGTAGCAGCATGCAGCAAAGCAGTAGCAGATGTATCTCTAGATAAATTAAGATTAGAATGCAACCGTGAAGAAGATGTACCACCACCAGAAGAACTAGAATCATCATCATAAATTTATCCCATGCAGACCTTTTCTTACCGGTAGGGTTTTGGGGAACAGTCCTACTCAACCTAATAGAACCATATTTCTGCTCATATTTATTGTAGACTTCAGTAAGCCTAGCTCTAGTGTCAACCTGATAAGCACTATAATCAGTGCTTGTAAGGTTCATCAACCTCCTCAGCACTTTTGAGAAACCTTTCATCTTAGCTCTAGGGTCCAAGATGAATGCAAAAGAATACAGTAAAGGTATGTCCCTCCAGTATTTATTATACTTATCTATCATAGGTTGAACTACATTTCTCAGGTGAATGTCATTATCATAATTTTTCAGGTGTATAGCAATTTTAACAAGATAATGAATCATAAGTGGTGAGGTAGGATAGTAGATACCAGACAAGGCAACTGTAGAATCATAGAACAATTCAAGAAACTTAAATACCTTATCAGCCATTGACCAATGCTGTTCATTTAAATGCAACTGTCCATCATCAGTTCTAGGATAGTTAGCTTGTATAAAAGTAGATAAATGTTCTTTATGAGGAAGCAAGCTCTTAAGCATAAGGTATGTAGAGTTCCATCGTATGTCCATGTCTAACTGAAACTTTCTAGGCCTAATACCAGCTGCTTGGCATAATCTTTTATATGCAGCTATTCTCTGGTTAGATGAGTTTAAATATGATATTGCAACCCTAAACCTCTCAATCAAAGGCTTAAGAGCTTCAAGTGCTTCCTTGACAATCAAATTGACAATATGACATGCACAACGCTGATGCAAGAACAAAGAAGTAATAGCAGATTCAGGTTGCAGTGCATCATCTAAAGGTACATCAATACCAAGATATGTAGACAGAATAGGTCTAAGTGTACGCATAGCAGAAACATTAGATGAAGCATTGTCCAAAGTAACAACAAACACTTTTTTAAGCACACCATAATCAGAAAGAACAGATGCAATTCTATCACCTATGTTCTGTCCATTATGAGAACAATCAATAAGAACAAGACCAAACACTCTTTTCTCTAGTTGCCAATCAGAGTTTATGAAATGAGCAACAACACTTAGGTAGTCCTCTTTGGCATTACCGGACCATATATCAGATGTAAGGCACACACAGTGAACAGAATCAGAAGATAGTAGCTCAACAAGCTTAGATTTACGTTCAGTGAACATTTTCTTAATGTCTCTAGTGGTTGTTTGTCTAGACACAGCATGGAACTTAGGGTTGTGAGCATTTTTAATGTAATCTCAAATGCAGTAGATTCACCAAAACTAATAGGGATATCTACCCTATTAGTTTATAGCGGGGGGAAACAATGGCGAGATCCAACGACTGTTGTTGCCGTGCCTAAGCCGGGCCAGGCCAAATGTCGTGCCGTGCTCGTGCCTGGCCCGTGGGCCGAATGTGAGGCCCAGGCACGGCACGGCACCGTGCCTGTGCTTGGCACGACACGTGAGGCAGTGGGCCGGGCCATTCGTGGGCCGTGCTTTTGCGTGCCGTGCTCGTGTCGGCCCAGCGGGCCTGGCCCATCTGGCCAACTATAGGTGGAGGTGGATCCCGCGCGGCGTTAACGCAGCCCACGTACGCCCGGTCGCCCGCAACAGGAGAGAAGACAGGCAGACAGAGCAAACACACAGACGGTACCGCGCACCCTCTTGCTCGTCGCCAATGGCGCCCGCCACTACCAAGGAAAAAAATTTCGGCGAAATTTCGCCGAAAAATCCGAAATTTCGCTCTTTTCGGTGGGGCCCGAAAAAATTCACGTGCCGGCCAAATTTTTCAGGCAAATTTACGCTGCCCGCCGAAACTGCGCGGCCGCCCGCCAAAACTTCGCGCCAATGAGTCCTCCCGGCCCACAAGCCCGAGATATACCCCCACCAAACCCTAAATCGAACACCTCTCATTTTTCCTTCCCCAAATCGGCAGATGGAGCTGCAGCTCGACACAGCCGCCGCCACCTTCATCCACCGCTAGCTCCCGGCCTCCCCCTCACCTCTCGTCTCCAGCCGCCATCTCCACGCCTCCGCAGTCCGCACCTCCACCACCGGAGCAGCGGCGACGCAGGACGGGCGGGCGATGCGCAGGGCGCAGGGCACGGCACGGACGGTGTGCACCTGTGCGCAAGGCAAGCCGGCAGCAAAGCAGCAAAGCAGAGCGCGAAGGAGCAGAGCACGGACGTAGGAGCAGAGCAGGATCAGGAACAGACTACGCTTCTAGGTATAATCCCTAACATCTATTGCCCCTAAATCCCTAATAAAAATGATTCAAATGTTTTTGTGATTGTGATTTATGAGTCTTTGATTTGATTCTTATTTCCCTAAGGATTGCTGATTTATTGATTGAGTATTTCACTAGCAGATTCGGAATTTTAGATAGGCAATTTCTCTAATTAGCTACTATTTTATTCGTATTTTGAAGTATTGCATTTTTCACAGGAAAACATGGTATAAAAGATGATCTTTTTGTTTCATTTATCTGGATTGAACTGTCCACCTAAAAGTCATGGAATATTTGTTTAGGGTCTTCTAATAAAATGAAATGTGTATTGTTACCGAGTTTCAGTACAATTGCAGAAGAAGATACTGCCATGGTTGGCAAAGGAAGCATGGATGTTGAGGGTTCCAGGAAGGGGAAGGGGCAGATACTTGCTGATGGCAGTGGAAACTTGTCTCGTGTAGCAGAAGCAGGAGCCGGTGACATTGTCATTAGTAAAGAAGGTGAGCTTGCCTATGATCTTGCAATGGCGCTGTTAGTGGCTTTGTTTATCAAGCACATGATTTTATATGTGTGTTTAAGCATGTAGCTGATTAATTACGCCACTATATATGTATCATCTTGACACTAAAAAGCTATTGTCCTATTGCTGAATCTTTTAAACCTATGCAAATTTACTCAGATTCACTTGATGGTGTAAACTGGCATTATTTACTCAGTGTTTAGCTTATAGTTTAAATCATATTTTAGCATCAAGTAAATCATTTTCTTGTTTTTTTAACCATAGGAAAAGAGGTGGTCCTAGGTGGACCAATTACAGATCCTTGGAGTCATGGAGAAAAATGGAAAGCCAATGGATTCAAGTGTGGTTATTGTATGGTTGCTAGAGGAAGTGGAGGTGCGACCCGTTTCAGAAATCATCTAGCTGGAGTGGGGGGGATGTGGTGTCATGCAACAATGTTCCAAAGTTTGTGAGGGAAATCATGTTGACAGAGCAATGGAAAGGGAGAAAAAATAGGATGGATACTAAAGAACACCGTCTCTTTGTGGAAAAGGCACTCGTCAATGAAGCATATGAAGATTCTAGAAGGGCTAACATTCCTACTGATGAAGCTGGGCAGGTTGAATTTGCAATAAGAGAATCATTGAGGGATATAGGAAGGTTAGATGTTAGCTATTCGCCATCCTGTGTGGTAAATGGCAGCAGCCCACCTATAGGCAGCAGCCCACCTATAGGCAGAGAAAGATGCAATAGTAACACACCACCTTTTCGGAGAGTAAGTTTCTCGGGTACTCAGACTACAATTGGTAGATTCTACAGTCCTGGTGCTGCACAAGCTGCATTTGATTTAGACTTGGCACGTAGTAAGACACCAACACAGCGTAGAGTGGACACTATGCTGCAGGGAGATGCCAAAGTGAGACTTGGTAAAGTTTGGTCGAAGTGGTTCCATGCCAATGATATTCCTGGAAGGAAAGCTGACTGTCCATATTTTATATCAGCTGTTAAATTGACCCAACAGCTTGGAGAAGGAGTGAATGTTCCTTTGGGAAGAGAGATAGATGGCCCTTTCCTAGAAATGAACTATGAGGATATGCTAGCACAAATGGATGAGTACAAGGAAAATTGGGCTCGATATGGGGTCACACTCATGTGTGATTCATGGACAGGACCTTTCAAGATGTGCATCATCAATTTCATGATATTTTGCAATGGCCGCATGTTCTTCCATAGTTCTGTGGATGCAACTGGTCATAAACAAAATGCTGCATATATCTATAAGCATATTAAAGAGGTGGTTGAAGAGGTTGGGGAAAAGAATGTTATTCAGATTGTGACTGATAATGGCTCCAATTACAAGGCAGCGTGCAAAAAAATTGTGGCTAAATATAAACATATCACTTGGCAGCCATGTGCAGCACACACTATCAACTTGATGTTGAAAGAAATAGCAAGCTTTGAGGAGGTTTCTCAAGTAGTGGAAAGTGCGCAACGGATGTGTAAATTCTTCTACAACCATAATAGGTAACACTCCTATCTTGTATATGTTTAGCTGAATTCTACCACAAACATAGTGTATTTGTAGCTCAGATTTAAGCTGCTTTACATGCATTTAGGTGCTGATTTTAGCTCCTATTGTTTCTAGGCTGCATGCTATGATGAGAGCGAAGATAGGAGGAGAATTGATTCGTTGGAATGCCACTAGATTTGGTACGGTGTTCTTATTCTTGCAGAGTTTTTATGACAGAAAAGAGAGATTTCAGGCATGGATGGTATCTGAAGAGTGGAACAATAGTGAATGGAAAGATGACCCAGACCATGATTTCACTTATGATTGCTTGACAAGTAGGAAGTGGTGGGAAGATGTGGAGTTGGTGTTGAAAGTTGTCACACCACTATTTTCTGTGCTTCGCTTTGCTGATGGTCAAAAGAATGGGACAATATCTGGATTCCTTCCAAGGATAAGTGCAGCTGAAAGGGAAATAGTTGCTAAATTGAAGCATGATAAACGTGTTCCTAAGGATCTCCTAGAAAGAATAATTGAAGCAGTAAAGAGGAGGACTCAATATCTTTTTGATGGAACTCTCATGCCTGCAGGTACAAACTCAAACTCTTTATTGCTGAACATTGTTCAATTCATGCCTTGTTTCATTCATGCACTGTACTTTTCTAATTAAAACTAATATTACTCTACTTGTCCCCATTTGTAGCTGCTGCACTGGATCCTCAGACATTATATAAGTCAAAATTTGCAACAAACCCATCTGCTCTACTAGCTGTAAGTTTAGCACTCAAGAAACTAGCGAGCACACCAGAGGAGGCATCAATTGCAATTGATGAATTCACGAACTTGTTTAGCCAGAAGAAATTGTTATTTGGATCACTAGAGGCTCGGAGCTCTGCACTTCGTGGTCAAACCACTCCAGGTATTATACTTGTCTTGGCCTATTCATCAGTTTGCATTCTTTTTTTTGTAAATTGATTCCTATGTTTCTTCAATTTATTGAAGCTGATTGGTGGTGGTCATATGGAGGTCAGTGCAAAGCACTGCAAAAGCTTGTTGTACGCATTGTTTCACAATGCAATTCATCGAGTGGCTGTGAGCGAAACTGGAGTACCTTTGCTTTGGTTCATACTAAACTGAGAAATAAGTTAGGCTATGACAAGCTTAGGAAGTTGGTGTTTGTTCATTACAATCTAAAGTTGCACATCCAGCAGTTTGAGGCTGATTTTCAAAGCCTTAAACAAAAGGAGACAGATCCATGTAGCATGATGATGGATGTTGCTTTTTTTGATGAAAGCAACCCCATCATGGAATGGCTATCCAACTCTAGGTCTGAGTCCACACCAGTTCTTGATGAATATGATGCTGAGGATGATGATTTTACCACACCGGGAGGCTTTGTCACTGATGAGCTACAGATGGATGCATCGGATGTGGCTAAATTCAAGAGAAAGCTTCATTTCGGTCAAAAGGATGGTGAGAAGAAAAGGAAGGTGGGAGATGAAGATGAAGAAGATCTGATTGAAGTGGACTCTGATTCAGATTCTCCACATGGTAGCCCAATATATGCTGAGTCAAATGACAGCAGCTCTGCAAGTTCTGACAACGAAGGTGATTGTGAGGCTATCACTTGAGATTTCTGATTATTGTGAATAATATGTAATTTTGTTAAAAATCTGTTTTGCTTCCTAGGTGAGGATGATATGGAGGTAGACAAAGCTAATGGTAGTAAGGCCTGTGTAACCGAAGGAGATGGTGGGTTCCAGCTTGCTTTAGTTATTTTGGTTATTTTCAACATTTCCTTATGAAAATTATGATTGCGTAGGTGAAGATGCTAGTGGTAGTGGGATTGAGAAATCGGTTCATCTCCGTCCAAGGTCAACTAGGAAGAAGAAGCCTACTCTCAAGAGTGTGAAAGATCTTTGAAAGGTTAGATGAATAATGTACCCACTGACTTGGTTATGTATTTGTTAGCTTTCAACTTAGTTCCTATAGTAACTTAGCTGCATAGATCTTACATTTGAAATTGCTGACTTCCATTTTTGTAGATATGGATCCTTTAGTAGTCAATGGTGATGCAAACTGAAGCCCCAAGAGAGAAATATGGAGCTGATATATGGTGCAAGCTCTAGCATTTTGCATATATTTTGGGATGTATGATACCTATCGATACTTGGGACATGTAATATTGGGCACTTCATTAATTTGCAATGTATGGACTTGTAGTATTGAGACTTTCTAAGTCTCTATTTATTTAGGTGTACTATTTGGGACTGTTAAGACTACTATTTGTGACTGTTAAGACTACTAATTGGGACTTTTAGACTATTAATATTTAGGACTTTGCATTATCATGATGACACTGCTAGGGATATATAAATTGTGTGCTATAAGTTGTGATATATCATTGTTTATATATGCAAATCTATGTTCAAATATTAGAGATATTTTTAGTTAAACTTATGTCAAATTTTTTTTAAAAAAATTTAAATTTGTTTAAATTTTGTTCGAAATCCCCGAAATTTCCGAAATATCGCTCTTCTCGGCAAGTGCCGAAATTTTTTTTCTTCCGATATAAAAAACCTTGGCCACTACATCGTTCGCCTCCGCGTCTTGAACTCGGCCTCGGACTCGGCCCTCTGGCCATTGGACAACAAGGATAAAACAGGTACGGGGCAGGACGGCAGGTATACGATCACGATCACGACTCTGCATGTCTCGTCTTGTACTTGGACTTGCATCGGACTGGGCCTGGTTGTTGGACACGTAGAACGGACGGGGTCTAGTCTCCTAGTACGTCTCTATAAATTCATTCAGATCGGCCCTGGTTTGATTACATAGATGTACCACAATATACTCACAGAAACAAACAAATCTTTGGTTTTGTTGTAGGCTCTCCGGGTGGAGACTAGAGACTAGATCGATGGAGAAGGAAGCAGCGGCAGCGGTGGTGATCGAGAACCATAAGCCACGTGAACGGCGTTGCAGCTCTGCTCGTCCTCCGCGTGGGCGGCGGAGCCAGGATTACTGGAGACAGCAACATGGCAGGAGCCGGTCTGCTCCGCCGCCGAGGCAGAGGCGGCAGCAACGGAAAAAGGTGGATTGGACGTCGGAGGAGCATCTGGTCGCGGAAGAGTTTAAGCGCATAACGTGGGAGGTGTTGCTCAAGTATCTGTCCAAGACGGACGAGGAGGTGCTGGAGGAGTATCGCCTGGCCGGGAAGCTCCACAAGTACAATCTCTGGTCGGAGATGCAAAAGCGTTTTGCTAGAGCGGCGAAGATGTATCCGCCGCCGGATGGCTACTTTCTCTGGGTGGAAGAGGAGTTCTTCCGGTTCATTGACGACGTAGAGGACTAGATCGAGCCGTCGGCCCTGGCGGATGGAGAGATGGATGATGGATACAAGACATAGATACAAAATCATCGATACTGTTGACTCATCATCATCATTATTAATTTTACAATATTTTTACTATATGTAATCGATAGTACTATATATTGAACAGTGTTATATATCTTGTTCGTTTAATTTGCTCTGCGCTCGCACCCTAATATAAGGTCCTCAGCATATATTCATCTCTCGGACATATAACAACTAGTAGTTAGCTAGATTTTAGCCCTTGACAGAAGGATTAATGGATGGGCAGTTTAGCCAAGTCTCAACTAGTTTCTTAGTTCCCTGGTCTGTATAACCCAACTATCAAGTGCTAATAATTAATTATAAAACGAAATGTTTATTTAATGATATTGGTACATAATTAATTATCAAGTGCAAATCATATTGGTACATAATAACCTTACTCACCCTTCTATCTTGGCACATATTTTACTCACTTAGTATATTGCCTTAGCACAGTATCGAGTACAATTATGGTGGGCACGAGTGACCCAACGGATGCCCGTTATCTGAGTAGGCATGAGTTTAGACATAAATTTAAACATGTGACATGTTATTGGTTTTTTAGTGGACAGATTGTATAGGCGAGGTTAACTGAACTGATCTTGGGTTCGGCTCCATATCGGTCTTCTTTGTGGTCGCAACGCCATAAAAAGCTTCCGCAACCTCCTTAGGGCTTGTTTGGATGCACATGTATTTAGCTAAATCCACATGTATTGAAGTGTATTTAAACTAAGTTACGCTCCAAACCATGTGGTTTAAAGTAAATACATGCGCATCCAAACAAGGCCTTAGTCGCCAACAAGTTAAGATGTAGTCCAAAGAGCTATACTAACAAACTGCGTAATCTCTCTGTGTGGGGTGCCAAGTGTGGGCATCTCGCTTGTATTAGGGCACCCTGTGTAAAACTTGCTATCGTCTTAATGAAATACGTTCTATATGTGCATGTTCGCGGAAAAAAGAGGGTGGGCGGCCGTGACATCGTCTGAAAATTGCATTCCAGACATTCAACTGGATCACCTGAAAATTAGATGTCATTGTGCATATATTGCAACCATAGAACTAACTGAACTCAAATCAGATCAACGGAAGAATCTACATTTTTTTTAGATAAAGGATATGAATCCGGCCTCTACATCCGAGGATGTACACAACCAATTATTACAGAGTTTCAAAGAGTGTATAAATAGAGCAAAAGGTCACAAACAATGACCAGGACATTAAAGCAAACAATATAATTGCTTCCACCCTCTGTTTGAAATCTCTAAAGCGATCATCTCAAGCTTCTTGCTTAGCAGTACGAGGGTGTCCTTGACTTGCTCATCACGCCACAGTGGGCCCCAGAAGCGTAACCAGTACGCTCCCCTGAAAATAATCTGCAGAAAAGAGTTAGTTATGATTTTATTAAAAATAACATCGTTTCGGCATCTCCATATTGCCGAGCAAAATGCAGCGACTCCCACCCAGATCAAGTCCTTGGTTTTCTTTTGCTGATTTGAAAGTAAGGTACCGAACATATGGTTGATTGATCTCGGTTGGGTTAAGTGAGTAGCAAAGAAATAATCCTCCAAATCATTTTGGTAAAGGAACAGTCCAGGAATAAATGTTGGATAGTTTCGTTCCTGTTACAGTAAACGCATTTTTGGCTTCCTTTCCAATTTTTCCTAGCAAGGTTGTCTTTTGTTAAGGTGACACCTTTCTGTAGAAACCATAAGAATATTTTTATTTTGAGAGGAATTTTAATTTTCTAGATCTGTTTATGGTGAAAAGGTGGTTCGGTATCCATTAGACGAAGATACATAGATCGGACCGAGAATAACCCAGATTTGGTTAAGCCCCAAATAAAGTGACCAGGACCATCCACCAGTGCCACATAGGAGATCTGTGCTATTAGATTATGCCACTCTAAGAGCTTATTGCCCACCAGAGCCCCGGAAGAATCTACATACACACGTATGGGACATGATGGTCCATTCATCACTCCAAGAACTACCAAATCGCGACAAAAACAGGCACGTTCGATTCACCCTAGATCACCTGAAAATCACAAGTTTCGTTCCTGCAACTAGTAGTGTTCTGCATAGTGCATACACAGCCGTCATGGCAGATAACATTCACCCTAGTCCCTACGTCACCAGAAAATCGCAAGCCATTGTGCATCCCAACAGACAACAGTAGAATTGAACTCAAATCAGGGCAGCGAAAGAATCCATATCGACCATTCGTCATTCCGAGAGCAAGAATCACTAAATCGCAACAAAAATGACCATCTTCTGTTTCTCTGCGATACTTAGAACAAACGCAAGCAGGCGACGGGGTGACGGATCGAACGGCCAAGTCCTGCGAATTTGGGAGACCCGAGCCTCACACAGTCACACGTACTCGACGCCGCTGATGAAGCCGAACGCCGCCCTCGCGCGCGTCGGCGTCGGCGGTCTCCGCGTGGCGAGGTCCATCGGAGAGGTTGGGGTTCTGCTCCCACGGCGTTGCTGTCGATGGCCTCGTCCAGGACCACCAGGGCGCAGGTGGCCGCGTGCGCGCTCCACGCCGTCGTGCACGCGGGTGGCGAGCTCGGCCGCGTTCTCCAGCTTCTCCAGCGCGCACCACCAAGGCTTGCGCACCACACGGCCGGGTCCCCGGCGAGGTCGTCCACAAAGTCCAGCGGTTCACTCGGGCATGGCGCGCCGCCCGCCAGGCGCCCAGGCGGCGGGTCGCGCCCATGCTTGCGACGGCGAGGTCTACCCAGCTCCGTCGAGGCGCCTTCGAGCGCGCGCTGTACTGTGCCGCGGTGCCGGCCTCCGCGCCGGGGCCGGGCCCCCGGGTGACGGCGCCCGTTCTGCACGTCGGCGTCCACGGCCCAAGGTTCCTGCCACGGCCTCGAGCACCTCGAGTGGTCTCCACTTCTTCCATTTCCATCTCCATCTCTTGCTCTCGGTGCTCGTTTCTAGAAGAAGCAAGAAGGTCGGTCCCGGACTCCCGGTAGCGATTTCAATAGCCGCAACCGCAACCGCAACACGCCGGCAATTGCGGTTGGCCGTTGCTTCGCGTGGGTCTGGGTGACCTCACGTCACGTGGACCCCACCGGATGCTGGATCCGTGCTGGCAAGCGCCCCGCCCGCCACGAGAAGCACAACTTGGAGCCGCCGCAGCGCTCGTGGGTGGCCCTCGTCTCCATGGCCGTCGTCTTCTCGCACAAGGACAAGCATGGTCACAAACGCAGGGCGATCACCCGCGGCACGGACTTCCTTCCACCTCGCGCGCGAGGACCCTCCACGCGCCTCGTATCGTACCTGTTGTGGCGCGGTGGCGCCACCGCTAGCCCCCCACCGCCCCGGTCGGCTACGCGAGCCAACACCAGCAGCAGACGTCCGCCTACATCCTCGACGCCGACTGCTCCGGCCTCCTCCTCCTCCTCATCACGCCCAACTGGTTCGTCAAGCCGCTCAAGCGGCATGTCTCTCTCATGGACCGCACGCTCATCAGCTCAACCGCGTCCTGCTCGGCTGCTCCGAGACCGCGGTGCTCGCCGACGACGGACGCCTATGGTGGCTCGCGCTCGGCTGCTACATACGGCGTCTTCTTCTGCGACCCGTGTTCCTCGCCAGCCCGATCCTGCGCTTCGTCCCGCTGCCCGCCCGGCCGCGAGATGCGGGAGACCGGGTCCACGTCTACCGTCGCCGCCGCGCGGCGCCCAGCGAGGCGCGAGGGCCAGATCCGCTACGTCGAGATCCGGAGGCGGCGGAGCCCTGAAGGTTCGAGTACGAGGCGGCCACCACACCATACCGTGCATGGTGTCGTCGGCGCTTTCCTCGGCAGTCCCTGCGCGCGCGGATAGGTTGTGGGATTCGGCCCGAAATGACCGAATTTCGGTGAAATTTGTCTATTTCGGTGAGGGCCGAAACAAAATTTGCGTGATCGAGGTCGTCTGATCGAGCAAACTATACAGAGATGGACTAGCAAACTACAGATTAATTAGACTTTGTTTGCCTTCACATTCACAGTCACTGCTACGTACTGTGCTATGTGCTGGCTACATGCATGTGCACAGTGCAATAGTGAAGCTTTCCTTGATGCTACACGCCTACACCTAGCTAGCACAAGGACATCGGAGTGATGATCAGTCCTGGTGATGATGACTAGGTAGTCTAGCTCTAGCAAGAGCGAGCAGAGTCACAACAGAGCCGAGAGCGCGTAGGCGGCCCTGCTTCAGCCATTCAGCCCTCAGCCCCTCATCAGGACTCACCGGAAGGCCACAGCACGCATGGATTGGAGGCCGGTCCAGAGCTAGGTACATGTAAAAGGAAAGGTACATGCATGTATGCATGTGCACTGCATTGCCCTATCTTTGCCTCTCTGTCTCCACTCAGAAACGGGCTACAAAACCAGCACACACTGTTGCATCATCTTAGTCTTCAGTCTGTTTAATTTGTTGCCCGTTGAGGGAACAAAGGATGCATATATATTACTGGAAAACAAGAACATTCACACACCATATATTACTGGAAAACAATATAGTTTCTTGATGATATACCACAATCCAGTACACACAGATAGTTAACAAACGTGCTACTAGGCGAATTAGCAGTACTATTAATGCCAGATGGATGCATATATATGCAGCTAGCGTACGTGCATGGATGCTGCCACGACTCACGATATAGGAGCTAGCGATCGAACATGAAGACGGTACGTGCATGAATGCGCGTACCGTGTCCCAGCATGCTGGATCGTCGGCGCTACTCCTCCCCTCCACGCCGGAGGAGGCCCAGGAAGCAGCGGACGTCGGCAACGCCGAACACGAAGACGCCCACGGTGTTGAAGAAGAAGAGGCCTCCCGGCTCGGTGGCGCGAAACAGCACGCAGTGCAGGACAGCGAACATGCCGTGGCCGGCGGCGGTGGCCACGAGCGCCGCGTAGGCGAGGCGAAGGCGGAGCCGGCGGCGGTGGCTCGGAAGGCGCCAGTGCCAGCGCCCCGGCGGCCGCCTGGAGCGCGGTGCACCAGAGAAGCCCGAGCACGATGGCGTCTGCCACGGCGGCCTGGGCGTCCGTGATCTCCTCGATGCACATCGGCAGCCACGTCGGCTCCACCTGCATGCATGCATACACCACCACCACCAGCATGCAGGAAGAACACACAGTACGTACGTGAGTACGTGACACACAGGAATAATAATGGATGAATTTGAGGATTATTTGCACGCAGATCGACACATCATCAGGTCGTGATAATTTACGTACAGGATGAGGAGCACACGCACACAGGCACAGGTAGTTGTTGAGCATGTCGTAGGCGGCGGGTGCGAAGGCGAAGAAGATGATGAAGCTGCCGGCGTTGATGAGCGCCCACTGAATGACATCTATGACGGCGGGGAGGCGGAAGCCGAACGGAGGAGCCGCGCGCGCCTCCTGCTGCTTCTTCTTCTTCTTCTTCTTCTTCTTCTCCGACATGAACACGGACAGCGGAAGACCTGCCCTGCTGTCAGCCATGGATCCAAGCTTGCATGGCTGCTACCTGTAGCTAGGAGAGGCCAACAATATATAGTATATATAACAGACACAAAAATCAAACCAATACAGACGTACGTATACGACCGGAAGATGAGGAGAGGGAGATAAAGGTCCGGGGATCGAGTGGGAAGCAGGAGGGGCGGCTCACCGTCGCCTAGCTTGGCCGGCGTGCTTCTTCTGCCCCGGCCTGCAGGGGATGATGGAGTGGAGCTTGAGGAGGGGACAGGGGAGGGCTTTCCAACGAGTAGCACAGAGTGACCGAAAGAGAGACCTCAGCTCAGCTCATGGTCATGGACGGACTATACTTTGTAGGAAGTATACCTGGGCATGAAGTCGGAGCCCGTGAGCCCGCTGCGAAGCCCGCTGTTTTGGCCCGGCCCGACCCAGTGGCCAGCGGGCCCGGCACGGCCCGACATATATACATAAATAAATATAAATATAAATACATATATAAATATATAAAAATAAACATAAATACATATATAACTATATATAAATATACATATGCTAATCTACACCTTAGGTGTAGATTAACTATTCTACACCATGACCGAGCCAACCAACCATCTATCGGCCCACCTCTCACGCATGCGGCCTGCCAGCGCTCCCGCACCGCACGGCCTGCCAGCGCTCCCGCACCGCACCTCCTGCGCTCCGTTTTTTTCTCGCGCGCAAGCGTAATGGATCAGGCTGCACCACATTTTTTTTCTCACACGCGGATGCACACGGTCCTACACTTGACCCTTTTCTCCCTATCCCCACGCGACCCATGTCTATCCTGTTGATAACAAGCGCGCTACCCTCCTGTAAAGTGCTGCATGTCATTTGTCTGTTTTTAGATTTTTTGCATGTCGCTGGTTGCATGTGTCTACATATAGACGTTTCTTAGTATTTTTGTTGGTTTTAGTACTAATGCTTATGATCATAACAAACATACTGGTTATTAGATGACACAGTATGAATACTGATTAGAGTATCAATAGGTATACTGGTTAGGGACGCAATATAAATACTAATTATAGCTATAGCATTCATACTGCTCATGAATACTGATTAGGGGCCGTACAAATACTGATTAGGTCGCAGCACCTAGTATGACCCTGTATCACCAGTATATTCTAGTATATGACCCAGTAGGACACAGTATCATCCAACATATAGTTCATTATATAGCATTCAGTAATAATCAATATCTTCTAGTATTTTTAAACAACATTCAGTAATATTCAATGTTTGTCAGTATATTTAAGTAGCTTTTAGTAATAATTACTATTTTCTCCGGTATCTATCAGGATCTTTAAGTAGGTTTTAGTATTAGTCAATAGTTTTTTTTTATTTTTTATCAGTATTTTTTAGTATCTTTAAGTAGCTTTCAGTAATAATCAATTTTTTCTTCGGTGGTCTGTTAGTATCTTTAAGTAACTTTAAGTAATAGTCAGTATTTTCTTTCAATGTTTGTCAGTATCTTTTAGTACCAAAGACTGGTAGGTTCTAGTACCATTAAGTAGTTACAAATATTTTATCAGTATTTGTTAGTAGTTTTAGTCGATACCAATGACATAAAGTATGTGTAAGTATTTCTTAGTTCAGTATCTTTTTGCATTTGATTTTGTTTCTCGTCATAGTATCTTTCAATTGATTTTAGTATACTGACCTTAGTATTTTTAAGTTTTTATGACTATTTTGTCAATAACGTGGTACAACCGATACTATAACTCCAGTATGTAGTAACTAATTGCCAGTATCCTGAAGTATTTTTTGTTAGTACTATGCTCTAATATAGTTGTAAGTATTTTGTCAGTATCATAATGCCACCAGTGGACTTCATACACAAGGGGCAAGCCGTGAGGGTCACCGTACGAATACTAATTAGCGTTATAGCATCATACTGTTTAGTATTTCAAGACAAGTAAAAACACTTAACAAAATACTTAAATATACTGGCAAAATACTCGATAAATTTGTCTTGAGACTTCCACTGTACCAAGCTACTAGCACACATAGGTGTCCACACGTTTAAACATATTATTAACAAATACTGAAAGATTATAATAGCAAATACTAACAAAAACTAGAGCCAAACTAGAGCCAGCAAACACGGAAAAAATACTAATAAAATGGTGGCAACTACAAGTCATAGTAAAAAAAACTGAAAATTAGCAATGGCTAAAAATACACGATCCATATGTCAGAACAACGTCGCGGCCAACTCAGAAGGGAAAAAAATGGAAAGTACATGTAGCAGGTCCATGCATCCATCGATGGCTCTAACAACCAGTGTGTGGTGCGGATCCTCATGTCACCACTCAACTAGTCCAGCACTCACTCTCAGCTCACAGAGGCGTATGCCGTTTTTTCAGAGGCGAATGCCATCTTCCTCTTCTCCCTTCTAACCTCCTCGCTCCTCAGCCCCTGCCGGCCCCCTGCCCCTCTCCCCGGCATCCTCGCCGGCGGTATGGGCAGGCGAGCCGGCCCCCTCCCCCTCCTCTCCATCCTCTCCCTCCTTTCTATTTTTGTTTTTCCTTTGTTTTTTTCTTCAATAAAGGTGGTCTTCGGATCTGGTGGCTCTGCCTCCTCGGTCGTCTCCGGCTGCGGTGGTGCGGCCGGATCCAGCTGTTTCCTCCCTGATCTGCCTTCCTGGAGATGGATCGATGTGGGAAAGGCCTCGATGCGATGGGTGGTGTCATGCTCACGGTCGTGGATACGGATGCGGCCGCGCTGCTCCAGGCGAAGGCACCTCTCTCTGACCTTGCGCCTCCCACGTGGCCGAGCTGGGCTTGGCCATCGGCGTGCTGGAGCTGGGCGAACACTTCGCGGGCCGCAAGAGCCTCGCCGTGGCAATCGACGACATCAATAGCACGCGGATGCTGGTCGCGGCGCAGGTGCGCAAGATCTGGCGCATGGCCGGAGTCAGGGTCTGGCCCGTGCAGCGCCTGGATTTCTGCGCGCGGCTGGCTGGCGCCGGTCGCCCTGCCGAGGCCGTCGTGTGGGAGCCCCATGTGCGCGGGCCTGGCCTCGCCGCTCACCCTAGGCATTCGGTTAACCGAAACCGATCGGTTCGGTTTCTCGGTTCTTTACGAAATTCGGTTAGTAAAGAATTTGGAACCGATCGGTTACTCACAAAACTCAGAACAGACAAATTTTGGATTCAGTTAATTCGGTTCGGTTTCGGTTACAACCGAACTACCCGAAACACTTGTTACAACATCAAAATAAAAGAACAAAAAATAAAAATTGCAGTCATGGTCGGCATCCAAGCAGGGAGCGGCAACGATGGACGCGGCCACAAAAAGGCGCAAAGCGCTGATGGATGTCGGCCATTGGAGGACTCCCGGTCGGCGAAGGCACAAAGCAGTGGAGGCCACACTCGCATCATTGGAGGACTCTCGACCAGCGAAGGGTGCTGATGGGGTGGACTCCACGCTCTCATCGTCAGAGGACTCCAAGCCGGCGAAGGGCCGCCTCGTCCTCCAGCACAAGCCACCGCGACGACGTGACCTGCGCCGCTGCGCGCCACCGTGGGGGAGAGGGAGCACGGAGCAGAGACTGGAGGAGAGAGAGAGCTGCGATGCGTGGGGGAGCATCGGAGCAGAAGCAGCGAGGTGGATCTGGTGCCTAGCGGTTGGCTGCTGGTTGGGAGGGGCGGACGCGTGAAGGGAGCAGGGAGGTGGATCTGGTGCCTGGCGGCTGGTTGGGACTTGGGAGAATGGGAGGGGCGGACGTGTGAAGGGAGTTGGGGGAGTGGGATTAGGGTTTAGAGTTGTATATATATGAATATCTATTGGTCCAGGCCTTTCCTTCTTTACATTACTGGGCCTCATCATATATTTCGGTTTTTCGGTTAACCAGGCCCAATAACCGAATTAACCTGTCATATTTCGGTTACTCAGAACTGGGAACCGAATTAGGAACCGAAATATTCAGTTTCAGTTAGTTCGGTTTCGGTTCCGGTTATTTCGGTTCGATTCTCGGTTCTCGGTTATTTTTGCCCAGCACCGGATCCGCCATGCACCGGATCCTCGACAGCCACGAGCTGCTGCTGCAGCACCCAATCACTGTGCGTGCGTGAAGGTCAA
Organism: Coix lacryma-jobi var. lacryma-jobi; assembly: GCA_009763385.1. Classification (NCBI taxonomy): domain Eukaryota; kingdom Viridiplantae; phylum Streptophyta; class Magnoliopsida; order Poales; family Poaceae; genus Coix; species Coix lacryma-jobi. The sequence continues at coordinate 126,348,313 of CM019827.1, read as the reverse complement.
CGGAGTGTGCCGGGCCCTCATTCTGAGAGTCCAAACATCCCCATATTTGCGCTAGGATCATGCACAAATATGTACGGGATTAACAGAAATGATATACAGATTTAAAGATAAATACCGAACTTTATTAATCTAGCGAAAAGGGTTCATACAAAAGGGTCTGGGGTTCACACTTAGGTAGATGATATATTACAACAGGGTCAAGGTTTTTATTTACATCTCTTGACCAAAACACTCTACAGGGGTTGTTGCGTAACAGGGTGTGGAAGCTACTAAGGCGGTAGTCGATGCGTAGCGGCGTCTATCCTCATAGGCAAGCTAGAGCGTAGGCGTAGACCCTATCCTAACGATTCCTTCATGGTCGCGGTCGCTATCACTGGTCCTCCTGGAAGTCCTCCACGTTGTAGCCGGGTTCTCCTTCGTCTTCATAATCTGTGAGTCAACAACGGGTGAGTACATAGAGTACTCAGCAAGTCCTATAGGAATAGTAGGAATAAAAGAGAAGTTGGGCCCTAGGAGAGTGTCATCCTTCTCGCTAGTTCCCGGTTAGTTTAGAAACATAGGCAACATTATCACAAGTTCATGGTTGTGCTAGTGCAAGAAATGTTATTGACCTAACCATAGGTGACCTCATCTCGGCGATTGCCCATAACCAAGGACGTGGCTATTTGAATAGGATTTAGGTAATTCTACTGCAGCAGATGTCCAATTTTCCCCACACGATGGAGTGAACTCGACCATGATCAGTGGCCTCATTTACTCCAACAAAGCTCATACCCGAGAGGACGCATCCATAGGGTCCATGTAACCCTCACCACGGTTTATACAGGGGCCGGAAAACAGACCACGCATGGTCTAACTGGCCAAAACAATATCATAAAAGGGGGCTCGCACACGGCCCAACAGGAATTTAACGTGGAGGATCACTTAGCAACCACGCCGACCGGGCCACGAGAGATCACTTAGCAGTCGTGCCTTCTCCTGTCAAACCGTTGTCTCCCGACCTCCAGGTAGGTGTTACACTTATGCCTATCGGGGTGTGAAACTAGGCCTACCCATATAGGCGTGTAGCTGGACGCGTTTCTGACCAAGTTTGGTGGCCTATGAAAACTACTCAATATGGCAAACAAGTGCCTCCTAGGTAGAGTCCCTCAACAGGCGAGTCTACCCCAAGATGTTATATCCGCATATAAGCATCCCCCACTTGTTCCCATTAATCAGATTTGCGTTAAGCACGTAAACATATCATAGTTGCCTATTATTCAGTAAAATCTACCATATGATATTCCAATCATATAATCATCAGCGAGTGATTAATTAAAGTAGATAATAGTGGGGTTAGGACTTGCCTTCGTTGCCGCTCACAGTTCCCGATTCCTGGTAATCTGGGTCGTCTTCTTCCTGGTAATCGTCTCCTTCTGCCGATCGATCCGACGAAAATGATAAGCACAAACAAAGAAACAAACATCACAAGCAAACATATGTTGAGCAAAAGGGTTACTCTCAGGTTGGTCACTTTTAGATTATTTTTTATAGAATTTTCAGAAGTGGTTTCATAATTTTCGGAGTTAAAACATGAGAGATATGATTTTTACGAGTTTAAACATATAGGCTGGAAATTAATAACTATTTTCTATAATCATTTTTGAAAACTAATTATGGGGTAAAGTTACTTAGTGTATGTAGTATTTTTAGAAATTTTTCTGGAATTTTTCTCTAAAGGGAAATAGGTTTTCTAGCCTCTTGTGTACACTAGCCGGGTGCACCTAGCATTTTCCAGCGCGACTGTGAGAAAGGGGTCCATCGGTCTACGGCACTGTGTCGTGGTCTTGTACCCCACTGTCTCTGGTTCGCGTGGACCGAGCGCACGGAGGGGAAGAAGGAGAGGGGGCTTGGCCGGCAGCGGCTGATGCGTGGGTTCCGTGTGTCGGCCTCGTGCGGCGGCTGACGCGTGGGCCCTATATGGTCTCCCGCCTACGACGGAAGGGAGCAACGGCGTTGCATGGGCCCGCCTGTCAGCTACTGGATTGATGACGACGTTAGCAGGGCTGCCGTCCGCTCGCCGAAAGGCAGAGAGGCTTCCCCGACCTTGCTGGAATTGGCTCTGCCGGCAGCGGGGCTTCTCCCGTGCCTTAACCATCTCTAGTAGCGTGCTCTGTTCTCCTTCCCGTATCCTCCCATCCACCAGGGAGGGAAAAAGGAGCACCGTGCGGGTCTCGGCGGCTCGCCGGAGTTCCCGTGGCAGCGTCCTTTCTTTGTGACTCAGGGAGGGGGTCTTTCCATCCGTGTTCTGGCGCATTGCGTGCGTTAGGATGTGCCCCGTGTGCTAGTGTGTCCCAAGCTCCTGGTCGTGCCCTGGTTGAAGCTTGCCGCGAGCAATGGCGGCTCGAATGGCGGCTCCCATGGCGGCCAGTCGCCTCGGGCTAGTAGAGGTAAAAGTAGGAAGGGGAAAGGGAGGGTGATGGATTAGTGGAGCTTACCCTCACTCCAATTGGACCGCTGAGACCAGTACTGGCTCCTGTTTCCTCCGGACCCGTCGGCGGCGAGACGGCTTTGATTTTGGGGGCAAACGGAAATTGGGAAAACGAAGAGCAGTAGAGATGGAATGGATGTGGTGGAGAGATAGAGGGGTTCCTTGCGGTGCTTGTGGTGGCACCAATTCGGAGTGGGTGCCTTTTATAGGCCGGCAATGGCGGTGGCGGCCATGGCGGTTCACAGGGATTTTTCTCCTCCGCGTTGCCGACGTGTTCTAGAGCTCTAGAGGGTTCTTCGGCGTTCGTACTCCACCTTGCTCGCTTGGTCCTGTCCCCAGTATGGCGGTTCCTCGTCGGGGCTTATCACGACATTAATGCCAATGGCGGGGCTACACGGCGGCGCCGCTCTCCCTCTCTTTGTCTTCTCTGGCTCCGGCGTTGACACCGTACTGCACAGGAAGGCGGTGGTCTGGCGCTCGACAAGATGACTCGTCCGCGGTTTTGCGAAGGTCTTCGCCCACAGCGACGACGGGGTCCGCGGCGGGGTCGTCTCCTGCCTTGTCTTGTCGCGCCGCACTGGAGAAGAACGAGCTGACGGCGAGACCCCACCTGTAAGCGGGTAGCGAGGCCGGTCGGGCGCGCGCGCGTCGTCCGCGCGATGGCCTGGGCCGCAGCCCATGCGAGAGGGGAGGGGATGGCGCGGCTGGGCTTTGGCTCGGGTCGGCCCAGTCAGGGGAGGGAGGGGTGAGCACCAGCAGACCGAAAGAGAGAAGGTAAGGAGTTGAGGCCTGCTGCCAGTTTTTCCTTTTCTATTTCTTTTCCCTTTTCCTTTTCTATTTCCTTTCCTTTTCTTTTCCCTTTGATCCAAATTCCCTTTTGAGTTTTCAAATTCAAACTGAGTTTTCAAAAGTTTCCAACTGAGTGCTACCTGGTTGCTCAACACATGCTACACAACCAAACAAGAAAAAGGTTTTGTTGTCCTATATTATTCGAATTATGTTTCCTAAAAGTTAAACTAGGTCAAGTTTTAATTTGGTTCAAATTTTTAGTGTTTTTCAAAACTTGGAAAAATAGGGGTGTCACAGAGTGGCCTGCCGCTCCCCTGGGCTCCTCGTCCGGCTCGACGCTCTGGGCTCTTCCTGTCCGCCGATGCGGCCAAGACAAGCAGAAACGTCGGGCAGCAACAAGCTGTCATGGATGCCTGCGCACGGCGCTAGCGTCTGGCGACGAGCCCGGGGCTGCCGCGTTGGGGACGAACCATGCAGGCAGGAACCACATCCGAAGAGTTCTGAAGAAGCTTCATCCAAGAGAACAGATCCCCTTCGGAGGCGACTTCCCCTTCGGCGGCGTGCCTATGATCCAGTGCTCCAGATCCACCTGCTCAATCAAAGCGGGTTTATGGGTGGAGACCCGACCCGACTGTTTCGGGTGTGGGTTTTGGCAGCGGATTTGGGTCCTGTTTGGGTCTTTCGGAGCTCCAGGCTAAGACCACATATGCAGCCAAGATCAACACTGTTCGACATGGACATGTTCGGCGAAGAGCTCAGACGAAGCTTCATCCTAGAGTCCATGCAGCCCCGGAAGAGTTCAATCATTTTCAGATTCTCAACTGTTTCCACTAGTTCGACATCTTTTCGTAGCTGATCATCTGAGTCTGGTGTTTCCTCCATCATATCCACGACCCGGTTTTCAACCTCAGCACCTTATGCTCTTTGGAGGTCCTCGATGGCCTGTGTCGCCAATAACCGGTGCAAAGTTCATCGTGTTCCTTTTGGGACAGATTATGGGTCCATCTTCAACTGCGAGACTGTCGAGTCTAGTGACCCAACTTAGAGTTTCCTGTGACTCTTCAGCTTTCTGCTCTAGAACAAATCTTTATGCTCTCGTACTGGTTTGTTTTATATAGCGTGTGCGTATTAGCAGTAGCAGCATATATGATCACGTCGTACTAACTAGTAAGCTACTCCGTATCATCTAAGAACGGATGCATACATGGTACAACTAATTAATAATAATAGAATTTTTATAATGGCTCACACACTCACATATATACGGAGTATATATATGTTCTAGTATTTTGCAAGCCCACACGCAGAGCAGCTAGGACGGATCGGATGCGCGTGCATGGTGCACATGTGCAGTGCAGTGTGAATCCGGCTGCTCTCAGTACTATCCCTATCTAGTAACTGGGGCTCCAAAACTCTGAACAAGATCGACCCTTTCTCAGCTCTCTTCTGCATGCTTTTCCCGTCAAAATATGCATGGTGACCCGTGACGACCCACCAAATTAAAATGATTCATTGTATGACTATGACCCACGCCATTATGCATATATAGAAACCAACCAAAGTGAAAAAAAAATATTGCACACACGTACACTCATAATTTCATATTGCATATACCGCAGGGCTTTTGGAGATCGAGAGACATTAAAATGCTTGATCAATTGATTCACAAAACACAAGGGTGCTTCATGGTCACATATATATACTCCTCTAATAATAAGAACATTCACGCACCATATATATAACTCTCTAGTACTAACAAGAACATTCACACACCATATATTACTGGTAGTACTGTCTAGTACTAATAAGAACCATGCGCACATATATATTAGACACATATGCTGGAGAACAATATAGTTTCTGATGATACCACAATCCGCAGTACACAAAGATATATAGTTAACAAACGTGCTACTAGGGGAATTAGCAGTACTTTAATACCAGATGGGTGCATATTATGCAGCGTGCATGGATGCTGTCACGACGACTCACGTACGATAGGAGGTACTCCCTCCATCCCAAATTACAAGGCGTTCCAAGAATCTTGGAGAGTCAAAGTTTTTCAACTTTGACCAAATTTATATAATAAGATAATAATATTTATGCCAACTAAGTGCAATTAGATTTTTCATTAATTATAATTTCATAATATGCATATTTGATGTTATAAATTTTTGTGTTTCTCTCTGTAATTTTGGTCAAAGTTAAAAACTTTGACTCTCCAAAATCCTTGGAATGTCTTATAATTTGAGATTGGGATGGAGGGAGTAGCGAACATGAAGACGGACGGACGGTACGTGCATTATGAATGCGCGTACCGTACCCTGCTGGATCATCGGCGGCTACTCCTCCCCTCCACGCCGGAGGAGGCCCAGGAAGCAGAGGACGTCGGCAACGCCGACCATGAAGACGGACACGGTGTTGAAGAAGAAGATGAGGCCTCCCGGCTCGGTGGTGTCGGTGGCGGGAAACATGCGGTCCAGGCCAGCGACCATGCCGTGGCCGGCGGCGGTGGCCACGAGCGCCGCGTAGGCGAGGTGGCTGTGGCTCGGAAGCGCCAGCGCCAGCGCTACGGCGGCCGCCTGGAGCGCGGCGCACCAGAGAATCCCGAAAGCGATGGCGTCTACCACGGCGGCGGCCTCGGCGGCCGTCATCTCCCCAGTGCACAGCGGCAGCAGCCACGTCGGCTCCACCTGCATGCATGCATGCATGCATACACCACCAGCCCAGCAGGCCGGAAGAACAAACACAGCAGTATTACGTGACGTGACACACAGGAATGGATTAATATAATTTGAGGATTTGCACGCAGATAGAGCGACACAGGTCGTGACGTGATTTACGTACTGGAGGAGCACACGCACACTCACACGCACACAGCCACTGGTAGTTGTTGAGTATGTCGTACGCGGCGAGGCCGGAGTACAAGCAGAAGATGAAGCTGCCGGCGTTGATGAGCGCCCAACGAATGACATGTCTGACGGCGGGGAGGCGGAAGCGGCACGGAGGAGCCGCGCGCGCCTGCTGCTGCTGCTGCTGCTTCTTCTTCTTCTTCTTCTCCGACATGAACACGGACAGCGGAAGACCTGCCCTGCTGTCAGCCATGGATCCAAGCTTGGCTTCTACTGTAGCTAGGAGAGGCCAACAATATATAGTATATATAGCAGACACAAAAATCAAACCAATACAGACGTACTGTACGACCGCAACTCCGGCCGGCAGGGAAGATGAGGAGAGGGAGATAAAGGCCAGGGATCGACTGGGAAGCAGGAGGGGCTCACCGTCGCCTAGCTTTCGTACGGTGCTTCTTCTTCTGCACCGGCCTGCAGGGGATGATGGAGTGGAGCTTGAGGAGGGGAGGGCTTTCCAACGAGTACAGCAAAGCACAGAGTGACCGAAAGAGAGACGACCTCAGCTAAGCTCATGGACGACTATACTTGTAGGAAGTCGCCAAGCAATAACGGCCCACACACAGCAAAGACGACGATGCCGCGTGGGGTGGGCCCCAAACACCCGCGACGTGTCGAGCGAGCACGCGGCCGACCGGACGGGAGTCTGAGCAGTAATCTCGTGCACACTTTCCATCGATCGGAGATGCATGGGAACGTTTTGAAAATGCATGCACGATGCAGTGAATAATTAATGGCAGCTAGCTGTGTGCACCGGCGGCCGTCCGTTCGATCGATCCATTTCCGGCACGGTAAGCTTTTCCCAGTACTCACCACTCTCAAGGAATGCTTGATCGATTCAGGAATGCTTGAAGGCATCATCAGAGCAGGGCAGCTCCTGGCGCAGCTAGAACGGATGCACATGTGCAGTCCAATTGAACCCGGCTGATGCTCTGAGTATCCCTATCTAGTAACTGGGGCTCCAAAACTCTGAACGGCAAGGTCGACCCTTTCTCAGCTCTCTTCCGCATGCATGCTTTGCCTGTCAAGATATGCATGGTGAGTTGGTGACCCCGTGACGCGACCACGCCAATGCAAAATGATTCATTGTATATGACTATGACCCACGCCATATGCATAGAAACCAACCAAAGTGAAAAAAAAAATTGAACACACGTACACTCATAATTTCATATTGCATACCGCAGGGCTTTTGGAGGTCGAGACATTAAAATGCTTAATGCATTGATTCACAACAATAATGCCTAACCTAGTGTTCACTTTGATATTAAGTTTATTTTTTTGTGAGGAATGGACCACCATCCATATATAGTGGCTTGCTACTGGGTCCCTCTAGCGTCGCCTAGTCGTCGCACTGTTGGCAAGGCCTAGCGCATGCACCCCAACCAACACTAGCGCATGCACCCACCCAACCAACACTAGTACAAGAACGAGCCTAGTCGTCGCACTGTTGGCAAGGCCTAGCGCATGCACCCCAACCAACACTAGCGCATGCACCCCAACCAACACTAGTACAAGAACGATACTACACGGGGGATTCTAGAGATATTTTTGTACAGACGTTTTTCTCAACCACCTGCGCTGGGGGCCAGTAGAAATAGGACCACAACAACCGTCTGTGGAAGGAGAACCCCACCTCCCAGCGCCGTCAAAGTCGCAACATTTTTCGCGCAAAATTTGCGGCCGGTGGGATTCAAACCCACGACCTCGGGTTCGCGTGGAGCCTCCTCTACCACTCTGCACCACACACTCACATGTGTTCATATACCCCTTCAGTTCCCCACATATTATACAAACCCGAGTGTAATTTGCTTGTTTGAGGTACTAAACGATTTCAAATTGAAAAGTTGTCAACTACAAAGTTTCATAACTTTTTGAGACGAACAACTTTTGTATTGGTCATTTTTCCATCCGAGGTTGTTTACAAAATTTGAATTTCAAATTTAAGACCATTCAAACATATCTTTCAAATTTGAATTACAAAGTTTCATAACTTTTCGAGACGAACAACTTTTATTTTGGGTGTTTTCTCATCCGAGACCGTTTGAAAAAAATCGAATTTTAAAAAACACATGTATTTCTACAAGCGGTTGTCTTAACGAACTGCCTACAGAAATGGATTTCTACACGCGGTTTGTTAAGACAACCGCCTGTAGAAATAAGTAGAAATCTATTTCTACAGGCGGTTCTAGACTTGAGGCTCACCGTTTCATTTTTACAGGTGCATGGTAACTCAAACCGCTAGTAAAAAAATGAGACGTTAGGAAAAATCATCTTTCTACTGGTGCAAATCACAATGAAAAATTATTTAACCTTAAACAAGGAAGGCTCAAGTATATTTGCCCTCTCAAAATAAATTGGTGCCAAAACAAAGAAGGCTCAAGTCTATTCTCTCTCTCAAAATAAATTGATTTCTAGAGTTATTCTAAGTTTAACCAACTTTATAGGTTAATAACATCTGTGACATCAATACATTATGAAAATATATTTCAATCATCTAGTGTAGTATTAATTTGTGTTATAAATAATTATGCTCTTTTATAAAGTTGTTTAAATTTAAATTACTATGACCTAATTTAAATTATCTGGCAGTATCAATACATTATGACATTATATTCAGAGGACACAGAGGGGGAGAGAGAGGAGGCCACAGGTGCAAGTTCGATGCGGTGGATGTCAAAAAGTAAATGTCACACAATATGCATGCAACAATTTCATCACTTGTTGTGACTTTTCCAATCCAATCTCCATGTACACCGGTCGTTCTCGATCCAATATGGCACGCTAAATATGGCGCTTTCCCATCTATCGGAGATGGGGAACCTATTGAAAATAATGCATGCAGGATATGGCAGCCGCTAGCTGTGTGCACCGGTCGTTCTCGATCCATTTCCGGCACGGTAAGCTTTTCCCAAGTACGTACTCGCCACTCTGAAGGAAATGTTTGATCAATTCAGGTAGCTACTACGTACTACTCTCTACTGCACATTATTACTAGGCGGACATGCGCGCTTTGCCGCGCTCGCTGCCGCCAGCAGGTAGGACAGACTGCAGGAGAAGTGTTGTGCGCCAGAAAATAAAAGGTAAAGGTGTCAAACCAAATAAACAATTGAGCAAAGAGTAACGTACTCCATATGCAAGTATTAGGAGGACGTCGTATTACAATTAGAGTTTGTATTATTAGACACTCTATCGCCGCACCAGTTTTTAATAGAAAAAAATACCTACAAAAATCTTAAAAAGAAAAAAAAGAAAGTAGAAAAAAAGTAAAAGAAAAGAAAAAAAACAAAAAAAAACGCTACAGTAACTGAACCCGCGGGAGGGCGCCAATCCTCCCGCGGGTAAAGGTTGTATTATTACAGTGTGTATGCATAGCACATGTACGTACACACAGGATCACTACTTACTAGCTAATGCATAGTGTGTCAAAATAAATGAAGACCACCAGCTGGTGGTGTCTTGTCACAACTGATTAGTACTCCCTCCGGTCCTAAGATATAAAGGCACACATACTCCCTCCGTTTTAAAATAAGTGTCTCTAGAAATCCGTGTTTCCCTCACAGACACGCTTTCCGGACGACACTTATTCTCTGGAACGGAGGGAGTATATTTTAAAATTTAAATTTTCTTATCTTTAGCTAATAATTAGTCTAATCAAAAGCTTATACTATAAAAATAGTTACATTATATTTGTATTTAGAAATATATTCTAATGATCACACTTTTATTTCTATAAATTATATACTATGAAGAAATTATAGGTTAAAATATATTTTTGAAGATCGCACCAAGTCAAATCGTATCTTATATCTTAGGACTGAGGGAGTATAAATAGTGCGTGTGTTAGCAGTACCAGCACATGATCTATCACGTCGAACTATCTATTAGCATCGATCTACAACGGATGCATGTATGGTACAACTAATATAGTAATCTTCTATAACTAAATAGGAGACCCTCACTACAATATTTTCCTAGCTTCTCACGCTGCCACATCTCATTGCTGCCTCGCTGGCAGAGTAATTAACTCAAACCGAACTCCACTGGCAGCGTTGCCAGTGAAACTTAAAGCAGATAAATAAACAGTCACATTAGCATGCCTCCACGTACTCGTGTGACTACCCCGCTTCCTGTCGCATCGTTTCCTTGCTCTCTTCCGATTCTTGACACTATATACACTCTCCTTTTCCAGGCTCGATCTAACCAACACACGACAGATCAATAGATCAACAAGGCTATATATATATATATATTATATTCTCCAGTCGGTCAAAGGCTAGCTGTGCGCTATGGCGTCCGGGCTCGGTGCACTCGGGTATGGGTATGGCAAAGGTCCCCCTCCACCGGCTGGGGTGAGCATGAGCATGAGCATGTCTCGACGCAGCGACACTTCCGAGGATCGATCGGCAGCGGCCAGGCAGAGCAATATGGGCTGAGGCGAGTCGGGTCAAGCGGCATGGGCTCCCACGCAGGCACGTGCGCGTCACGGCGTCATGGAGCGCGATGGAGGAAGCCGCGTCGACGAGCACGATAACGGTGAGGAGCACGTATACTGCGAGGCGCAGCTCCAACAACCTTGGTCGTGTGGTCGGTCTCCGTTGCCGTGGTGCCACCGCTGTCTGCCGCTACGGCTACTGTCTCGGCATGCAGAGCATAGCAGGGCTGTGAGCACGCCACACCGACTCCTAAGCTTCACGCGCTGGTCGTTCCGCACCAAGCACGAAGCTACATACACCACGGGCTTACAGTAGTGATACGTACGTGATGGAAACTCGATCTGGCCCCATGCCCATGAGATAAATCTGAGTAAGCTGGCAAGAACACGAAAGCAAAGAGATGAACCAAGACCTTTTATCCATTAGCATAAGTAATACTAGCAACTTAGTTATATTTCATATACCCAATAAAGGGCGCTATACGTGTACTACTCCAGTTTGGTAAAAAAGTCGTTTTGGACAAGGTTTGAGTCAAACATTGGAAATATAAATCATAAATAACTTTTAAATAATTGAGTTTAGAGATATAAAAATCATATAAATAAATTTGTCTTGAAAAGTATTTTCATAAAAATATACATATACCACTTTCCAATAATTTTTTTTAAAGAAATAAGTGATCAAAGTTACGTTTTGGAGACCGTGTCGCTGTCTGAAACGACTTCTTTTACCAAACTGGAGGGAGTATTTTTTTTTCATACGGTTTATTATACCTTGCTCTATAAATCCTTCTCATATAAAAATGCTACAGAATCCCCGCAGCACCGCGCGGGATGTTATCTAGTTATTATAATGGCTCACACTCACCACTTTACATATAAGTTTGTTCAGGTTCTACTAGTATTTTGCAAGCCCATCCCATGCATATGCCATGCGCAGCTCCTGCCCGTTGGCGCAGCTGTAGAACATCACAGATGCATCATCGGTAAAGTAAAATTTGCCTTCAAGAGGGGCACATGTCCTCAGCACATCCACCGTTGGATATGCTTTAAGGGATGTACACCCACACACATCTCAATGCGATATGTATTGAGATGTATGTGGACACATACTTCAAAGCACATCCAACGGTGGATGTGATGAGGTTACGTGTCTTTGAGAGCAAAATTTACTTTACTGATGATGTATCACCGCGTCCATGCATCGTCCATGTGCAGTCCATTGATCGAACCCGGACCAGCTGCTCTGTATTAGTATTCCTGTCTGGTAAGTGGGGCTCATCCAAAACCCTGAACGGCAAGGTCGATCCTTTCTTTAGCTCTCTTCTGCATGTTTTGCGTGTGAAAATATGTGCATGGTGACCCGTGACCCCCAAAATGATTCATAGTACGACTATATATGACCCACGGCATATGCATATAGAAAACAACCAAAGTGAAAAAAATATATTGCATACGCGTTCACTCATGCGCGCGAAAGTTCAGGCCACATATATCCTATCGTACCAAATGCGTGCGTGTAGTCTCACATGTAGGTACTCCCTCCATATTCATAAAGGATGTCGTTTTGAACTAGATTTGAGTAGAACATTGAAAATATAGATCATGAATAACTTTTAAGTTGTCGAGTTTGAAAAATATGACAACTATACGAATAGATTCATCTTGAAAAGTACTTTCGTAAAAATATACATATGTCACTTTTCAATAAATATTTTTTATAAAAATAAGAAGTCAAAATTATGTTTCAGAGATCGTGTCGCTGTCCCAAACACCTTCTTTTATGAGTATGGAAGGAGTACTGTATATCTCATTGCACGCCACTGACTAGGGATAATGGCGTGACAAACACATACAGAGGCTACTAGCTGGTTGTTTCGCTTGGGTGTCTGGCTATATATATGGTGGGATCTCCCTGGACAAAAAAAAAATACTCTTCCTTAGACATAGACTTAATTATGTTATCTGGACAACAAAATATAGCCGCCTCTAGAAATTTGATTTATAGAGGTGGCTAAAAAAATGTTATATCGATGCAACATCGTCAATTTATTTGGTGACATTGACACACGTCTGAAATCTCAATAATCATCGGCCAGGGTGTTGAACGCAAAGCAATTGCACTTGCTGATATTGAAGTGGAGCAAACTAGGTTATGCATGCTTTTACAAAGTGAAACAGTTACTGTGTTTAATCTGTCCTATATAACACATGAAAAATCGGTCGACCAAACAAGGTCCAGAGTTCTTGAGACATGAAACATGCACGTGGCATCCAGCAATTAATAGATAATCAAGATCTCCGAGCTAACTGATCACTCACGTGCTCACAACTCAGTCACAGAGAATTGCTACTGATAAAATTGGTTTGTTGGGAATCAAATGGTGTTCATGGGTCTATGTTGGTTGATGATTTCTGCGACTTAAAAAACATGGTTTTGACTGACCAATGTGAGAGAAAAAAAAATTGTCCCTTAGATAAAAAAGTTAGGTTAATTCTATCCGATAAGCTCAAACAAACAACATATGTGGAGTGTAAGGCGACGATTGATCCAGTAAAACGGTTTGCACCGGGAATCAAATTAAGTTGTAAACGTCATTTGCTCTATTCGTTTGCCTTAATTATCAACCGGCTTATCAGCCGTACTTTGATTTATTCTCTCTTACAGAACATTATCGGAACAACTGAAATCAACTGAACGACCAACCGTGTGTTCAGAAAAGTGGCTTATTGTATTGAGCAAATAACGGGCGTGAGTATCTTTATTTGCTGAGCAACATATTTAATATACATGCATGACCACATACATGATGATCCGCATGCAGGATGAAGAGAGACTTGTCGATTCCTTGTGATTTGTGAGACGGCATGTGGGCACTGCACGGTGCGCGAGCAGTCGCGTGCTCCTGGGCCTTCTTGGGCGGAACGTGGATTCCGGCCGTGCGCGGCCGCCGTGAGATTTGCGGAGTCCTGGGGACTGTCGGGCTCGGGCGCCGGCCAGCTGCATGCGTCCACGCCACAGCTCCGAGCCCATCTCCATCCCTCTCTTCTTGGGGTTGTACGCGTCTAGTACACGAGTAACCTGGTCCCTGTGGGCCCTGGCCTGCAGTATATAGGACAGAGAAGGAGGGAGGAAGAGGAGAAGTCACGAACAGAAGGGAAGAAGAAGGCATGGAGATTGGAGAGAGGGCTGAGATATGCCTCGTCGCCGTCCTCGCTCCTCGCCGCTAGATGGGCCTCCGGCAGGCAAGGCCTCTCTAGTGGCTACGTTATGGAGCTGCTCGAGACGACGATGTGGGGGCAAATGAAATGTCTTTTGAATTTTGTTTAGTAGTAACTACTTTTTCTCTTACTCGCAAAAAAAAAAAAAAAACTACGTACTTTTTTTTCTTAGGATTATATGAGATTCTAGAGGGCAATGCAATAAGGCTGGTACTGCAGACTCGACAGCAACGACCGACGACCGACGACCGTGGCTCCACCAATGCCAGCAATATATACTAATGACTGTGTCTATAAGAGTATAAGAGTTCATGCAACGAAATTAAAGAACTTAATAAGCAGTACCCAACCATTCTTGATCTAAGACTTCCCAGACAGATTTACTGGTGCGCAGCATATATAATTCTCTATATATAGGTTGCACACGCTTAGGCCGCAGGCACACTCGCACACTTACCCAAGATTAAGTTAGGTCGAGCTACTATATATATCTAGACTAGACTAGATAGCTTCTGCTACCTATACCACCTTGTGATATGGAGAAACAAATGCATGTGATGGTTCATGGTTGTTCTAGTCTTCCGTTGTGGAAGTGGCCGCCGGAGGTCGATCTGGAAACCGATGGACTCCCACAGCTTGGCACCATTCTGCTCCATAAATCTTAACATATCCATGGGCGTAGCGTTCTGTTCGGCAACCATCTTCCTCAGCTGCTCCTTCATGGAGAGAAATTCGGCTTCGACCACTGCTGCTGCGTCCTGAGCCAATTCCTGCCAACAAGACTGCTGGACGCTCTCAAACTGAGACACCAGGTCCGCTCTGAGCTTGGCGCGGGCTTTGGCGATATCCGACTCCACATCCGCTCTGAGCTTGACGTGGGCTTCGGCGATCTCAGACCGGAGCTGTGGGATCAACTCCTGATGATTCGAGATCATTGTTAGTAAAAAGAACAATTCCTGATTCGAGGATCATCATTATCATTATATAAAAAAAAGAGTAAAGTCCACTAGTGGTCCTTCAACTTATTGTTGTGTCATCTCCGTTTTAAATTCGTAAATCGACCGTTTAGATCCTCAAACTTGTTTATTTATGTCATCCTAATCTCTAAACATGCAAATAGCTCGTTTAGGTCCTCAAACTTATCTGACTATGTCATTTTAGTCCCTAAACATACAAATCATCATTTAGCTACTCAAATTTGTTCGCTTGTGTTATCTCAGTCCCAAATATTGTAAGTCCTTGTTTGGTTGCACACACAAATACACCTCAATTCACATGGGTTGGAGTGGAACTTAAACTAAATTCCAGACCAATCCCTCCCAAATCACGTAGATTGAGGTATATTTGTGTGCAGCCAAACAAAATCTTATTGTAATTGTTGTAAACTTATAAATTTAGTTTACAAGACTTTGATGACACATCCGAACAAATTTGAGAACCTAAGCAAGCAATCTATAACTTTAGGGACTAAAATAACATAGAGGACCTACATTATCGATTTGCGAGTTTATGGACCGGGTTACACGACCAACAAGTTCAAGGACCGATGTTAGACTTTACTCTTAAAAAAAAGAAAATATATAAGAAGCAGCATATTACTATTGATATAAATTTAGTTTTTGTGAGATGACTACAACAAGTTCAAGAAATTCGACTAACTTTTCCTGAAATGTTAGGATCGAGCATGCATGGCATATAGCTAAAAGGGACTACTGTACTAGATCATGGAATTGACAAGAGGCTTTCATAAGTGCATGGGTTAAAATAGTAGAGTATGTTGGTAGTGTGTAAGAGTTGTGTATACGGTGGAGAAGAAGGGAACCTGTAACTGTAACTTCAAGCGCCAGAAACCGTCCCGCACACATTCCTGATACATACAGGTTGGTAATTTGCTTGTGTCGGAATCGCTGACCACATTGAGGGCACTGAGGAGAATAATTGGTAATACAATGCAAGCATATATAGGTTCAGAAATTCCATGCTCACAAAAACCTGAGAAGCGGTTTATTTGGTCTGGAATAAACATTGTCAACGTAACTCGCTAGTATCATGAACAATATAGTACCTTTGCACTTGTGTTACCGCAACGATGAAGCCACCTCTCTAGGCATGATCTTCCATACACATGACCGCAGGGAATGCAACTGCAAAGAGTAGAAAATTAAAAGACACCACGATCGACCCTAATCTGAACACGAGCAAAGCTATATGCATGCATGTATGTATAATATATGTATGAAAATCTTATTGTAATTGTTGTAAACTTACAAATTTAGTTTACAAGACCTAGATGACACATCCGAACAAATTTGAGGATTTAAGCAAACAATCTGTAACTTTAGGGACTAAAATAACATAGAGAACCTACATTATCGATTTGCGAGTTTATGGACTGGGTTACACGACCAACAAGTTCAAGGACCGCTGGACTTTACTCTTAAAAAAAGAACATATATAAGAAGCAGCATATATAAATTTAGTTTTTGTGAGATGACTACAACAAGCTCAAGAAATTCGACTAACTTTTCCTGAAATGTACGTTAGGATCGAGCATGCATGGCATATAGCTAAAAGGACTACCGTACTAGAACATGGAATTGACAAGAGGCTTTCATAAGTGCATGGGTTAAAATAGTAGAGTATATGTTGGTAGTGTGTAAGAGTTGTGTATACGGTGGAGAAGAAGGGAACCTGTAACTGTAACTTCAAGCGCCAGAAACCGTCCCGCACATTTCCTGATACATACAGGTTGGTAATTTGCTTGTGTCGGAATCGCTGACCACATTGAGGGCACTGAGGAGAATAATTGGTAATACAATGCAAGCATATATAGGTTCAGAAATTCCATGCTCACAAAAACCTGAGAAGCGGTTTATTTGGTCTGGAATAAACATTGTCAACGTAACTCGCTAGTATCATGAACAATATAGTACCTTTGCACTTGTGTTACCGCAACGATGAAGCCACCTCTCTAGGCATGATCTTCCATACACATGACCGCAGGGAATGCAACTGCAAAGAGTAGAAAATTAAAAGACACCACGATCGACCCTAATCTGAACACGAGCAAAGCTATATGCATGCATGTATGTATAATATATGTATGAAAATCTTATTGTAATTGTTGTAAACTTACAAATTTAGTTTACAAGACCTGGATGACACATCCGAACAAATTTGAGGATTTAAGCAAACAATCTGTAACTTTAGGGACTAAAATAACATAGAGAACCTACATTATCGATTTGCGAGTTTATGGACTGGGTTACACGACCAACAAGTTCAAGGACCGCTGGACTTTACTCTTAAAAAAGAACATATATAAGAAGCAGCATAATATAAATTTAGTTTTTGTGAGATGACTACAACAAGCTCAAGAAATTCGACTAACTTTTCCTGAAATGTACGTTAGGATCGAGCATGCATGGCATATAGCTAAAAGGGACTACCGTACTAGAACATGGAATTGACAAGAGGCTTTCATAAGTGCATGGGTTAAAATAGTAGAGTATATGTTGGTAGTGTGTAAGAGTTGTGTATACGGTGGAGAAGAAGGGAACCTGTAACTGTAACTTCAAGCGCCAGAAACCGTCCCGCACATTTCCTGATACATACAGGTTGGTAATTTGCTTGTGTCGGAATCGCTGACCACATTGAGGGCACTGAGGAGAATAATTGGTAATACAATGCAAGCATATATAGGTTCAGAAATTCCATGCTCACAAAAACCTGAGAAGCGGTTTATTTGGTCTGGAATAAACATTGTCAACGTAACTCGCTAGTATCATGAACAATATAGTACCTTTGCACTTGTGTTACCGCAACGATGAAGCCACCTCTCTAGGCATGATCTTCCATACACATGACCGCAGGGAATGCAACTGCAAAGAGTAGAAAATTAAAAGACACCACGATCGACCCTAATCTGAACACGAGCAAAGCTATATGCATGCATGTATGTATAATATATGTATGAAAATCTTATTGTAATTGTTGTAAACTTACAAATTTAGTTTACAAGACCTGGATGACACATCCGAACAAATTTGAGGATTTAAGCAAACAATCTGTAACTTTAGGGACTAAAATAACATAGAGAACCTACATTATCGATTTGCGAGTTTATGGACTGGGTTACACGACCAACAAGTTCAAGGACCGCTGGACTTTACTCTTAAAAAAAGAACATATATAAGAAGCAGCATAATATAAATTTAGTTTTTGTGAGATGACTACAACAAGCTCAAGAAATTCGACTAACTTTTTCTGAAATGTACGTTAGGATCGAGCATGCATGGCATATAGCTAAAAGGGACTACCGTACTAGAACATGGAATTGACAAGAGGCTTTCATAAGTGCATGGGTTAAAATAGTAGAGTATATGTTGGTAGTGTGTAAGAGTTGTGTATACGGTGGAGAAGAAGGGAACCTGTAACTGTAACTTCAAGCGCCAGAAACCGTCCCGCACATTTCCTGATACATACAGGTTGGTAATTTGCTTGTGTCGGAATCGCTGACCACATTGAGGGCACTGAGGAGAATAATTGGTAATACAATGCAAGCATATATAGGTTCAGAAATTCCATGCTCACAAAAACCTGAGAAGCGGTTTATTTGGTCTGGAATAAACATTGTCAACGTAACTCGCTAGTATCATGAACAATATAGTACCTTTGCACTTGTGTTACCGCAACGATGAAGCCACCTCTCTAGGCATGATCTTCCATACACATGACCGCAGGGAATGCAACTGCAAAGAGTAGAAAATTAAAAGACACCACGATCGACCCTAATCTGAACACGAGCAAAGCTATATGCATGCATGTATGTATAATATATGTATGAAAATCTTATTGTAATTGTTGTAAACTTACAAATTTAGTTTACAAGACCTGGATGACACATCCGAACAAATTTGAGGATTTAAGCAAACAATCTGTAACTTTAGGGACTAAAAATAACATAGAGACCTAACCTATTATCGATTGCGAGAGTTATGGACTGGGTTACACGACCAACAAGTTCAAGGACCGCTGGACTTTACTCTTAAAAAAAGAACATATATAAGAAGCAGCATAATATAAATTTAGTTTTTGTGAGATGACTACAACAAGCTCAAGAAATTCGACTAACTTTTCCTGAAATGTACGTTAGGATCGAGCATGCAT
Organism: Coix lacryma-jobi var. lacryma-jobi; assembly: GCA_009763385.1. Classification (NCBI taxonomy): domain Eukaryota; kingdom Viridiplantae; phylum Streptophyta; class Magnoliopsida; order Poales; family Poaceae; genus Coix; species Coix lacryma-jobi. The sequence goes on along the minus strand of CM019827.1, from coordinate 126,329,319 downwards.
GGCATATAGCTAAAAGGGACTACCGTACTAGAACATGGAATTGACAAGAGGCTTTCATAAGTGCATGGGTTAAAATAGTAGAGTATATGTTGGTAGTGTGTAAGAGTTGTGTATACGGTGGAGAAGAAGGGAACCTGTAACTGTAACTTCAAGCGCCAGAAACCGTCCCGCACATTTCCTGATACATACAGGTTGGTAATTTGCTTGTGTCGGAATCGCTGACCACATTGAGGGCACTGAGGAGAATAATTGGTAATACAATGCAAGCATATATAGGTTCAGAAATTCCATGCTCACAAAAACCTGAGAAGCGGTTATTTGGTCTGGAATAAACATTGTCAACGTAACTCGCTAGTATCATGAACAATATAGTACCTTGCACTTGTGTTACCGCAACGATGAAGCCACCTCTCTAGGCATGATCTTCCATACACATGACCGCAGGGAATGCAACTGCAAAGAGTAGAAAATTAAAAGACACCACGATCGACCCTAATCTGAACACGAGCAAAGCTATATGCATGCATGTATGTATAATATATGTATGAAAATCTTATTGTAATTGTTGTAAACTTACAAATTTAGTTTACAAGACCTGGATGACACATCCGAACAAATTTGAGGATTTAAGCAAACAATCTGTAACTTTAGGGACTAAAATAACATAGAGAACCTACATTATCGATTTGCGAGTTTATGGACTGGGTTACACGACCAACAAGTTCAAGGACCGCTGGACTTTACTCTTAAAAAAAGAACATATATAAGAAGCAGCATAATATAAATTAGTTTTTGTGAGATGACTACAACAAGCTCAAGAAATTCGACTAACTTTTCCTGAAATGTACGTTAGGATCGAGCATGCATGGCATATAGCTAAAAGGGACTACCGTACTAGAACATGGAATTGACAAGAGGCTTTCATAAGTGCATGGGGTAAAAAGTAGAGTAGTATAGTTGGTAGTGTGTAAGAGTTGTGTATACGGTGGAGAAGAAGGGAACCTGTAACTGTAACTTCAAGCGCCAGAAAACCCTCCCGCACATTTCCTGATACATACAGGGGTAATTTGCTTGTGTCGGAATCGCTGACCACATTGAGGGCACTGAGGAGAATAATTGGTAATACAATGCAAGCATATATAGGTTCAGAAATTCCATGCTCACAAAAACCTGAGAAGCGGTTTATTTGGTCTGGAATAAACATTGTCAACGTAACTCGCTAGTATCATGAACAATATAGTACCTTTGCACTTGTGTTACCGCAACGATGAAGCCACCTCTCTAGGCATGATCTTCCATACACATGACCGCAGGGAATGCAACTGCAAAGAGTAGAAAATTAAAAGACAACCGATCGACCCTAATCTGAACACGAGCAAAGCTATATGCATGCATGTATGTATAATATATGTATGAAAATCTTATTGTAATTGTTGTAAACTTACAAATTTAGTTTACAAGACCTGGATGACACATCCGAACAAATTTGAGGATTTAAGCAAACAATCTGTAACTTTAGGGACTAAAAAATAATAGAGAACCTACATTATCGATTTGCGAGTTTATGGACTGGGTTACACGACCAACAAGTTCAAGGACCGCTGGACTTTACTCTTAAAAAAAGAACATATATAAGAAGCAGCATAATATAAATTTAGTTTTTGTGAGATGACTACAACAAGCTCAAGAAATTCGACTAACTTTTCCTGAAATGTACGTTAGGATCGAGCATGCATGGCATATAGCTAAAAGGGACTACCGTACTAGAACATGGAATTGACAAGAGGCTTTCATAAGTGCATGGGTTAAAATAGTAGAGTATAGTTGGTAGAGGTGTAAGAGTTGTGTATAGGTGGAGAAGAAGGGAACCTGGAACTGTAACGGGAAATTCAAGCGCCAGAGAACCGAAAAAGCCCGCAATTGCCTGATACATACAGGTTGGTAATTTGCTTGTTCGGAATCGCTGACCACATTGAGGGCACTGAGGAGAATAATTGGTAATACAATGCAAGCATATATAGGTTCAGAAATTCCATGCTCACAAACCTGAGAAGCGGTTTATTTGGTCGAATAAAAATTGTCAACTAACTCGCTTAGTATCATGAACAATATAGTACCTTTGCACTTGTGTTACCGCAACGATGAAGCCACCTCTCTAGGTGATCTCCATACACATGACGCAGGGAATGCAACTGCAAAGAGTAGATAAAATTAAAGACCCACGATCGACCCTAATCTGAACACGAGCAAAGTATTGCATGCATGTTATGTATAATATATGTATGAAAATCTTATTGTAATTGTTGTAAACTTACAAATTTAGTTTACAAGACCTGGATGACACATCCGAACAAATTTGAGGATTTAAGCAAACAATCTGTAACTTTAGGGACTAAAACATAGAGAACCTACATTATCGATTTGCGAGTTTATGGACTGGGTTACACGACCAACAAGTTCAAGGACCGCTGGACTTTACTCTTAAAAAAGAACATATATAAGAAGCAGCATAATATAATTTAGTTTTTGTGAGATGACTACAACAAGCTCAAGAAATTCGACTAACTTTTCCTGAAATGTACGTTAGGATCGAGCATGCATGGCATATAGCTAAAAGGGACTACCGTACTAGAACATGGAATTGACAAGAGGCTTTCATAAGTGCATGGGTTAAAATAGTAGAGTATATGTTGGTAGTGTGTAAGAGTTGTGTATACGGTGGAGAAGAAGGGAACCTGTAACTGTAACTTCAAGCGCCAGAAACCGTCCCGCACATTTCCTGATACATACAGGTTGGTAATTTGCTTGTGTCGGAATCGCTGACCACATTGAGGGCACTGAGGAGAATAATTGGTAATACAATGCAAGCATATATAGGTTCAGAAATTCCATGCTCACAAAAACTGAGAAGCGGTTTATTTGGTCTGGAATAAACATTGTCAACGTAACTCGCTAGTATCATGAACAATATAGTACCTTTGCACTTGTGTTACCGCAACGATGAAGCCACCTCTCTAGGCATGATCTTCCATACACATGACCGCAGGGAATGCAACTGCAAACAGTAGAAAATTAAAAGACACCACGATCGACCCTAATCTGAACACGAGCAAAGCTATATGCATGCATGTATAGTATATATGAAAATTTACAAACTAGCACGCCTATATAACTTGGTGTGACAAATCCTGGTCCTAAGCCCCCAAATCAAACTCTGCTACAAGATCGAGATGCAAATGATAATGAAGCCTTCGCTCAGTCATCCTGGCCTCCAAGAGCGAGAGCTAGCTTGCCCTGATTAGTTAGTCCAAGTCAAAAAAAAAAGTTTATTTGGATGAGAATATATACCATTATATTAATTTGAGCAGAAGACTGTTTTTAGTTTCTATTGGCACACCGAAGCTGTGTGTGACATATGCACTGTTTGTGCTACACCAACTGCTAATCAAATTTTCTAGGGGCATATATACCTACAAGCTAATCAAGTTGTGTCTACTTGGATCAACAAAGAGCCGCCTTTTTTCTGACTCCCCTAGCCTACATTTAAATATTAAACATAAGAAAGTACATTTCAATGTGAAACCCAACTATATATATCATTATTGTCATATATATCATGTGAGGCTAACTATTGTTTCATTGCAGATTACCATGTATATATAAGAGGAATGAAATGAAAAAAAAACTGATGATGATGCTCCAAATTTGGGGTAAATAAATACATGGATGTAGGCATGCATTGTTCATATATTCAGCTAGTACCAGTCCATCATTTGTAATTGTAAGTGCATGATCCGGCCGTTCACATGGACAGACAGACAGACAGTCAGTCTAGTACACTACCTCTCTGCAAACTCTCGATCATCAGAGCCATGCATCTTGGCATCTCTTGTCTAGAACGGTAGAACGAATCCTAACACAATCCGTATGCAGCTAGCAGTTAGTTGGTAGGTGCTTCACTCACCAGATACGATGCGCGCCGTCGCAGTGCCATGACTCCATGCAGACGCAGCAACAGGGCCCCGCATCCTCCGCGCCGTGCTCCTCTTCAGCCACGACGGCGGCCGCTGAAAGTAGTCCATGTTGGGATTCTCTCCCTCACCAGCAAGTGTTTATCACAAACACTCGCCTGCTCACTTTGGTAGATACACTCACACGTACAGAATGGCACAAGCTAGCTGTTTTTGTTGACGCAAGCCACACAACTCCCGTCGCTTTTCATTCATATATAAACTCAAGTACATGCATGAAACAAACGGCCGGCCAAAATCACTCAGCCGAGACTCACGCTGCATCTCGCAACGTGCAATCGTGGAAACATGCTAGCAGCATGCAAGTGCCCAGTCCCTGGACGCCGTCCTATTCTTCTGCCATGAAAACACTTCGTGGCTTTGACCCAGACTAGAATCCTATGCGTGGCTAGCTCCTAATTAATCTCTCGTGCAGCCTAAACATGTTACAACAATTATCATGAGCATGCACTGCCGCTTCACATGGCATGGCTTCTCACCAAATGTGTGCACTCCTGTGTAAACATGCAAAGAACTACACGGACACTTATTTTCTAAATGCAACTAACAACGCAAACATGCAATGCTCTAATGACAAGATTAATCTCTAACAGTCCAGCTCCCCCACGCCGCCCATTCTCGCGGCACTCTGCTTCGCCTTCGCCCAAATCATCATCTTCTTCTCCTTCGTCGCGGTCTTCATCCTCCGATGATTCTTCTTCCCGTCTTGTGATTCTTCGTCCTCGCCCACATCTCCTCCTCCGTCGTCGTTCTCTTCCTCTTCCAATGATTCGTCCTCGTCTTCTGATTCTTCGTCATCGCCCACATCTCCTCCTCCGTCTTCGTTGTCTTCCTCTTCCGATTCCTCCCACTCAGTCTCGTCGCCATCCGTTCTCTCTAACTCCTCCTCCGTGGCCGCCGCCGGCAGCGGCGGCGACGACGGCATGGAGATGGAGGAGGGTTAGTTGCTCAAGCGACAAATGAAGCAGAGAGAGATATTTGTGGGTGACCGACCCTGTGTTGTGCAACTAATCTCTATCCATGGCCCACGGCCCACCACGTGAGAGGCCCAACAAAGGCGAGAACCCAAGTCCCATCCAGCCCTCGCTGATGTGAATACACTACTCCCTGCATCATCCAATTCGGGCGCGCGCAAGCTTATAAAAATTTAAAGGGGCTTGTTTCGGTGGTTGTAAACTACTGGTAGTATTTTTGTATACTTTATATTTTTTTAACAAATAATATTTTTTAAGGGAAAAATAGTAAAGAAAAATTAAGCGAGAGAAGGGTAGAAATAATAGTTATTATTTTTTAAAAAAGTGAAAAAATAAGGAAGAGAAAGGTAGATTAGTAATAGGAGCCTTAACTGAGAATAGTGTGTACGTACCTTGGGAGAACATTGTATAATACTAGACTATACCCGCGGGAGGATTGGCGCCCTCCCGCGGGCCAGGTTACTGTAGCATTTTTTTTTTATTTTTTTCTTTATTTTTTTTATTTTTTTATTTTTTTTTCCTTTTCTTTTATGTTTTTTTTTACTTTTTCCTTTTAAGATTTTTGCAGTTATCTTTTTCTATTCAAAAACCAGTGTGACAGTAGCGCGTTCAATAATATATACAAATCTATACGCATAGGACAATTGGCACAACGAGACAACTCTTAGCTCTCGGCCATCATGGTCGTCACGTGAGTGTTGTGTTGTGCTTCGCTAATTTCAGCTTAACGTGTGACGGACACCAACGATCTCTGCCCTGCCAATTTTTCACGACCAGCAATGAGATAGGTTTATTTGTCTGTTCAGTCTCATACTCCAATATTATGTAATGATGTTATTTAGATACTACTCTCTTTGTCCATGAAAGAATTAATTCTTAAAGTGGTTAAGTTACATTTTTTAAACTTTAATCAAATTTCTAGAAAAAACTATCAAGCTTGATAGTACCAAATACATATCATTAGATATATCATAGAATATATTTTCATAATGCATCTATTTTATATCATAGATATTATTACTCTCTTCTTTAAAATTAGTCAAATTTTAAAAAGTTTGACTAACACGGATTAATAGTAAAACATTTAACCAACGTATTTTATTTAACATTTTTACTTGTGCCTATTTTTTTCACAACCGACGATGAGAGGTAGTTTTAATTTTCCTTTTCTATTAGTGAAATACTCCAAAGTTGTTTAATGATATTACCCAAAATATCAGATACTAGGTGTTTAGTTGGAGGATGAAATTTTTTGGGTGTCACATCGAATGTTGTGGCACTAATTTAGTCTATTAAAATAGACTAATAAAAAACAAATTACATATTTCCTCTGAAAACCATGAGACGAATTTATAAGACTAATTAATCCATCATTAGCATATATTTACTGTAGCACAATATTATCAAATCATGGACTACTTAGACTTAAAAAAGTCGTCTCGCAAAGTTATCGCAATTTATGTAATTAGTTATTTTTAGTCTATATTTAATATTATTTCATGCATATATCTAAACATTCGATGTAAATAGGTGAAAAGTTTTTGGACGAGGACCTAAACAAGGTAGCATAATGTGAGACCGCGCTACACGAGTTCATAAAATTCTTTCATTCTTTCCGAAAAGGTTACCCGCAACCAGCGAACAGTGACGTGAGAAGATGAAATCAACATGCAACAATTGACCAATATACTTACGGTTTATATTGCGGCGCGGCAAAGCGCGCATAGCTATCTAGTTGTATCATCTCCATGTATCGCAAACGTGTATACATATCATACAGACTATTAAGGAGCCAGGTAGCAATTTGTGTGTATATGTACACGTTTGATCTGAGAGTGAAATTACTGGAGTATGTTTTATTTTTAACTATAACTAAAATTATATATATATATTATTGGCATCGGTCCCATGTATTTTGGTACTTGTCCCATGTGTTTTGGTATTTCTTAGTACTTCCTATTTTTTTACTGTCCGATCTGAATCAATAGACGGTTCATATTTCTTTCGACCACCGTAAACTTGTAAAATTTAAAACTTTCTAGAGATATTTTCACAAGATATAAATATATTATTTAGGTTTCTCGTGTCCTAATCCATCTTTAGTATTTTTCTCAGAAACTTTAGACTTAGAGATATTTTTTGTGGTTTAAAAACTCATTAAGTATTTATTGTATTTATTTTAAAACTAAAAGACAAAACCGCATTCGAAAACCACTTATAACCATATTAGGGAGGTGAAATGAATGGTTTTAGAAGATGAGAGTGGTGGTTTATCCGATTTTAGAGTTCAGGAGAAAAACTAGAGTTCGAGAATAGTTGAGGAAGATAAATAGACTCTTTCCTTTTTTTCTACCAATATATCTGTGTCACGGAAGAACAAAAAACTAATATCTCTATTTTAAATTATGAGTTGTGTAAGTACAATCAAGCCCCAATTGTGGGTTTTGGTGATAATGACCACACGATTGGAGGACTAATGAGATTTATAAAGATGACAAGCAGGTTTAAGTTAACAAAGGATGGTGTATACGCGTTGGTGGACCCCTCATACTTTATTTCATCGGTTCGGGACTCAAGTGCTACAAAGAGCTTTTTAATTTGAATTTGAGTTTTAGGAATGCCGTTCTATCAAGGGGAATGCAAATACATTGCTATGGTTGAATGATATGTGCTCAAACCAACCCAAGCCATCCCTATTTCTAACCACAGACAGCTGCACTGAATTCAGATCTCTTCCTGTCTGATCGGTAGGCGCGGCAGTGCCGCTCAGGGCGCGGCAGTGCCGGGCCGCGGCACTGCCGGGCTTCGGCCGGCACTGCCGCGACTTGTTTCAATCGTTGGAAGGCAGGGGGTATTTACATCACCCCTCTGCCACCCCAACGGTCATCCACGACCATTCACTCATCACCTACCTCCAGACAAGGCTCCTCTTCCCCATTGAAGGCCCCCAAGCTCTCTCTCACCTAATCTTTGATTCCTATTGATTTCAAGTGAGTTAGAGCCTCAAACCTTCATCAAAGAGAAGCCCTAGCTGAGATCTACTCCCTAGAGCACTTGATTTGAGCCATAGCTGGTGGATTTGCTTCTATTACTCTTGGGTTCTTGGAACCCTAGCCGGCTAGGCGTCGCCCTAGAGCCTTGCCAACTTGTGTGGCGGCCTAGGGAGGTTTGTAATCGCTTGTGCAGCTAGTATTATTACCCCTCACCTCAAGGATTTGGTTCCTTGACTTGAGAACGAGGTAGAGTTGAAAAGCTCATGACCTAAGTGGTCAACCTCACAACGTGGAGGTAGGCAAGCCTTGGTGGCGAGCTGAACCACGGATAAATCACTTGTCACTTGTGCTTACTTGTTTTCCATACTTCTTACTTGTGAGCTTGTGATAGATTCTAGGGTTTGACCCGATCTACTTCATACTTCATATTTGGCTTGGTGTAGTTGGTTCTGCTGGTTCAGGGAGCTTAGTGTAGCATTTCCATTCATATAGAATCAGTTTGTTGTGGCTGGATTTCGAATTGCAGTCTCAGGTCTCACTCTGCGCGGCAGTACCGGGCTGAGGGCGGCAGTGCCGGGGAGCGGCAGTGCCGGGCTCAGAGCGGTAGTGCCGGACGTATCTAATTAAGTTTTGAGCTGTGATTTTTGACAGGCCTATTCACCCCCCCTCTAGGCCACACAGGTCCTTACAAGTGGTATCAAAGCCTGGTCTCTCAGCAGCACTTCACCGTGTGAGAGAATGGCCACCGACGGAGGAACGGGTAACGTTAGCGTTGTGCACCCACACCCGAAGTGGAAATGCACACCGCTAGCAGCAATAAAAGCCTCTCCACAGCAAGTGAGAAGGCACCTCCTCAAAAGGATGTGTCGGCCGGAGAGCTCGCAAGAAGAAAGGAGGAAAGAAGGTTGAGAAGAGAAGCAAGAGCCAAGCAAGAGAAGATGCAGCGGCTCCCAAAGCAAGAGAAGATAAGGCTCAAAGAAAAGAAGAGAGAAGGATTAGAAGAGAAGAAGACCAAGGAAGAGAAGAAAAGAAGAGGAGGAAGAGCTCCAAGCAAAGAAGTTGACCTGAGTGATGAAAGTAGCACCGAGATGGAGACGATCACTTCTACAGCACATGACAGAAAAGAAGGAGGAGATGAAGAAGTCATATAGAGAAGTATCCTTTAAGACTAACCATGACTCTGGCCTCTCATCATGTGCCAGCCAGGGAAGATGGAAGTGGAGTGAAGACGATTTAGGTACGTCAGTATGCAAAATATTGTGACGACACATACTCAACGCACAGACAGGGTTAGAAGGCAGATATGCATTCTCCAGACGCAAAAATATGGGGACATGAGAAGAAGGAGGAGGGGATACAAGATAGACCAGAAGATCTGATGATAGAAATAGTTAGTAGAATTGAGATCTTCAAAGCATAGATGAATGACGATTGATCTACAAGATTACCGGATGAGGATAAGTGTTTGATGAAGGAAAGTAGACTAATATTGCAATGGTAAGGACATGAAGCCACAGAGGCTAGTGAGTGACAGCATCAGCAAGTCAGAGATACGTTTAGGAGTGATGGATGTGTAGGAGAAGACTACAATAAGGGGAAACCGTTGTAGCAGCATCAGATGAGTGAGGGCCACACACATCATTGAATGAGATTACATTACAGCTAGGTGATCACAAAGAGCCCACATCATAAAATATATGATGACTGAGTCGCATGGAAGTGAATAAGGATGAGTCAAACATAAGGCAAAAGGGGAAGTAGTGGAGGAGAGAGATAAGTTAGTGCTTGAAGATAGATTTGAAAGTAGACATGACAAGGTCACACCATGGGTGAAGGGGAGGTTGCAAGGAGGATTGTGACTGACGTCGGTTTGACGGGACTAACTTTGCCAAGTGGAAGCACATTAGAAGACCTATCTTATTGGTCTCCATCCAGGTATTTGGGAGATAGTGCACAATGACTGAAGCACCGTTGATCCAAGAGCCCCACTCAAGATGAATTCCGCAACATTCACTCAATGTCCAAGCCACTAGTGTGTTACTTAGTGCCTTGATGGTGATGAGTACAACAAGGTCATGGGAGTTGAGGTTGCAAAAGAGATTTGGGACACTTTGCCATTGCACATGAGGAGTGGACAAAGTAAGCAATCCAAGATTGATTTGTTGATGGCTAAGCTCAACCGTTTGTGATTTGTGATGTGAAGGCCCACAAGAGATGTTTGATAGATTGATGGTGATTGTTGCAAGATTAGAGAGCTAGGTGGAAATGAAATCAATGATCACAAGGTTGTGAAGATCATGTTAGAGCATACTCACCTAGGAATGAGACCGTAGTGATATTAATTAGGGACAAGAGGAAGTTTGAGCAATTCACACCTAGTGATGTGCTTGGAAGGATTATCACCTTTGACATGCAAAGAGAAGAGGCAAATGAGAGAAGGAAGCTTGGAGAGTTGCAAGCTAGGCTAGATGGGATGAAGATCAAGGATGTGGCACTTAAGGCTAGCAAGCCATCAAGGCAAGCAACATCAAGCAAGGCAAAATCAAGCAAGCAAGCCTCTACAAGCAAGCCCAAGCAACAAAAGAAGAAAATTGAAGTTGAGGACAACACATCATCATCTTGTGGAAGTGAAAGTGATGGTGAAGAATTTGAAGAAATTGGTGATATAGCTCTTTTCATGAGAAGATACCGCAAGAGGCTCAAGAAGGAAGGTTACAAGTTTGCGAAGAGAAGTTTCCAAACAAGAAGAAAAGAACTTGCTACAATTGTGGAAGCACCGATCATTTCATAGCACATTGTCCACATGAGAAGAAGGACAACAACTTCAACAAGGGCAAGAAAGATGACAAAGGCACTTACAAGAAACACAACAAGGATACAGGGAGAAGCTCACATTGGACATGAATGGGATTCAACCGCACAAACCTCAAGTGAAGAAGATGAGAAGATAGCAACAATAGCATTTCAAAAGTCATCTCCTTCACCAAGACTATTCAACAACTTGTCCGATGATGATGATTGCAACTCCCACACTTGTCTCATGGCCAAGAAAGAGAAGGTGAAAAAGGCTCACACTTCTAAAACTTCTCTTCCACCTAGTGACATCTCTAGTAGTGAACTTAGTGATTCCTCTAGTGATGATGATTCTAGTGATGAAGAAATAAATATGATAACTAAAAGGTTGGACAAGAAAACCAAACTCTTTATCACTAAGCTAATGAAGGAACTAGAAAGTGTACAAGCCGAGCTAGCAATAAGTGAGGATGCTCTCATCAAACAAGAGGACCTCTACATTGCTTGCAAGGAAGCTCTTGCATTAGAGAGAAGTGAGTTGGATGTCTTGCACGAGGCCTTGGCCAAAGAGCAAGATGAACATGCTTCCCTAAAGAAGGCTCATATTGCACTCAAGGAAAAGTATTGTGGCTTGGATGAAAAGCACAAAGAACTTGAGCTGCAATATAATCTTCTTTGGGAAAGCAACTCAACTCTTCCTAAAGCAAATGTCACTTCTATTCCCTCCACTAGTGAAGGTTGTGGAAAATGCTATAATGTTGATTTGAATGTCTATTCCACTAACCTTGTGAACATGGAGGCCATGAGAAAGGAGATAGCAAGATTGACAAACATCATTGCAAATGGTTGTGTCAAATCTACCACAAGTGCAAATGAGAAGACTCAAGAGAAGAGCAAGCCCAAGTTCAAGAATGGACGGCGTCCTTCCATAAAGGATGGGTTGGGGCATGAAAAGGGAGCCAAGGCTAATGGAAGAAGGATAGTGAATGGCTATGAGTGTGTGAGGTTTGAGAAGAATGGTCAGATTGGTACAGTTCAGCCTGCACAGACCGCGCAGTGCCGCGCCAGAAGGCGGCAGTGCCGGCCCCGGCAGTGCCGCCCCCAGGCCGGCTGTGCCGCGCCCCAAGAAAGGGAAGGCTACCAGTTTACCTTCTGCTCAGTCTCACACACAGCACAAGCAGGTGCCCAACCCAAAGCAAGGATCTCAGAAACCAAAAGAGTCTATTTGGGTGACCAAGAACAAGTTTGCACATCAACCCAAGATAGAAGCCCCAAGGAAGAGCATGTCATCTTGTTACATATTAGAACACAACAACAGTGGTAAAGTTGTTGCAAAGTATGTTGGTGATAACAAGAGGATAGCCGACAAGTGTATTTGGTTCCTAAGATACTTGTGACTAACTTGCAAGGCCCCAATATCAATTGGGGACCTAAACTAGGAAACTAAACTTGTCTTGCAGGCATACTCCTCTGGTGGATCAAGTTGGGTGCTTGATAGTGGATGTACAAATCATATGACCGGAGAAAGGAGTATGTTCTCATCATATTCCCCAACTTCAAATGCAAATGAAAACATCATTTTCGGTGATAACTCCAAGGGGGATGTGTTAGGTCTTGGTAAAGTTGCTATTACACTTGAGCATTCAATTACAAATGTCTTACATGTAGATTCGTTGAGTTACAACTTGTTATCCATTTCCCAATTGTGTGGGATGGGTTTCAATTGTCTCTTTACGGATGAGGGTGTGGAAGTCTTTAGAAGGGAGGATTCCTCTATTGTCTTTACGGGTCGTTTGAAAGGGAAGCTTTACTTAGTTGATTTCAACAAGGTGAAGCCAAACTTGAGACTTGTTTAGTGGCAAAATCTAGCATGGGTTGGTTATGGCATCGCCGACTAGCTCATGTTGGGATGAGGAACTTGGCCAAACTTCAAAAGGACAACCACATTCTGGGACTAACCAATGTTGATTTTGAGAAAGACAAAGTATGTGGAGCTTGCCAAGCCGGAAAACAAGTAGGCGTACCTCACCCACCAAAGAGCTATGACACTACTACTCATCCATTGGAGTCGATCCACATGGATCTCTTTGGACCGGTTGCCTACCTTAGCATCGGCGGTAACAAACATGGTCTTGTTATTGTTGATGACTTTTCTCGTTTCACTTGGGTATTCTTTTTGCATGATAAGAGTGTAGTGCAAGAGAAGGTCAAGATGTTCACACGAAGAGCTCAAAGGGAATTCGGTTTCAACATCAAGAAGGTTCGTAGTGACAATGGAACCGAATTCCGAAACACCCAAGTGGAAGAGTTTCTTGATGAAGAGGGCATCAAGCACGAGTTTTCAGTTCCATACACCCCTCAACAAAATGGCATGGTGGAGAGGAAGAATAGAACACTCATTGACATGGCAAGAACGATGCTAGATGAATACAAGACATCGGACATCTTTTGGGCCGAAGCCGTCAATACCGCTTGCCATGCAATCAACCGCCTCTACCTCCACAGAGAAGAAAGAAGACCTCCTATGAGCTGCTCACCGGTAACAAGCCAAATGTGTCTTACTTTAGAGTCTTTGGGTGCAAATGCTTCATTTTGAACAAGAAGCCCAAACCTCTAAGTTCGCATCTAAGGTTGATGAAGGTTTTCTTCTCGGTTATGGATCAAACGAGCATGCTTATCGTGTTTTCAACAAGGCCTCTGGCAAGGTTGAAATAGCGATAGACGTGACGTTTGATGAAACTAACGGCTCTCAAGTAGAGCAAGTTGATGAAGTTGTTGTAGGTAATGAGGAACCACCTTGCGAAGCAATCAAGCAATTAGCCATTGGTGATATTAGACCACAAGAATAGCAGGCTACAGATCAGGATGGTCCTCAAGCTGAAGACCCTGCTGGGACTGGTAACTTACAGTCCCCGGCAGTGCCGGCCACAACCCCGGCAGTGCCGGGACCCGGTAGTGCCGGGCCAAGCCAAGCAGTGTCGGGCACACCCAGGGCAGCTGAAGCCACTCCACTTCGTGGAGTGAACCTACAACCCCTTCGAGCAAGATGAAGAAGATGCTGAAGATGCAGCAGAACCCATAGATCATCCAAGGCTCAAGCAAACTATTCAACGGGATCATCCCGTTGACAACATTCTTGGGAGTCTTCGAAAGGGGGTAACGACACGCTCTCATTTGGCAAATTTCTGTCAATATTACTCGTTTGTTTCCTCTTTGGAACCTCTCAAGGTAGAAGAAGCACTGGAAGATCCAGATTGGGTGATGGCCATGCAAGAGGAGCTCAACAACTTTGAGCGCAATCAAGTATGGTCACTTGTGGAAAGACCAAATACCAATGTGATTGGTACCAAATGGGTCTTCCGCAACAAGCAAGATGAAGAAGGTGTGGTGACAAGAACAAGGCAAGATTGGTAGCTCAAGGGTTCACTCAAGTAGAGGGCTTGGACTTTGAAGAAACATATGCACCGGTTGCTAGACTCGAAGCCATTCGGATTCTTTTAGCCTATGCAGCCCATCACAACTTCAAGCTATATCAAATGGATGTGAAGAGTGCATTTCTCAATGGCCCCATACAAGAGTTGGTGTATGTCGAGCAACACCGGGTTTTGAAGATCCCAAGTTGTAACACCTATGGTGATTATTATGTAATTAACCTGACATGTCATCATCTTTAGTCATTAATCATTCTTGTCATGCAAATACAAGAGAATATGAAGATTGCGCAGTCTCGACAGAAAAGCTATGCTGACAAGAGACGTCGACCTCTGAAGTTCCAGATCGGGGATTATGTGTATCTGAAGGTCTCACCCACCAAAGGAGTTACTCGTTTTGGAGTCAAGGGAAAGTTAGCACCACGCTATATTGGTCCCTTTGAAATTCTGGAACGTTGTGGCAAGGTAGCCTACAAATTGAAGTTGCCCGATCATCTTTCCGCAGTCCATAATGTGTTTCACGTCTCCCAACTCAAGAAATGTCTCCGAATACCCGAACACGTGGTGGAAGTTGAAGGTGTTGAGTTAGGACCTGATCTGTCATACTCCGAGTATCCAGTTCGCGTGTTGGATTACAAGGACCGTGTTACCCGGGGACTACCGCAAGATGGTACAAGATCCAGTGGAACCAACACTCTGAAGAAGAAGCCACTTGGGAATCTGAAGACTTCTTAGCGAAGAACTATCCCGACTTTCTCGATACTCTGTACATGTAAAGTTTTGTCTTTGTCCTTCTTAAGACGCAGAATCTCGGGCGAGATTTCTTTTAGGGGAAGGCTGTAACACCTATGGTGATTATTATGTAATTAACCTGACATGTCATCATCTTTAGTCATTAATCATTCTTGTCATGCACTTATGTTTGCCTAATGTTTGTTTTGCATTTACCTTTTTCTGAGGTGACTTGTGTAGTGATCTCTTTTTCAAAAACCTAAAGGCCCAAATCTTCCTATAAGGGCAAAATGGTAATTTCATCTCTGTGTCTAGCTTTGTGTGAATCTTGTTCAGTTGAGTGTTTGATGTTTTGTTGTGTTGATCAAAGTTCAAAATCAGAAATAGAATTTAAATTCCTTTTGAAAACCCTGATTTCCAACCCTGGTTTTTACCCCTATTTTATTAATTTAAAAACTATTCAAAATTTGAAGTTGGCCCAATGAGAAAAAGTTGTAGATCTTGTCAAAAGGAACAACTTTGGTATTTGCAGATTTTCAAGTTTCAATATAAAATCAGAAGTAATTTCAAATTCCTTCAAACTTCAATTTTGTCCCCTTTTCGGTTTTCAAAATTATCTCAAAAACTTTTGAGTTTCAGAAAAAGTTTATATTGGCAAAGTTGTAGATCTCAAAATTTTAAGCAACTTTGGTGTTTTGAGTTTTCTTTGTGTAGTTCAAGTTTTGGGAGTAATTTCAAAATTTCTGAAAGGGGGGTAGATTTGGGATTGGGTAACGTCTCTGTGCGAGCTTTAAAGCAAGGGGGCCCGGCCGACGGCGGCGCAGCCTCAGCCTCGCCGAGCCCGGCTGACCCGCGTCCGTGTCGCCCGAGGCCAGCGCTGAGCGCTCGACCTCTCCGGTCCCCTACCTCCGCCACGCCGAGTCAGCCTTGCCGAGCCCGGCTGACCCGTTCCGTGTCGCCCAAGGCCAGAGCTAGCGCGCTCGACCTCCGAGCCCCTACCTACCGCCGCCTCGCCATCCCCTACCCTACCCTCCTCTTCCCCTACGGCCGCGGACAGCGCGCAGATGTCGGCCGCCGGCAAGCCGCCGCGCCGCGCGCGAGCTCCCGCCCACGTCGAGCCGCCCTACCCTGCTCCCTACCTCCATTAATGTCGCCCGAACGCTCCCCACCCTTCGACCGGACCCCCCCCAGCTCCGTCCCGCGGCTATAAAAGCCGTCGAGCTCCGCCATTCCTCCGCCATCGGCGAGCTCCGTGAACCCAGCCACCAAGCCTCCCCAGAGCCAGCGAGCCCGCCGCTGCCTTCGCCTTGAGCTTCTCCACCTTCCCGGGCAACCATTTCACCCCTCCGCCCTCCTCTCGCCGGCGCAGGAGCTTCGTCCCCAACTCCGGCAAACGGCCGCGTTTCGGCTAAGCGAGAAATTCGCCGCCGTGAGTGCTTCTCTCTTCCCTCCGACCCTGCTTCATCTTCTTTGCCTCCTTGCGCTCCTATCCGCACATCGGTAACCCCCTCTGGTGGACAGAGCCGCCGGAACGCCGCTCGCCGCCGAGAGTTCCGCCGAGGCGCCGCCACCGTCGGCTCCCTCCTCCGACCCTGCACCGCCTCGCCGAGCCTCCCTCCCGACTCACGGTGAGCTCGCGAATCTTCTTCCACCCTCGGCTTTCCCAGCGCGAGCCCCGAGCGGCCGGTTCGCCGTCCGCCTCGCCTGCGATTCGCCCGAGCCCTGCGGTCCGCCGCGCGATTCGCCCGAGCCTGCGAGGAAGGAGCACAGTGCTCTTTTTCCTTTTTGGAAAGATGTGAATAGTGTTCCTTTTTCATCTTTTTGTGTGATTTTCTGTGTTGCTCCAAAAATTCTGAAAATTTATGGTAGACTCTTTATACCTTGTAGTATTTTAGAAAAATATGAAACTTGAATTTGTGCAAAAATTTGAAAATGAAAAATCTCCCTTTTAATTAAGAAATGAATAGTTTTAGATTTTTAGAAAATCATGTATAGCTCCAAAAATCATGAGATAAATTTTTATGTGCTAGTTATGACATGTTTAGTCTCTGGTGAAATTTTGAAGTCTTTTGGAACAAGTTTTTTTGAGCATTTATTTTAATTGTAAATAGTGCCTTTTGTTAATTAATGACTGATTTTAATTGAGCACCTAATGACCTCCAAAAATTATGAAATTTGTTTTGCCATCTATTTATACCATAATGAACCCATGGGATTAATTTGGTAAATTTTGGAGCAACTGCATAAAATGACCTTTTTAAATAATTAGAAAAATAGAAAAGCAATTAGGATTCATGTTGTATGCCCTGTGATGTGACTTTTGGGATTGTTTGCTGTTCATAGACCCCCACCCATTTGGTCTATGATGTTTGTGATGCCATGCATGATTTGTGTTTAGGTCGGATAAATGATGCTTAATAGGTTGATTAATTTTGCTTAGGGATACAGATAAGTAACTTTATATCCACACTAAGGAGTTACTTACACGATAGAAAGTTGTACTCTAGAATCAGTGGTTTTGTCATGTGCTGTTTTGTTCATGTCAGCATCCTCATAAGCATACATCATTGCATCCGTATAGTGACCGAAGGAGAAAACATCAAAGTCGAGGCAGCCGCTGACGAACCTACCCCCGAGACGACCCCGAGCTCCGACACCTGCACTGCCGACCCCGAGCCTGTCCTCTTTGCTCTTCAAGGCAAGCCCCGGTGCATTTTAACCCTTCCTTGTTTTCACAAAGTTTACTTAAATGCTTTTAAGTTAAAACTACTGCATTAGGTTATAGGAGTTGTGTGATGACCTATTACCTGCATGTTTACCTCCACCAGAAGATCCACCTGCCCTGTTTAAAACAATTTGCAAAATGCTTAGTGATGCTATACAATAGATTTGCAATAAAATGCCAATTTCAAAAGTGTGATCACTCAAAGAATTTTTATGGGAATTTGGCTTACTCCCTGCCTGTTGACTAAGTATCTGATCCGTACCTAGTCAACAGTGAGGAGAGGTTGTCCGAGCGTACGGTGCCGTCATGTTGTAGTCCGGGACTCAACAGTTGACACCGACCGGGACAGGGTTGAAAACCGACAGAACCTGTACTCTTGGGTTAGAGTCCCGAGGTGCTTGTCGCTGGCGGAAAAATTTAGGGACCATCCGTATGGGGGCCTGCTGGCCAAGACTTGCAACTATTCACATACTTCGGAAAGCTCTGGCTCCGAGGAATCCTTTATTGGACCGACAACCGCGCACTGGGAGTGGAGAGATGGCGGAAGTAGCATGTACCCACGTGGTCGTCGTACCTGGATAGGAGTGGTGTACTGTACTTCCGGGTGGCGTAGGACCGGGCCCAATCTTGGAGGAATCGTGGTAGACGAGTTGGCATATGCAAGCTTGGGTGCTACATATGCAGTGTGGATAGGGATCCTCAGCTGAGTATTATTTATCCGGATTAACGTTGCTCCTCGGTTATGGAGACTTGGTCACTGACTGTCAACGGAGAGTGGTTCTCAACTAGGTATGTTTTGAAAGGTAAAATGAATCATGAACGTTGAAGAATTGAGAAATACTGGAATCTTTCAAAAATAAAACAAGGTTTTCAAAATGCTTTTTCTGCAAAATACTTGATCTTGCTTAAGCCTTACCTTGACTACCTAAGCCTCTCATTCTTGAGTCTTCTCCCCTTTTTCTTTAGTCGGGTAAGTCTTGTTGAGTACCCCAGTACTCAGGGTTTGTTACCCATGCTGCAGGTATGACTGAGTCCCCGATGTGTCTTGCGCCCTGCTGCATGACCATCGCCCAGGAAGAGGCCGATGAGGCCGAAGAGTAAAGTGTACACCCTCGGGCTGGGTGATCATGAGTATCTTATTTTGTTGTACTCCGCTACGTTGCCTATTTCTATTACCCGAACATGGTTTGTAATAACTGCACCTTTAATTTTATTTGGAACCTCGGTTTGTAAAACTAATGTTATTTAAGTCTTCCGCTCTGTATTCCGATGTTATTTGTAAAGTATCCAGTGCTGTGACCGAATTGTGAGATGATCCTGCGGACAATGGGCACTGATGCAGCCCAGTGACGAACAGTCTTAATCGCATGGAACATAGGTTCGGCTGTCAGAGGCTGACGGGGACCTGTGGGCCATGGGATTAGGGTCGTTCCGCCACAGAGTGGTATCGGAGCATCTCACTATAACGTTGCAGTGTTCTTGCGAAAACTTCAAAAGATCTTTGAGTCCAAACAAACTAAACTTGACTATTTGAGTCCAATTGCTTCTCTTATCTTGTCTTGTGTGTGGCAACACTAGATAGCGAGACAACATGTTTTAAGCCCTATGTACCTTATTTATTTATTGCATTGCCTTGTTCCGTAGGAACGATTCATGCATCATGTCATATTCACTTAAGTTAACATAATAACTTCCTCTCTAAGTTCGTTGGGGTAGTATGCCTTTACCTTTTCTTGCTAGCCTTTTCACTCCTCATCCAACTTACCTTATCCAGACATGGCTCGTATCAAGCTGACTGCTCGCAAGTCGACTGGACCCAATGGTGTGCCACGCCACCAGCTGGCACCACGCATTGGAGAAGAGACTGGTGAAGCCTCCAACGGTCGTCGCTTTCCCCGTCGCACCCGCAAACACCTAAAGGAGGAGATCAAGAATCTGAAGGCTGAGCTGGAGAACTTGGAGCATGACTTCTACCACTCACGTCTGGAGTTCTATGAGGCCCGAGCCTCCCTGGAGCAGGCCAACCGGAACGTGATCCGCGCCATCCAGCAGCGCGATGCCACTTGGATTCGCGAGGACGTCACCAGAGCCGAGCTTCACGGACTGCGGCAGTACACAACTCAGATTGAACAGTTCAATGACATGCTTCATGAGGAGGTACACCAGCTGTACGACCAACTCCACCCCATGGTTCCCCCGGTTGTCGAGGACCCTGAGGACGGAGTAGTGGAAGAGCCGGACTGGAGCAAGAGCCAAGCATGAACGCGGAGATTGACCTGCCGCGAACATCCACGCCGAAGACGAGGACGAGGAGGTTGAGCCTGAGCTCATCCTCGAGGAAGATGACGACGAGGACATGATCATCATCGACGAAGACTAGACTCGTTGTTAAGGGATGGAGATCCCGTGTGTCTGTACCACCTGCTTACCTAAACCCTTAGCCTAGGTTCGGAGCGCTAGTCTGTCTTTTGTTAAGTTGGGTCTGTATCTTTCTTTTCGTACCTTTTCCCCTTATCAGTCTGTGTTATCTGTCAGTGATCTACCTTTGTGTCAGTGAAGTTATCAGCCAGTTGTTTTCAGAACTTAATCAATGGATGCTAAGTTCCAAGTTACTAACAGATGCCTGTGAACACTCGCACTGGAGCTGGAAGTTCTCAGGAGGCTGACCTTCCAAATCCTCCACCTGTACCTGCTACGCTAGCAGATGCCATCGCAGCCTTGGCAGCCGCTGCTAACCTGATGGCTCAAAACCAAGGGCAGCAGAACAATGGCCACCGTGGTCGCCACAACATCACGTGAGACCACCTCATATGTGGATTTCACCGAAACCCGTCCACCGGTCTTTACGAAGGCCGATGAACCCCTTGAAGCTGATGATTGGCTCCGCACCATGGAGCAGAAGTTTGGTCTTCTCCACTGCACCGACACCCAGAAGCCCCGGTTCGCTTCTCAGCAGCTTCGTGGTCCAGCAAGCGCTTGGTATGCCAACCTGTTGGCTGCCCAGCCAGAGGGCCATCAGTTGACCTGGAAGAGTTCCGCACAGCTTTCCGTGCACATCACATCCCTTCTGGAGTGATGAAGATGAACTTGATCAGTTTCTGGCACTGCAGCAGAGGGACTCCACAGTGATGCAGTATGTGGGTCAGTTCAACCACCTTAGCCAGTATGCCTCGGAGTACGTCAACACGGCCGAGAAGAAGAGGGACTGTTTCCTTAGGGGACTGCACCCTAAGATCCGCAGAAGTATGTCCAATAACCTGACCGGCTCGTATCATGATGCCGTTGACCGGGGCGGTTGCTTTTGAGGAGAGCAATCGCCAGTACCAGAGAGAAAAGAAGAAGAAGAAAGCAGGATCTAGCAGTTTCTCTGGCAGTCACAAGCGCCAGAGGGTCATTTATCACCCTAGCCACCACCAAAATCGCCCACCTTACCCCCACCAGCAGTGGTCGTCCGTACTGCGGCCACCACCCACAACGCCAACCAGCAAAGTGCCACGCAGCCGAACGCCCCAGGTGTTCGTATCACCACCCCACAAACCGCTTACAACCATCCCTGCTACAACTGCGGCCAGACTGGCCACTGGGCTCGTGAGTGCCAAAGCCAAGAGGTATGCTCCGAACGCTCAGAAGGGTCCTGGAGGACCTCAGAGCAGCAGCAGTACCGTGTCCAGCAGCAGCATGCTCAGAAGGGCAAGGTTGTCAAGAAGCACGGGCAAGTCTACTACACCACTGTCAGCGACATCCCAGAAGGGGAGCCCGTCATGATCGGTAGGTTTCCCATTGCCAATCATCCTGCAGTCGTGTTGTTTGATTCCGGTGCATCGCATTCCTTCATCAGTCGTACATTTGTCTCTAAGCATGGGATATCAATTGGGGAATTGAAGGAAAATTTCTGCATATTTTCGCCTGGAGGGCGTATAAGTACTAAGGAGGTAATTCGTAATATACCAGTGATGTTGGGGAAACATGTATTTCCTACCACCATGATAGTGCTTCGTGATCAGGAAATAGATGTCATTTTAGGCATGAATTGGATGTGCCAGTATAAAGCCATGATGGACATCCTGAATAGGGTTGTGAGAGTGGACATTCCTAACAGTACCTCCAAGCTCCTCTCCAACTTCCAATGCCTCCGAAACCAGCAGCCACCCAATTGAATACCACCTATGTTCAGGAGACCAGAGACATCCCCGTGGTCTGTGAATTCCCTGATGTTTTTCCAGAGGACTTACCTGGTCTACCTCCTGATCGTGATGTTGAGTTTGCCATAGAGCTTAAGCCCGGGACTGCTCCTATCCCGCAGAGCTTATCGAATGCCTCCCAGAGAGTTGGCAGAGCTAAAAATCCAGTTACAGAGTTGCTGGATAAGGGCTTCATTCGCCCAAGTTCATCTCCTTGGGGCTGTCCTGCAATCTTTGTAAGAAGAAGAAGACAAGAGTCTCAGATTATGCATTGATTATCGCCCACTCAATGAAGTCACCATCAAAAATAAATATCCCTTGCCTCGTATCGACCTTCTTTTTGACCAGCTAGCTGGAGCCAGAGTATTCTCCAAATTGACCTCAGATCTGGCTACCACCAAATAAAAATACGTCCCGAAGACATTCCTAAAACCGCTTTCACCACCAGATACGGCCTATATGAGTACTTGGTCATGTCCTTCGGCTTGACCAATGCCCCTGCCCACTTCATGTACCTCATGAACTCCGTATTCATGCCGGAGCTCGATAAATTTGTCGTCGTGTTCATTGACGACATTCTTGTCTACTCAAAGACCCCTGAAAAGCATGCCGAACACCTTCGTATCGTTCTATCCCGCCTCAGAGATCATCAGCTCTATGCCAAGTTCAGTAAATGTGAGTTCTGGTTAGATCAGATACAGTTTCTTGGTCATGTCCTATCCGCTGAAGGAGTGTCAGTTGATCCCGGAAAGGTGGCAGACATTCTGGATTGGAAGCCACCTACCACTGTTCATGAAGTCCGCAGCTTCATGGGAATGGCTGGATATTATCGCCGTTTCATTCCGGATTTCTCCAGAATCGCCAAGCCTATCACCGAGTTGTTAAAGAATTCTGTGAAGTTTGTCTGGTCACCAGCTGTGAACAAGCCTTTCAGACATTGAAGAAACTGTTAACCACGTCACCAGTGCTAGCCCAGCCGAACATCGAAAAGCCTTTGATGTCTATTGTGATGCATCTGGTACTGGTTTGGGCTGTGTTTTGATGCAAGAAGGTCGAGTGATCGCTTATGCCTCACGGCAGCTTAAGCGACATGAAGAGAATTATCCAACCCATGATCTTGAGTTAGCAGCAGTGGTGCATGCCTTAAAGATCTGGCGCCATTATTTGTTGGGTAGTGCCTGCAATGTGTACACAGATCACAAAAGCCTGAAGTATATCTTCACTCAAGAAGAACTGAATATGAGACAGAGAAGATGGCTTGAGTTAATTAAAGATTATGATCTCGAAGTACATTACCATCCGGGTAAGGCGAATGTAGTCGCCGATGCGCTCAGTCGCAAGTCATACTGCAGCTGTCTGGTGATGAAACCCTATGATTCTTCCCTATGTTATGAATTGGAAAAGCTGGGTATTGAGATGGTTCCGCAGGGAACTCTGAATAATATCAGGATAGAAACACCTATCAGGGAACAGATCATTGCGGCTCAAAAGGATAACCTTGGAATCAAGCACATCGTCAAAAGGATCCGAACCGAAAAAGCTGATTGTTTCAGGATCGATGATGCAGGAGTGGTTTGGTTCAAAAACCGACTGGTAGTTCCCAAAGTGCCTGAGTTGAGGCAGTTAATCCTTGATGAAGCACACTTGACTAGATTCTCCATCCACCCCGGCAGCAACAAGATGTACCAAGACTTGAGGCAGAGAGGTTCTGGTGGACAAAGATGAAGATTGAGATCGCCCGGTATGTCGCTCAGTGTGATACTTGCCAGAAAGTCAAAGCTGTGCACATGAAGCCTGGAGGAGAATTGCAACCTTTACCTGTACCTGCTTGGAAATGGGACGATATCAGTATGGATTTTATCAATGGGCTACCCAAGACATCAAGAGTTTTGATTCCATCTGGGTGATCGTGGATCGCCTCACTAAGCAAGCAAGCCTCCTGCCAGCACCAAGTCAAAACTACACCGTCCCCACTTATGCCACTTTGTACAAGAACAACATAGTAAAACTCCATGGCATACCCAAGACCATTGTCTCTGATCGTGGTACTCAGTTTGTCGCAAAGTTCTGGAAAGCATTCCATACCTCACTTGGAACCAAACTCTTGCATAGCACAGCATATCACCCACAAACGGTGGACAAACTGAGCGAGTCAACCAAGTGTTAGAGACATGTTGAGAGCCTGCGTGCTCACCTTCGCAGATACTTGGGATGAGTGTTTGCCCTTGGCAGAATTCTCATATAATAACAGTTACCAAGAAAGCATTAAAATGACACCCTTTGAAGCACTGTACGGTCGCCGTTGTCGTACACCTCTCAGTTGGTCTGAACCTGGAGAAAGAGAATTCTTTGGAGTTGACCTAGTAAAAGATATGGAAGAAAAAGTCAAGCAAAACAAGAGAATATGAAGATTGCGCAGTCTCGACAGAAAAGTTATGCTGACAAGAGACGTCGACCTCTGAAGTTCCAGATCGGGGATTATGTGTATCTGAAGGTCTCACCCACCAAAGGAGTTACTCGTTTGGAGTCAAGGGAAAGTTAGCACCACGCTATATTGGTCCCTTTGAAATTCTGGAACGTTGTGGCAAGGTAGCCTACAAATTGAAGTTGCCCGATCATCTTTCCGCAGTCCATAATGTGTTTCACGTCTCCCAACTCAAGAAATGTCTCCGAACCCGAACGTGGGGTGTGAAGTTGAAGGTGTTGAGTTAGAACCCGATCTGTCATACTCCGAGTATCCAGTTCGTGTGTTGGATTACAAGGACCGTGTTACCCGGAGGACTACCGCAAGATGGTACAAGATCCAGTGGAACCAACACTCTGAAGAAGAAGCCACTTGGGAATCTGAAGACTTCTTAGCGAAGAACTATCCCGATTTTCTCGATACTCTGTAGATGTAAAGTTTTGTCTTTGTCCTTCTTAAGACGCAGAATCTCAGGGCGAGATTTCTTTTAGGGGGGAAGGCTGTAACACCTATGGTGATTAGTATGTAATTAACCTGACATGTCATCATCTTTAGTCTTAATCATTCTTGTCATGCACTTATGTTTGCCTAATGTTTGTTTTGCATTTACCTTTTTTGAGGTGACTTGTGTAGTGATCTCTTTTCAAAAACCCTAAAGGCTCAAATCTTCCTATAAGGGCAAAATGGTAATTTCATCTCTGTGTCTAGCTTTGTGTGGATCTTGTTCAGTGAGTGTCTTGATGTTTTGTGTGTTGATCAAAGTTCAAAATCAGAAATAGAATTTAAATTCCTTTTGAAAAACCCTGATTTCCAAACCCTGGTTTTTACCCCTCTTTTATTAATTAAAAACTATTCAAAATTTGAAGTTGGCCCAATGAGAAAAGTTGTAGATCTTGTCAAAAGGAACAACTTTGGTATTTGCAGATTTTCAAGTTTCAATATAAAATCAGAAGTAATTTCAAATTCCTTCAAACTTCAATTGTCCCCTCTTCGGTTTTCAAAATTATCTCAAAAACTTTTGAGTTTCAGAAAAAGTTTATATTGGCAAAGTTGTAGATCTCAAAATTCTAAGCAACTTTGGTGTTTTGAGTTTTCTTTGTGTAGTTCAAGTTTTGGGAGTAATTTCAAAATTTCAGAAAGGGGGTAGATTTGGGATTGGGTAACGTCTCTGTGCGAGCTTTAAAGCAAGGGGGCCCCGGCCGACGGCGGCGCAGCCTCAGCCTCGCCGAGCCCGGCTGACCGCGTCCGTGTCGCCCGAGGCCAGCGCTGAGCGCTCGACCTCTCCGGTCCCCTACCTCCGCCACGCCGAGTCAGCCTTGCCGAGCCCGGCTGACCCGTTCCGTGTCGCCCAAGGCCAGAGCTAGCGCGCTCGACCTCCCCCGAGCCCCTACTACCGCCGCCTCGCCATCCCTACCCTACCCTCCTCTTTCCCTCGGCCGCGGACAGCGGGCGGATGCCAGCCGCCGGCAAGCCGCCGCGCGCGCGCGAGCTCCCCGCCCACGTCAAGCCGCCCTACCCTGCTCCCTACCTCCATTAATGTCGCCCGAACGCTCCCCCCACCTTCTGACGGACCCCCCAGCTCCGTCCCGCGGCTATAAAAGCCGTCGAGCTCCGCCATTCCTCCGCCATCGGCGAGCTCCGTGAACCCGAGCCACCAAGCCTCCCAGAGCCAGCCGAGCCCGCCACTGCCTTCGCCTTGAGCTTCTCCACCTTCCCGGGCAACCAATTTCACCCCTCCGCCCTCCTCTCGCCGGCGCAGGAGCTTCGTCCCCGACTCCGGCAAACGGCCGCGTTTCGGCTAAGCGAGAAATTCGCCGCCGTGAGTGCTTCTCTTTCCCTCCGACCCCTGCTTCATCTTCTTTGCCTCCTTGCGCTCCTATCCGCACATCGGTAACCCCCTCTTGGTGGACAGAGCCGCCGGAACGCCGCTCGCCGCCGAGAAGTTCCGCCGAGGCGCCGCCACCGTCGAGCTCCCTCCTCCGACCCTGCACCGCCTCGCCGAGCCTCCCTTCCAACTCACGGTGAGCTCGCGAATCTTCTTCCACCCTCGGCTTTCCCAGCGCGAGCCCCGAGCGGCCGGTTCGCCGTCCGCCTCGCCTGCGATTCGCCCGAGCCCTGCGGTCCGCCGCGCGATTCGCCCGAGCCCTGCGAGGAAGGAGCACAGTGCTCTTTTTCCTTTTGGAAAGATGTGAATAGTGTTCCTTTTTCATCTTTGTGTGATTTTCTGTGTTGCTCCAAAATTCTGAAAAATTGATGGTAGACTCTTTATACCTTGTAGTATTTTAGAAAAATATGAAACTTGAATTTTGTGCAAAAATTTGAAAATGAAAAATCTCCCTTTAATTAAGAAATGAATAGTTTTAGATTTTTAGAAAATCATGTATAGCTCCAAAAATCATGAGATAAATTTTTTGTGCTAGTTATGACATGTTTAGTCTCTAGTGAAATTTTGAAGTCTTTTGGAACAAGTTGATTTTTGAGCATTATTTTAATTGTAAATAGTGCCTTTTGTTAATTAATGACTGATTTAATTGAGCACCTTAATGACCTCCAAAAATTATGAAATTTGTTTTGCCATCTTTTATACCATAATGAACCCATGGGATTAATTTGGTAAATTTTGGAGCAACTGCATAAAATGACCATTTTAAATAATTAGGAAAAATAGAAAAGCAATTAGGATTCATGTTGTATGCCCTGTGATGTGACTTTTGGGATTGTTTGCTGTTCATAGACCCCCACCCATTTGGTCTATGATGTTTGTGATGCCATGCATGATTTGTGTTTAGGTCGGATAAATGATGCTTAATAGGTTGATTAATTTTGCTTAGGGATACAGATAAGTAACTTTATGTCCACACTAAGGAGTTACTTACACGATAGAAAGTTGTACTCTACAATCAGTGGTTTTGTCATGTGTGTTTGTTCATGTCAGCATCCTCATAAGCATACATCATTGCATCCGTATAGTGACCGAAGGAGAAAACATCAAAGTCGAGGCAGCGCTGACGAACCTACCCCCGAGACGACCCCGAGCTCCGACACCTGCACTGCCGACCCCGAGCCTGTCCTCTTTGCTCTTCAAGGCAAGCCCCGGTGCATTTTAACCCTTCCTTGTTTCTCAAAAGTTTACTTAAATGCTTTTAAGTTAAAACTACTGCATTAGGTTATAGGAGTTGTGTGATGACCTATTACCTGCATTGTTTACCTCCACCAGAAGATCCACCTGCCCTGTTTAAAAACAATTTGCAAAATGCTTAGTGATGCTATACAATAGATTTGCAACAAAAATGCCAATTTCAAAAGTGTGATCACTCAAAGAATTTTTATGGGAATTTGGCTTACTCCCTGCCTGTTGACTAAGTATCTGATCCGTACCTAGTCAACAGTGAGGAGAGGTTGTCCGAGCGTACGGTGCCGTCATGTTGTAGTCCGGGACTCAACAGTTGACACCGACCGGGACAGGGTTGAAAAACCGACAGAACCTGTACTCTTGGGTTAGAGTCCCGAGGTGCTTGTCGCTGGCGGAAAAATTTAGGGACCATCCGTATGGGGGCCTGCTGGCCAAGACTTGCAACTATTCACATACTTCGGAAAGCTCTGGCTCCGAGGAATCCTTTATTGGACCGACAACCGCGCACTGGGAGTGGAGAGATGGCGGAGTAGTAGCATGTACCCACGTGGTCGTCGTACCTGGATAGGAGTGGTGTACTGTACTTCCGGGTGGCGTAGGACCGGGCCCAATCTTGGAGGAATCGTGGTAGACGAGTTGGCATATACAAGCTTGGGTGCTACATATGCAGTGTGGATAGGGATCCTCAGCTGAGTATTATTTATCGATTAACGTTGCTCCTCGGTTATGGAGACTTGGTCACTGACTGTCAACGGAGAGTGGTTCTCAACTAGGTATGTTTTGAAAGGTAAAATGAATCATGAACGTTGAAGAATTGAGAAATACTGGAATCTTTCAAAAAAAAAACAAGGTTTCAAAATGCTTTTCTGCAAAATACTGGATCTTGCTTAAGCCTTACCTTGACTACCTAAGCCTCTCATTCTTGAGTCTTCTCCCTTTTCTTTAGTCGGGTAAGTCTTGTTGAGTACCCCAGTACTCAGGGTTTGTTACCCATGCTGCAGGTATGACTAAGTCCCCGATGTGTCTTGCGCCCTGCTGCATGACCATCGCCCAGGAAGAGGCCGATGAGGCCGGAGAGTAAAGTGTACACCCTCGGGCTGGGTGATCATGAGTATCTTATTTTGTTGTACTCCGCTGCGTTGCCTATTTCTATTACCCGAACATGGTTTGTAATAACTGCACCTTTAATTTTATTTGGAACCTCGGTTTGTAAAACTAATGTTATTTAAGTCTTCCGCTCTGTATTCCGATGTTATTTGTAAAAGTATCCAGTGCTGTGACCGAATTGTGAGATGATCCTGCGGACAATGGGCACTGATGCAGCCCAGTGACGAACAGTATTAATCGCATGGAACATAGGTTCGGCTGTCAGAGGCTGACGGGGACCTGTGGGCCATGGGATTAGGGCCGTTCCGCCACAGAGTGGTATCGGAGCATCTCACTATAACGTTGCAGTGTTCTTGCGAAAACTTCAAAAGATCTTTGAGTCCAAACAAACTAAACTGACTATTTTGAGTCCAAATTGCTTCTCTTATCTTGTCTTGTGTGTGACAACACTAGATAGCGAGACAACATGTTTAAGCCCTATGTACCTTATTTATTTTTTGCATTGCCTTGTTCGTAGGAACGATTCATGCATCATGTCATATTCACTTAAGTTAACATAATAACTTCCTCTAAGTTCGGTGGGGTAGTATGCCTTTACCTTTTTCTTGCTAGCCTTTTCTCCTCATCCAACTTACCTTATCCAGACATGGCTCGTATCAAGCTGACTGCTCGCAAGTCGACTGGACCCAATGGTGTGCCACGCCACCAGCTGGCACCACGCACTGGAGAAGAGACTGGTGAAGCCTCCAACGGTCGTCGCTTTCCCCGTCGCACCCGCAAACACCTAAAGGAGGAGATCAAGAATCTGAAGGCTGAGCTGGAGAACTTGGAGCATGACTTCTACCACTCACGTCTGGAGTTCTATGAGGCCGAGCCTCCCTGGAGCAGGCCAACCGGAACGTGATTCGCGCCATCCAGCAGCGCGATGCCACTTGGATTCGCGAGGACGTCACCAGAGCCGAGCTTCACGGACTGCGGCAGTACACAACTCAGATTGAACAGTTCAATGACATGCTTCATGAGGAGGTACACCAGCTGTACGACCAACTCCACCCCATGGTTCCCCCGGTTGTCGAGGACCCTGAGGATGGAGTAGTGGAAGAGCCGGACGTGGAGCAAGAGCCAAGCATGAACGCGGAGATTAAACCTGCCGCGAACATCCACGCCGAAGACGAGGACGAGGAGGTTGAGCCTGAGCTCATCCTCGAGGAAGATGACGACGAGGACATGATCATCATCGACGAAGACTAGACTCGTTGTTAGAGGATGGAGATCCCGTGTGTCTGTACCACCTGCTTACCTAAACCTTAGCCTAGGTTCGGGAGCGCTAGTCTGTCTTTTGTTAAGTTGGGTCTGTATCTTCTTTCGTACCTTTTCCCCTTATCAGTCTGTGGTTATCTGTCAGTGATCTACCTTTGTATCAGTGAAGTTATCAGCCAGTTGTTTTCAGAACTTAATCAATGGATGCTAAGTTCCAAGTTACTTAACAGATGCCTGTGAACACTCGCACTGGAGCTGGAAGTTCTCAGGAGGCTGACCTTCCAAATCCTCCACCTGTACCTGCTACGCTAGCAGATGCATCGCAGCCTTGGCAGCGCTGCTAACCTGATGGCTCAAAACCAAGGGCAGCAGAACAATGGCCACCGTGGTCGCCACAACATCAACCGTGAGACCACATATGTGGATTTCACCGAAACCCGTCCACCGGTCTTTACGAAGGCCGATGACCCCTTGAAGCTGATGATTGGCTCCGCACCATGGAGCAGAAGTTTGGTCTTCTCCACTGCACCGACACCCAGAAGCCCCGGTTCGCTTCTCAGCAGCTTCGTGGTCCAGCAAGCGCTTGGTATGCCAACCTGTTGCCTGCCCAGCTAGAGGGCCATCAGTTGACCTAGGAAGAGTTTCGCACAGCTTTCCGTGCACATCACATCCCTTTTGAAGTGATGAAGATGAACTTGATCAGTTTCTGGCACTGCAGCAGAGGGACTCCACAGTGATGCAGTATGTGGTCAGTTCAACCACCTTAGCCAGTATGCCTCGGAGTACGTCAACACGGCCGAGAAGAAGAGGGACTGTTTCCTTAGGGGACTGCACCCCAAGATCCGCAGAAGTATGTCCAATAACCTGACCGGCTCGTATCATGATGCCGTTGACCGGGCCGTTGCTTTTGAGGAGAGCAATCGCCAGTACCAAGAGGAAAAGAAGAAGAAGAAAGCAGGATCTAGCAGTTTCTCTGGCAGTCACAAGCGCCAGAGGGTCATTTATCACCCTAGCCACCACCAAAATCGCCCACCTTACCCCCACCAGCAAGTGGTCGTCCGTACTGCGGCCACCACCCACAACGCCAACCAGCAAAGTGCCACGCAGCCGAACGCCCCAGGTGTTCGTATCACCACCCCACAAACCGCTTACAACCATCCCTGCTACAACTGCGGCCAGACTGGCCACTGGGCTCGTGAGTGCCCAAAGCCCAAGAGGTATGCTCCGAACGCTCAGAAGGGTCCTGGAGGACCTCAGCAGCAGCAGTACCGTGTCCAGCAGCAGCATGCTCAGAAGGGCAAGGTTGTCAAGAAGCACGGGCAAGTCTACTACACCACTGTCAGCGACATCCCAGAAGGGGAGCCCGTCATGATCGGTAGTTTTCCCATTGCCAATCATCCTGCAGTCGTGTTGTTTGATTCCGGTGCATCGCATTCCTTCATCAGTCGTACATTTGTCTCTAAGCATGGGATATCAATTGGGGAATTGAAGGAAAATTTCTGCATATTTTCGCCTGGAGGGCGTATAAGTACTAAGGAGGTAATTCGTAATATACCAGTGATGTTGGGGAAACATGTATTTCCTACCACCATGATAGTGCTTCGTGATCAGGAAATAGATGTCATTTTAGGCATGAATTGGATGTGCCAGTATAAAGCCATGATGGACATCCTGAATAGGGTGTGAGAGTGGACATTCCTAACAGTACCTCCAAGCTCCTTCTCCAACTCCAATGCCTCCGAAACCAGCAGCCACCCAATTGAATACCACCTATGTTCAGGAGACCAGAGACATCCCCGTGGTCTGTGAATTCCCTGATGTTTTTCCAGAGGACTTACCTGGTCTACCTCCTGATCGTGATGTTGAGTTTGCCATAGAGCTTAAGCCCGGGACTACTCCTATATCCCGCAGAGCTTATCGAATGCCTCCCAGAGAGTTGGCAGAGCTAAAAATCCAGTTACAAGAGTTGCTGGATAAGGGCTTCATTCGCCCAAGTTCATCTCCTTGGGGCTGTCCTGCAATCTTTGTAAAGAAGAAGAAGACAAGAGTCTCAGATTATGCATTGATTATCGCCCACTCAATGAAGTCACCATCAAAAATAAATATCCCTTGCCTCGTATCGACCTTCTTTTTGACCAGCTAGCTGGAGCCAGAGTATTCTCCAAAATTGACCTCAGATCTGGCTACCACCAAATAAAAATACGTCCCGAAGACATTCCTAAAACGCTTTCACCACAGATACGGCCTATATGAGTACTGGTCATGTCCTTCGGCTTGACCAATGCCCCTGCCCACTTCATGTACCTCATGAACTCCGTATTCATGCCGGAGCTCGATAAATTTGTCGTCGTGTTCATTGACGACATTCTTGTCTACTCAAAGACCCCTGAAAAGCATGCCGAACACCTTCGTATCGTTCTATCCCGCCTCAGAGATCATCAGCTCTATGCCAAGTTCAGTAAATGTGAGTTCTGGTTAGATCAGATACAGTTTCTTGGTCATGTCCTATCCGCTGAAGGAGTGTCAGTTGATCCCGGAAAGGTGGCAGACATTCTGGATTGGAAGCCACCTACCACTGTTCATGAAGTCCGCAGCTTCATGGGAATGGCTGGATATTATCGCCGTTCATTCCGGATTTCTCCAGAATCGCCAAGCCTATCACCGAGTTGTTAAAGAATTCTGTGAAGTTTGTCTGGTCACCAGCTTGTGAACAAGCCTTTCAGACATTGAAGAAACTGTTAACCACGTCACCAGTGCTAGCCCAGCCGAACATCGAAAAGCCCCTTGATGTCTATGTGATGCATCTGGTACTGGTTTGGGCTGTGTTTTGATGCAAGAAGTCGAGTGATCGCTTATGCCTCACGGCAGCTTAAGCGACATGAAGAGAATTATCCAACCCATGATCTTGAGTTAGCAGCAGTGGTGCATGCCTTAAAGATCTGGCGCCATTATTTGTTGGGTAGTGCCTGCAATGTGTACACAGATCACAAAAGCCTGAAGTATATCTTCACTCAAGAAGAACTGAATATGAGACAGAGAAGATGGCTTGAGTTAATTAAAGATTATGATCTCGAAGTACATTACCATCCGGGTAAGGCGAATGTAGTCGCCGATGCGCTCAGTCGCAAGTCATACTGCAGCTGTCTGGTGATGAAACCCTATGATTCTTCCCTATGTTATGAATTGGAAAAGCTGGGTATTGAGATGGTTCCGCAGGGGGCTCTGAATAATATCAGGATAGAAACACCTATCAGGGAACAGATCATTGCGGCTCAAAAGGATAACCTTGGAATCAAGCACATCGTCAAAAGGATCCGAACCGAAAAAGCTGATTGTTTCAGGATCGATGATGCAGGAGTGGTTTGGTTCAAAAACCGACTGGTAGTTCCCAAAGTGCCTGAGTGAGGCAGTAATCCTTGATGAAGCACACTTGACTAGATTCTCCATCCACCCCGGCAGCAACAAGATGTACCAAGACTTGAGGCAGAGGTTCTGGTGGACAAAGATGAAGATTGAGATCGCCCGGTATGTCGCTCAGTGTGATACTTGCCAGAAAGTCAAAGTGTGCACATGAAGCCTGGAGGAGAATTGCCAACCTTTACCTGTAACTGCTTGGAAATGGGACGATATCAGTATGGATTTTATCAATGGGCTACCCAAGACATCAAGAGGTTTTGATTCCATCTGGGTGATCGTGGATCGCCTCACTAAGCAAGCTCATTTCCTGCCAGTCAAAACTAGCTACACCGTCCCCACTTATGCCACTTTGTACAAGAAACAACATAGTAAAACTCCATGGCATACCCAAGACCATTGTCTCTGATCGTGGTACTCAGTTTGTCGCAAAGTTCTGGAAAGCATTCCATACCTCACTTGGAACCAAACTCTTGCATAGCAGCATATACCCACAAACGGTGGACAAACTGAGCGAGTCAACCAAGTGTTAGAGGACATGTTGAGAGCCTGCGTGCTCACCTTCGCAGATACTTGGGATGAGTGTTTGCCCTTGGCAGAATTCTCATATAATAACAGTTACCAAGAAAGCATTAAAATGACACCCTTTGAAGCACTGTACGGTCGCCGTTGTCGTACACCTCTCAGTTGGTCTGAACCTGGAGAAAGAGAATTCTTTGGAGTTGACCTAGTAAAAGATATGGAAGAAAAAGTCAAGCAAATACAAGAGAATATGAAGATTGCGCAGTCTCGACAGAAAAGTTATGCTGACAAGAGACGTCGACCTTGAAGTTCCAGATCGGGGATTATGTGTATCTGAAGGTCTCACCCACCAAAGGAGTTACTCGTTTGGAGTCAAGGGAAAGTTAGCACCACGCATATTGGTCCCTTGAAAATTCTGGAACGGTGGCAAGGTAGCTACAAATTGAAGTTGCCCGATCATCTTTCCGCAGTCCATAATGTGTTTCACGTCTCCCATCAAGCAAGAAATGTCTCCGATTACCCGAACACGTGGTGGAAGTGTGAAGGTGTTGAGTTAGAACCCGATCTGTCATACTCCGAGTATCCAGTTCGCGTGTTGGATTACAGGACCGTGTTACCCGGAGGACTACCGCAAGATGGTACAAGATCCAGTGGAACAAACACTTGAAGAAGAAGCCACTTGGGAATCTGAAGACTTCTTAGCGAAGAAATATCCCGATTTTCTCGATACTCTGTAGATGTAAAGTTTTGTCTTTGTCCTTCTTAAGACGCAGAATCCAGGGCGAGATTTTTTTTAGGGGGGAAGGCTTGTTTGTAACACTCTGGTGATTAGTATGTAATTAACCTGACATGTCATCATCTTTAGTTTAATCATTCTTGTCATGCACTTATGTTGCCTAATGTTTGTTTTGCATTTACCTTTTTCTGAGGTGATTTGTAGTGATCTCTTTTTCAAAAACCCTAAAGGCTCAAATATTCCTATAAGGGCAAAATGGTCATCTCTCTGTGTCTAGCTTTGTGTGGATTTGTTAGTTGAGTTGTCTTGATGTTTTGTTGTTGATCAAAGTTCAAAATCAGAATAGAAATTTAAATCCCTTTGAAAAACCCTGATTTCCAAACCCTGGTTTTTACCCCTCTTTTATTAATTTAAAAACTATTCAAAATTTGAAGTGCCCAATAGAAAAGTTGTAGATCTTGTCAAAAGGAACAAACTTTGGTATTTGCAGATTTTCAAGTTTCAATATAAAATCAGAAGTAATTTCAAATTCCTTCAACCTTCAATTTGTCCCTTTTCGGTTTTCCAAATTATCTCAAAAACTTTTGAGTTTAGAAAAAGTTTTTATTGGCAAAGTGTAGATCTCAAATTCTAAGCAACCTTGTGGTGTTTTGAGTTTTTTTTGTGTAGTTCAAGTTTTGGGAGTAAAGAATGTAAAATTTCAGAAAGGGGGTTAGATTTGGGATTGGGTAACGTCTCTGTGCGAGCTTTTAAAGCAAGGGGCGCCCCGGCGACGGCGGCGCAGCCTCAGCCTCGCCGAGCCGGGACCGCGCCGTTCGTCCCCGAGGCCAGCGCTGCGCGCTAAGACCTCTCCGGTCCCCTACTCCGCCACGCCGAGTCAGCCTTGCCGAGCCCGGCGGACCCGTTCCGTGTCGCCCAAGGCCAGAGCTAGCGCGCGTCTGACCTCCCGAGCCCCTACACTACCGCCGCCTCGCCATCCCCTACCCTACCCTCCTCTTTCCCTAGGCGCGGACAGCGGGCGGATGCCAGCCGCCGGCAAGCCGCCGCGCCGTCGCGGCGAGCTCCCGCCCACGTTCAAGCCGCCCGTAACTGCTCCCTACCTCCATTAATGCGCCCGCGAACGCTCCCCACCCTTCTGACCGGACCCCCCACTCCGCTCGCCGCGGCTCTAAAAGCCGTCGAGCTCCGCCATTCCTACGCCATCGGAGAGCTCGTGAACCCGAGCCACCAAGCCTCCCCAGAGCCAGCCGAGCCCGCCACTGGCCTTCGCCTTGAGCTTCCACCTTCCCGGGCAACCAATTTCAACCCCTCCGCCCTCCTCTCGCCGGCGCAGGAGCTTCGTCCCCGACTCCGGCAAACGGCCGCGTTTCGGCTAAGCGAGAAATTCGCCGCGTGAGTGCTTCTCTCTTCCCTCTCGACCCCTGCTTTCATATTCTTTGCCTCCTTGCGCTCCTATCCGCACATCGGTAACCCCTCTTGGTGGACAGAGCCGCGGAGGAACGCCGCTCGCCGCCGACGAGAAGTTCCGCCGAGGCGCCGCCACCGTCGAGCTCCTCCTCCGAACCTGCACCGCCTCGCGAGCCTCCTTCCACCGACTCACGGTGAGCTCGCGCTAATCTTTTCACCCTCGGGCTTTCAGCGCGAGCCCCGAGCGGCCGGTTCGCCGTCCGCCTTCGCTGCGATTCGCCCGAGCCCTGCGGTCCGCCGCGCGATTCGCCGGACGAGCCCTGCGAGGAAGGAGCACAGTGCTCTTTTTCCTTTTTGGAAAGATGTGAATAGTGTTCCTTTTCATCTTTTTGTGTGATTTTCTGTGTTGCTCCAAAAATTCTGAAAAATTGATGGTAGGGACTCTTATACCTTGTAGTATTTTAGAAAAATATGAAACTGAATTTTGTGCAAAAATTGGAAAATGGAAAAATCTCCCTTTTAATAAGAAATGAATAGTTTTAGATTTTTAGAAAATCATGTATAGCTCCAAAAATCATGAGATAAATTTTTATGTGCTAGTTATGACATGGTTAGTCTCTGGTGAAATTTTGAAGTCTTTTGGGAACAAGTGATTTTTGAGCATTTATTTTAATTGTAAATAGTGCCTTTTGTTAATTAATGACTGATTTTAATTGAGCACCTAATGACCTCCAAAAATTATGACATTTGTTTTGCCATCTTTTTATACCATAATGAACCCATGGGATTAATTTGGTAAATTTTGGAGCAACTGCATAAAATGACCATTTTATAATAGGAAAAATAGAAAAGCAATAGGAGGATTCATGTTGTATGCCTTGTGATTGGACTTTGGGATGTTTGTTGTTCATAGACCCCCACCCATTTGGTCTATGATGTTTGTGATGCCATGCATGATTTGGGTTAGGCGGATAAATGATGCTTAATAGGTTGATTAATTTTGCTTAGGGATACAGAAGTAACTTTATGTCCACACTAAGGAGTTACTTACACGATAGAAAGTTGTACTCTACAATCAGTGGTTGTTGTCATGTGCTGTTTGTTCATGTCAGCATCCTCATAAGCATTATCATGGCATCGTATGTGATTCGAAGGAGGAGGGGGAAAACATCAAAGTCGAGGCAGCCGCTGACGAACCTACCCCGAGACGAACCCGAGCTCCGACACCTGCACTGCCGACCCCGAGCCTGTCCTCTTTGCTCTTCAAGGCA
Source organism: Coix lacryma-jobi var. lacryma-jobi (assembly GCA_009763385.1). NCBI lineage: Eukaryota > Viridiplantae > Streptophyta > Magnoliopsida > Poales > Poaceae > Coix > Coix lacryma-jobi. Next base: position 126,292,145 of record CM019827.1, on the reverse strand, counting down.
AGCCCGGTGCATTTTAACCCTTCCTTGTTTTCTCAAAAGTTACTTAAATGCTTTTTAGTTAAAACTACTGCATTAGGTTATAGGAGTTGTGTGTGATGACCTATTACCTGCATTGTTTACCTCCACAGAAGAAGATCCACCTGCCCTGTTTAAAAACAATTGCCAAAATGCTTAGTGATGCTATACAATAGATTTGCAACAAAAATGCCAAATTCAAAAGTGTGATCACTCAAAGAATTTTTATGGGAATTTGGCTTACTCCCTGCTGTGATAACGTATCTGATCCGTACCTAGTCAACAGTGGGAGAGGTTGTCGAGCGTACGGTGCCGTCATGTTGTAGTCCGGGACTCAACAGTTGACACCGACGGGACAGGGTTTGAAAAACCGACAGAACTGTACTTTGGGTTAGAGTCCCGAGGTGCGTCGCTGGCGGAAAAATTTAGGGACCATTCGTATGGGGGCTGCTGGCCAAGACTTGCAACTATTCACATACTTCGAAAAGCTCTGGCGCCGTCGAGGAATCCTTTATTGGACCGACAACCGCGCACTGGGAGTGGAGAGATGGCGGAAGTAGCATGTACCCACGTGGTCGTCGTACCTGGATAGGAGTGGTGTACTGTACTTCCGGGTGGCGTAGGACCGGGCCCAATCTTGGAGGAATCGTGGTAGACGAGTTGGCATATGCAAGCTTGGGTGCTACATATGCAGTGTGGATAGGGATCCTCAGCTGAGTATTATTTATCCGGATTAACGTTGCTCCTCGGTTATGGAAACTGGGTCACTGACTGTCAACGGAGAGTGGTTCTCAACTAGGTATGTTTTGAAAGGTAAAATGAATCATGAACGTTGAAGAATTGAGAAATACTGGAATCTTTCCAAAAATAAAACAAGGTTTCAAAATGCTTTTCTGCAAAATACTTGATCTTGCTTAAGCCTTTGACTGACTACTAAGCCCTCTCATTCTTGAGTCTTCTCCCCTTTTTCTTTAGTCGGGTAAGTCTTGTTGAGTACCCCAGTACTCAGCGTTTGTTACCCATGCTGCAGGTATGACTGAGTCCCCGATGTCTTGCGCCCTGCTGCATGACCATCGCCCAGGAAGAGGCCGATGAGGCCGAAGAGTAAAGTGTACACCCTCGGGCTGGGTGATCATGAGTATCTTATTTTGTTGTACTCCGCTACGTTGCCTATTTCTATTACCCGAACATGGTTTGTAATAACTGCACCTTTAATTTTATTTGGAACCTCGGTTTGTAAAACTAATGTTATTTAAGTCTTCCGTCTGTATTCCGATGTTATTTGTAAAAGTATCAGTGGTGTGACCGAATTGTGAGATGATCCTGCGGACAATGGCAGTGATGCAGCCCAGTGACGAACAGTCTTAATCACACGGAACATCGGTTCGGCTGTCAGAGGCTGACAGGGACCTGTGGGCCATGGGATTAGGACCGTTCCGCCACAAGATCCAAGGACTGCTGTATTAAAAAAAAAAGAAAACTTCCTCCCTCAACTTTTGAGGAAGTCCGCTTTTGCTTCCTTATTTTTAAAATCGGACAAATAACCTCCTTCAACTTTTGAAACCATGCATTTTACCTCAATGGCGGTTTTAGACGATGATTTTACTACAGTAACAGTGATTTTGCTACAGTATATGTGGTTTTTATCTTTATCTTTTTTTATTTATTTTGCTGAATTTTTAAAAAAATTATAGTAAATCACAAAAAAATCATAAAATAGAAATCTAATTTTGTTGGAGTCCATATGAGTAGATCTATACAATGAACATATAATATGGTAAACTTTAGTACAAAGTTTTTGTTGTAGCTTATTTAGATCTATGCTTTTAATTAAAATAAATAAATTTATAACTAAGTTATACATGATTCAATGAATATAAATTTTTAATACAGTTGAAGCATACAATAATTAGCTCATCATAAAAATTTGATCAAAATTGGACTATAAAACTGTAGCTATGAATATTTTTAAATAATTACAGGAAAACATATTATTGTATGGAATTAATTATAATAATTAATAACTGTAGTTTCTATAGTATAATTATGGTAAAATTTTTATGGTGGGATAATTATTGTATACTTCAACTGTATTAAAAAAATGTATACTCATTGGATCATGTATAACTTAGTTATAATTTTTTTAGTTACAGAAAAACATGGATCTAAAGCTATAGCAAAAATTGTGTACTAAAGTATACCATATTATATGTTCACTGTATAATTTACTCATGTGAAATCCAAGAAAATTAGATTTTCTATTTTATGATTTTCTATGGTTTACTATGTTTTTTTCAAAGATCAGCAAAAATAAATAAAAAGAAGAAAAAGACAAAACCATGGTTACTGTAGCAAAACCGGCCAGGGAGGTAAAATGTAAGGTTTCAAAAGTTAAGAAAGGTTGTTTGTCCGATTTTGAAGATGAGAGAAGAAAAACGGATTTTCTCAAAAGTTGAGGGAAGGAAACTAGACTTTTTTCTTAAAAAATGCAGCTATTTTTTTTGTATGTGCCATCTCTTTGTGGGTTGATTTGAGTTTAAGTTAAGTGAGGCCCATAAGTTTATGGGGGCCGTTTGGTTGATGAGGAAAAAATTTAGATGTTACAATACTAATTTAGTTAGTTAAAAATAGACTAATATAAAACACAATTACATATTCTATCAGAAAATTATAAGACTAATTGTAAAGACTAATTATTCGTCATCAGTACATATTTACTGTAGCACGCTATTGTCAAATCATAGACTAATTAAGTGAAGGACCGGATTGACGACCAGAGGGGATGAATGAGAGCCTCAAATTTCTTCTTCGAGAAATAGACGGCCCCTGTCCCAGAAAATCACCCAAAAACAAAGACTCGAGCAACTGGCTAGTTCACGACCTAACGAGTAGGTGAATACCTTAGGAGATGTCCTAAAGTTACAGCGGAACTACAGAGAAAGCCGAAAAACAAAACACAAAACACGCGAGGCAAAACTGCACAAGCAGCAGGTTCCCGGACTGTTTAGGGTGCTACTCCCGAACTGTCCGTCGTTGAATGCCGGACTGTCTGCGCCTGAGTGTCAGACTGTCCGCCGGCAAAAATCTCGAAACCAAACTATTCTAAAACCGTTCTGGTTAGGTCCCGGACTGTCCGGAGTTTGAACCGCGGACTGTCCGCCGTTCACTTGACAGAGAACAGTCAGGGGGCTGCGCCTGACTGGACCTGGCCGAAACCTGGCCCGCGGACTATCTGCGGTCAGGGTCCCGGACTCCGGGAATGCCCAGACAACACAAAAACAGCTGGGTCAAAACCAATATCGATTCGATCTCAACCAAATCGAATGGGGCTATAGCACAAACTTCTCTCAAATGTTCCTCTACGTGTTGGGGAGCTAACCCTAGGAAATCATCACTCCAAACTAACTCCATCGTGAGAAATCCGAAGAACACTAGAAAAGGGGAAGAACGAAGAACGAACACGAATTCAGCCCAATCTATATGCTCGTGAGGTTTGGGAGGAAATCTTTCGATGGAAAGATGACACTCATGTCGTAGCACAAAGTGATTCAAATGAAATCGAAAACCATCCCTCGGATTGGAAGAACGATGCAAATCACCGAGGACGCAAAGAACGAAACGCGAAGGACACAAGACAAAACGCGGATTCGATCTCGATTTCAGCCGGAACTTGTCCCCACGAGGAGACAAAGGGATTACAGTCCCTTTTCCTGAGAATCACAAAATACACAGAGGAATTGTAGCACTCTGCGGATCACAAGCAGCTAGAGGGAGGAAGAGCCTAACACAAGAATATGTCTGTGAGAATGTAAATGCCGCAAGGATAAAATGAGAGGAGAGGCTGCCTCTCTATTATAGTCCTAATACATTATTCCCCTTCTACCCCTAGATACAAGAGCGAACAGGCTAACCTAGGGGTATTCCAGTCCAACTCTGTCAGGATTTCATCCGACGACCATGCGCCTTCTTATCCTTCGCTTTGCCTCGATGCAAGCTCCAGGATGTCGCCACGTGTCGTCCCATCGACCGCAGCGCCTTCTCACCAATAGTTTTGCCGCAACGCAAGCCTCTCGGTGCCGCCACACGTCGACCCATTCCGCATAGGAACCTCCGCCCAGTTTTGAGGCCCAAACCGGCAAAACCGTCCTCGCTGAGTTTTGTGGCCCAAATTCAGAAACCCGCCACCCAGGTTTTGAGGCCCAAACCTGGAAAACCTCCACCCCGAGTTTTGAGGCCCAAACTCTGAAATCGTCGAGGGTAGCTTTCTGAGGCTCAACTACCGAACCCGCACCGTAGACAGAGTGTTCTCACACCCCCACCACAGTGCACTGATGTCGATGCATGTCCAGCCTCCACGCCGGGCATAACGTCTTCGCCTTCCTCCTTGACTTGGCCGACGACACTTGCGCCGCACGCAAGCCCGTGTCCGACCTCCCACCCAGTTTCACGATGCCATCATCTTCCTCCCAACTCGGTCGATGCCTGAAAGGACCTAAGTGGTTGCTAGAGGGGTGAATAGTCGTTTATAAAATAACCCTTTCAAAAGCGGAAACGATAGATGGAGGTGAATGAGTGGTTTGAAAATTATAAACACCTTCATCAAGCGGATTAAGATTTAGTGGAGTTGTTCGAAAGGAAACTCCACACAAGTAATTTCAACCACAAACGGGTGAACAATCAGAGTATTAACACTATGAAATAACCCCTAGCAGATTAACACCTGCAACCACAAAGGTTAGAACTGGGTAGAACACAATCAGCAGCAGGCTGCTCTACGGGATATGTTCGGGTTGCTCGACTACGGCGGATTTAGCTCCCAGCTGCCTCTATTGAATTCCACCACCTAAGTGACCTGCACAAGTGATACAAGAAGCATAGTAGACAACAAATATAGAATGAAATGAACAATGAGACACGATATTTGTTTCACCGAAGTTCGGCACCCCCTCGGGTCCTACTCTCTGTTGAGCCGGCTGTGTGGTACCACAAAGGTGGGCTCTAGAGGACACCACATGTCACTCTAGCCGCGGTCTATTTCACCCGCAATGCTCCTTCCACTAGTTGATCTCTTTGAGGAGAGATCGAACCTTTACAAACTTTCTAAGGCAAACCACTAAGCTCTTGGCTGCTCTCCGGCGATGCCTAGCCGTCTAGGACTGCGGAGTCCAAGAGCAATAAATGCAATACACGAGATCGACAAGAATGCTCAAGTGCTCAAGAATGGGATTGCTCTCTAATTCAAATTTCACTCAACCCACAAGAGGGATTTTGTGATTTGAAGCTCCACTCACTAAGAGAGGGTTTGGGAGTGCTCGCAAAGCTCACAAGTACACTAGAGAACCAGCAGAATCAGCACCCTCCAAAGAGGGAGGCTTGGGGTATTTAAACAACACCCCACGCAACTAGCCGTTTGTGACCTACCGGACATGTCCGGTAGGACCAACTCCTATAAACTCAAAAGGCTCAGGACCCACTCCACTCAGGGGATAAAACATAACATATCTAGGAGAAAGAATGAGATAGACAACCTTAAGAAAGAGAGAAAGCAGAGAATAGGAAAGAGGGTTGAGCTGAGCTCCTACCGGACATGTCCGGTAGAGCCAGACCCAGCAGATTCCCGGTACTACCGGAATAATAACGGTACTACCGGTAGGTCAAAATACGCTTGAATCCAGAGAGCCTTGCAAATGACCTTAAAGGGGTGGTACTACCGGGCATAGAGCCGGTACTACAGACGAACTAAAGACTGAGGCCAAGACAGGCGCTGGTTGGGAACTGCACCTACCGATCATGTCCGGTAGGACACCCGGACATGTCCGGGATGTGCGAGACCCAACCAAACACCTCCTGCACCACTCTCTTCTCTCTCAATCTCACATGGGTTGACTTGAGCACTATAGAGACATTGTCTATCACATGTTTTATCCCTCTTAATAGTACGGCATACCTATTAACTCAAGAATAGAAAGATACTAATATTAAACTCTTGAGTTGAAATCTTCCAAACAAAGCTGCAACTTCCAATCTACATCAAATGAGGGTGTCAACATGTCATCTTTGAACAACTTCCATTTGAGCAAAACCTTCTTGAGCTTGTGACTTGATTCCATCTATCATAGATATGAAAACCACCAAGTGTACCAAGTCACTCTTCTTTGGTTAATCAACAAAGATTTGATCCTTCACATCAACTTGACTTTTATGGCTTGATTCGTTCCTCGACTAAATGCAAGTACTTTCTTTTTCACTCTAGTTAGGTTCTTCGGCCGCCAAGCCTTTGCTTACCTTCACCCTTGCTTAGTACCTCAAAGTCTTTCCTTGCTATCTTCACTCTCTTAAACCACTCTTATCATGTCTTGTTTTGAATCATCAAATGAAGTCGATGTGATAACCAAAATATCTATCACACTATTGTTGATGGTGCTTAAAGCATCATTTCACCATCAACATTTCACCCAAAACCAAGGTTAAAACAACATAAAAAGTAGAAGATTTGGTTTATAACTAACCTATTTCCACATGTGCATAGTTTCTTATCTTAATGCAGGAAATGATGGAATTTGGGCCAAACAAGAGTACCAGGAGCAAGGCCAAGCCACTCTGGCCCATTTGGGCCTGAGCAAGGTGGCGGCCGCCACTATTACTGGCGGCCGCCAGGTCACTCGTGCCAAAAGTGGCCCAAGCCACGTCATCGATCCGTGGGAGTCACCTCAAGCTCAAATCCTGGCCATTGCACACTAAGACGGTTTGATCCAAGGGCTAAGAGGAGTATCACCTGGATAGTGGGCTTTGGACACGTGTCTAAAACCCTAACGACCCTCAAACCGACTTAGGAGAGCAAGTGAAGACCGTTGGATGAATGGCGGTTGCAATGGACGGCTGAGGGGTGGCGGGCGCCAGGGTTTAGTGGCGGGCGCCACCCCCAAACCCTAACCGACCTCCCCACCACTCTATAAGTACCCCCCTAGCTCCTAGCACATAAATAGGCCCCTTGAGGTCTTATTCAGAGAGCCTCACTCATTCCTCACCATTTGGTTAGATTAGCACACTTGCTATGCTAGAGAGATTAGAGAGAGTGTGAGTGCCTCACTAGAAGAGGAGCTGGAGAGGAGAAGAGAAGAAGTCTGGAGAGTTCCGGAGTTGTCGGAGACCTCTTGCTTCTCTCTGCTCCGCGCTTCAACTTGGTAACTTAGTATTTATTCTATCTTCAAGTATTACCTTTCAGTACTTGTGTGCTTGTTCATTGCTTGATATTAGTTTCAAGTGCTCTAGTTCTAGTACAGGGCTAGTAGTAGTAATATATAGATTAAGTGTGGTACTTAGGCTATATATTGCCAGTGAATACGGCTAGGCCCCCGGATAGCTGGTAGCAAGCAGGTGGTGACAGCCCTGTGCGCCTTGAATTCCACACGTAGGTGGTCTAGTTTAACAGTAGGGCTCGTTGTGCTAGCATTCAACCTAAGTCAGTGGTAAAGGCTAGTACGCCCACAGTAAACTAGTAAAGGAACTTAAATCACTAGAAGTCTAATAGAACTAGGATCTACCCCAGTAGATAGTGCCCGTTCCCTTCATCTATCCTAGATATCCTTATCCCCCTAGTTTTCTCAAAATCACTTCGCGTTCCTCGTGGATTCGATACCCCGGAATACTCTGAGGTGAAAAGCTACAACTGACAGCCGTGCGCTTGCGGTTTCTTCTGCGTGCCACCCGAGGTGTCAACAAGCTTTTCTGGCGCCGTTGCCGGGGAACGGTAGCTGATTTTTGAGACTAGAGTTAGGATCATCTTTACCCTCTCCGCATGGAGAATCAATCTATCTTACAATTCGCAGCTCCTAAGAGTTCGCGATTAGAGCCACATTTATCATCACAACCTATATATGCCGATAGTTACGAATTGCGCCCTGACTTTATTAACAAAGTTCAGGAGAGCATGTTTACGGGATCAGAAAATCCCTACACACATCTACGTGAGTTTGAGCAAGTCTGTGCATGCTTGAACATTTCGGGCATTTCACCTGACACTGTCAAGTGGAAGCTGTTTCCGTTCACTTTGACGGGAGCAGCTAAAACATGGCATGCTCGAACCGTGGGAAGTGCCAGAGGAGACTGGGGAACTTTACGGACCAAGTTTATCTTGACGTATTTCCCTGTCCACCGAGTGGTACGACTACGAGTAGAAGTGTTGACCTTTAGACAAAATGATAAGGAGACATTAGGGGAGGCTTGGGACCGTTTTATTGGTTTAATCAATTCAGGACCCGATTTAGCCATACCCGATCCAGTGCTCCTTCAGCATTTTTATGTCGGTTTAGAGAAAGGAGCGCTCTTCACCTTGATCATTCGTCAGGTGGAGCGTTTCTTCATCTTTCTCCACGAGGTGGAAAGGAGGTTCTTGATAGAATTCTCGAGAATACTCCTTATACTGGAGTTTCCGATGAAATCCCTGAGGAAGAAGTCGTAGAAACCCAAGTTTTGACCGTAGAACAACAAGAAGAGCCCGAGTCTAGCTCGCTGGACTTAGCGGAGCCTATTCCGTCCACATCTGGGAGAGAAATTCTTCCGGAATTTTTGGGCGAGATAGAGGATGATGTGTTTGAGGATTACGGAAATGCTATGAACTACTCCGTTCAAGCTCTCCCATCCGACAAACCACTTCCTGAGTCCTCTGATGGAATCTATAGCCGAGAGCGTCTTTTGGAACTTTCAGCTGTCATGAGTCATGAATGGACAATGGAAGCCGAAGTATCAGAAAACATCCTCGCATAGATAAAGTACCTAGCATAATAGATTGTCGAATTAGGGGAGAAAGGGCCTTTGCCTTTTACGACCCTGTCGTGGGAATTAATGTTCTTGCTAGTAATTACGTATCCAGAACATTCCCCGACCTTCAACGACAACCAACTAAACGGTGTTTAAGAGACCCAAATGGTGACATCTTGGAAAGTGAAGGAATCCTAAAGATGGTCCCCATCCAAGTAGATGGAGCGGACATGGTCTTAGATTTCTACATTTTCGATGTAGTCCTTTTTGACGTCTTCTTAGGACAACCTTGGTCCATACTTGCCTTGCAAGGACCATGTCAAGAGCACTTTAATGCTCAAATCGGTGGAAAAGAGTACTCAGTACCTTTCGTTCGTGCATTAAATTCTATTGCCGAACAACCACCAGAACCAGATCTTCTCGATCAAGCTAGAACCTCTACCCTTTATGAGTTGGCTCAGCCTGATTTTGAAGAAGATTCTGAGTTCTTTGTCGAAGAAGAAGCCGAGACAGATGAACCGTTTCGCTTAGACGAATCGGAAAAGCCATCTCGACCTTCCATAGAGCTAAAACCTCTGCCTGAAGGCCTGAGATACATTTTTCTAAACAATGACCCCGAGACTCCCGTAATCATTAGCAGTAAGCTATCTGAAGAGGAAGTCCGTAGGTTGACCCTTGTCTTAGAAAAACACCAATCTGTCTTTGGCTATTCACTTCAAGATTTGAAGGGAATTAGTCCAAATCTCTGCACCCATCGTATCCCTCTCGATCCTGAGATACCCCCTTCAAGAGAGCCCCAAAGACGACTTAATAACGCTATGCGTGAAGTCGTGAAAAAGGAGGTTCTGAAACTCTTGCACGCGGGAATTATTTATCCAGTTCCTTATAGTGAATGGGTAAGTCCCGTGCAAGTAGTTCCAAAGAAAGGAGGCATGACAGTCGTTAAGAATGAGAAAAATGAGTTAATCCCTCAACGCACTGTCACTGGATGGAGGATGTGTATAGACTATAGGAAGCTGAATAAAGCCACAAAGAAAGATCATTTCCCACTTCCTTTTATAGATGAGATGCTAGAGAGATTGGCAAACCATTCCTTCTTTTGCTTCCTGGATGGATATTCTGGTTATCACCAAATCCCAATCCATCCAGATGACCAAAGTAAGACCACTTTCACATGCCCGTATGGAACTTATGCCTATAGACGCATGTCCTTTGGACTTTGCAATGCGCCGGCATCTTTCCAACGGTGTATGATGTCCATCTTTTCCGACATGATTGAACAAATCATGGAGGTATTCATGGACGACTTTTGGTCTATGGGAAAACCTTTGACGATTGCCTAGCCAATTTAGACAAAGTCCTCCAACGCTGTGAAGAGAAGGACCTAGTTCTTAACTGGGAAAAGTGTCACTTCATGGTGCGGGAAGGAATTGTCCTAGGCCATCGAATTTCAGAACGTGGGATAGAAGTGGATAAAGCCAAAATCAATGTAATTGAACAATTGCCACCACCCACTAATGTGAAAGGAATCCGAAGCTTCTTGGGCCATGCCGGCTTTTATAGAAGGTTTATTAAGGATTTCTCACAAGTCGCTAGACCCTTAACGAGCCTGTTAGCAAAAGACGTCCCGTTCAAATTTGACGAGGATTGTCTACAAGCTTTCAATATTTTGAAAAAGGCTCTAACTTCGGCACCAATCATCCAACCCCCAGATTGGAATTTGCCGTTCGAAATCATGTGTGATGCTAGTGATTATGCTGTGGGAGCCGTCCTTGGTCAAACTAAAGATAAGAAGCATTATGCTATTTCTTATGCTAGTAAGACCCTGACTGGCCCCCAGCTAAACTATGCAACCACAGAAAAGGAACTTTTGGCGTAGTCTTTGCCATAGACAAGTTTAGATCTTACTTAGTGGGAGCTAAGGTGATTGTTTATACCGATCACTCTGCTCTGAAATATCTCTTCACTAAGAAAGATGCTAAGCCAAGGTTGATCCGCTGGATCCTACTCCTTCAAGAATTTGACCTGGAAATAAGAGACAAGAAAGGAGTAGAGAATTCAGTAGCTGATCACTTGTCTAGACTACAAGTCAATAATTCGGACAATCTCCCAATAAATGACTTTCTTCTTCGCGATGATACCCTTTTAAAAGTCACATATACCAACCCTTGGTATGCAAACATCGTGAATTTTATAGTCACCGGCTATGTCCCGCCGGGGGAGAATAAAAAGAAACTGCTATATCAAAGCAGAACGCACCTATGGGATGAACCATATCTCTATAAGGTCTGTGCAGATGGACTCTTGAGAAAATGTGTCCCCATAGAAGAAGCAACAAAAATCATAGATAGATGTCACTCCGCCGAATATGGAGGACACTATGGAGCTTTTCGGACACATGCTAAAATATGGCAAAGTGGTTTTTATTGGCCATCCATGTACGAGGACACAAAGAATTATGTGAGACGTTGTCCTCGTTGCCAAAAGCATGGTAACATTAATGCCCGAGATGCTATGCCTCTCGTGAACAATCTCCAAGTTGAGTTGTTCGATGTTTGGGGTATAGATTTCATGGGCCCCTTTCCTAAATCCTATGACGCCGAGTACATTCTTGTGGCGGTGGATTATGTCTCGAAATGGGTAGAAGCCATACCCTGTCGAGCGGCAGATGCTAAACATTCGAAGAAAATGTTCAAAGAAAACATCTTTCCTCGTTTTGGAGTTCCTAGACTAGTCATTAGTGACGGAGGCCCTCATTTCATAGATAAGAGCTTCCGACATTTCTTAGCTAGTCAAGGAGTCCAACATAATGTAGCCACTGCATACCACCCCCAAACAAGTGGACAGGCCGAAACGTCCAATAAACAAATAAAGAATATCTTGCAAAAGACGGTAGAAGAAATGGGAAAGGGATGGAAACATAAGTTACCCGAAGCTCTGTGGGCCTATCGGACCGCCTATAAGACCCCGATTGGAATGTCCCCATACCAACTAGTTTATGGGAAAACTTGTCATCTTCCTGTTGAGCTTGAGTTCAAAGCTCATTGGGCCATTAAGAAATGGAACATGGACCTTGACCAAGCTGGCCAAAATAGGAAGATGCAAATTTCCGAACTAGAAGAATGGCGAGAGAAAGCCTATCATAGTGCCAAGCTCTATAAAGAGAAGACTAAGAGATGGCACGATAAACGGATCAAAAAGAAAGAGTTCGAAGTAGGAGATAAAGTTTTACTCTTTAACTCCCGTGTTCGACTTTTCGGACATGGTAAACTTCGAAGCAAATGGGAAGGACCTTTCAAGGTTGTTGCAACCTCTTCCCATGGAGCCGTCACATTAGAAAGTGACGATGGGCAAATCTTCAAAGTCAATGGACAAAGATTAAAAATATTCTATGACTTTGATAAAAATGAGCTAAACGAAATTGATATAATTAACTTTGAAGTAGCTCAAGCCCATGACAATTAATGGATGGACCCAATTTACCCCTTGTCCATTTCATGCACCTAGTCCATCCAAAACCCCGAGAAAGGCCTCTTTAGGCCCAACCAAGCCATTTCGACGACCTCGGAACTTTGAATTTAGGAGGCTTACCTTCTCCCGCTCGATGCCCGGCGAAGGAGGAGTGGCGGCCGCCACTCTCAACTGGCGGCCGCCACCAAACCCTGGCGCCCGCCACGCTAGGCGGTGGTTTAGAGCCCCCCCTCCACGTGGCAGCAATCCCGAGCTCGGGAGAGTGAAAGAAGGAGAGATGAGGACGTGTTAGTTCATCTAAGGCTTATCCCTCCACTTCTCCCCCTTCTTAAAAGAAGAACTCTTTCTTCTTCCATCCATCCACGAAGTCTAGCCAAGCCTCCTCCAAAACCATGTCGTCTCCATGGAAATCCGTGTCCTATAACCCTCAAGGATCCATCTCGTCCTCCACCAAAGCCATCATCCGTCTTTGATCGACGACGACATGGAGGTACTTGACGTACCCCCTTTAGCATGGTGCTGCCTGACGAACTTATGTCAAGGGGACACCACCGGAGGGTGCAGGGAAGGCACCAGCCACCACTCCAGTGGCGGGCGCCACCCCTGCTGGGCGGCCGCCAGGGGTGAAACGCCCCCTGCCTCGCTCCGCTCCGTCTTCATCCTCCTCCGGTGACGCCACCCGGGAAAAAGTTGAGGACGCCCACCAGGCCGACCACGGGGGAGATCACCCCGAGGAAGTCTCCGGCCGTCAAGGCCAGGGGCGATGAGACGCCCACTCCCATCAAGGGTGAAATCCCGGTCAGCTTTGGCTCGGATAGCCGCACCCGTAGTTACACAGCCCCAATCCTAAGAGGGCTAAACTAGAGGTGTATGGCGTGAGGATGCCCGATGGGCATTATGAGAAGAGGCTGCGTGAGCGCGAGGCAAGCACTCATGACTCCAATGGGTCGCTCTCCGAGCCATCCGTGCGCCGCCGTCTCAACCCATCGCCGGCAGGAGTCCCCGGCGAGATGGAGCACAGCGGTGGTGAGGAGGGGTTAACCCTCGAAAACTCGCCGCCGAGGTGAAGAAGCTGCGCAAGGAGAAGAGCGCCTTGGAGGATCAAGTCGCAGAGATAGCCCTCTGGCGAATGGATATGGAGGATCGGTTCACCATCCTCCGCAAGGGCTGCACCTCGAAGATCAAGCGTCTCTTCAAAGAGACGGGCTTCGAGGATCTCTACGAGATTCCTTCATAGATTAGATTAGATTTAGGGTGTCTAGTTAGATTTTTAGTTGATTTAGTTTAATTTTAGTTTGCTTGATTTAAATTTTAGTTTGTTTAAATTTCAATTTAAATTTGTTTAGGAAGTTTCTATAATGAATAAAAAGACACCCTATTTTTTTCCCTTCATCAAGTTTGTTCATTTTAAAAAAATAAAAGTACCAAAACTTCTAGTGTGGGGGAATCCCCCTCTCTAAACACCTCTGTAAAACGTGACAAAATGTTCAAAGCTGTAACCTGAACTTAGCAAGGTAACTACCACGCTGTTTGCAAGCCGCATGGGCCAAAGCCCATGGCGGCCGCCACTTATTACTGGCGGCCGCCAGGCCACTCTGCACCGAAACACCCCCGGTGAACCCCTAAACCTGTGTTTTAAATTCTGTACAATTTGGATCACTGGATGTCTCGGTTTGAACTAAAAATGCAGCTAGGAAAAAAAATGCTGAAACAATTTCTTTTGAATTGAGTGTTTACACGACATGTTATTCTACCTTTTATTCATGTGTAGTAGCCTACTCATTTTGATAGGGAAGTCAACCTAGGTTGTTGTTTGATAAGATATAGAAGTAGTAATTGAAATTGCATTAGTACTCTGCTACAACCTTGGGAGTTTTTATTTTGAAAACCAAAATTACCATGGTTCATGATCTTTCTTTCCTATCCACCTACCAAAGCCAAAATATTAGAGTATAGGAAAACAGCCCATAAAGCCTTCTAAATCAATCTTTGAGCTTTGTCAAGAATAGTTGATCTAGGTAGAAGAGTTTAGTCATGCTCTAAAAGCCAAGGCAAACCATGCCTTTTTGAGACAACTCTCACACTGAGAGTATACTCATGTAGTTCTCCTCCAAAATTTTGTTCTAAAAGAAATAATTTTCTCATTCCTTCAAAGGACATGGCTATATAGTATCTAAAAAAAAGAGAGAGAAAACTGCTCTAAAAGGACAAGTGTCCAAGTATTCAAAAAAAGGAGCAAATGCTCTAAAAAGGACAAGTGTCCAAGTATTCAAAAAAAGAAAAAGAGAGATGCATATAGCCATGATCCTTGGTAAGAGAAGAGTTTCAAAAAAAGAACAAAGGAGTTGAGTTAGTCCACCCTATACCTTGGCTAGTGCATGACTATACTCTCCCATGATCCTAAACTTGACTTAGCAATAAAAGAGAGATAGAAGTGCCTTACATTCCTTCCTTTCCCTATAAACTCCACATAAACCATAGGATAGACTCTGGCATTTTCTTTTGCCATAAAGTGAGGATATACACCATGAGTGCCTTGAGATTTAAAGAGAGATTCAATGAACCATGATTTTCATTTTGAAAATATCCTGAAACCCCAAGGTATGTAAAAGAGGAAAGTGTGTTTCTCTTGCTTGCAAGCTATTCTATCTTTCAACCGCCATAGGTATGATTTATTAGCCACTTGGAAAGGTTACTAACATGAGTATAGGTAGTTGAACATCTTGTGTGAATGCTTAGTTCAATAAAATTGTTTCAATTCTTAAAGTCCATGCTTGCTCGGGACGAGCAAGAGGTTAGTGTGGGGGAGCTTGTTGATGGTGCTTAAAGCATCATTTCACCATCAACATTTCACCCAAAACCAAGGTAAAACAACATAAAAAGTAGAAGATTTGGTTTATAACTAACCTATTTCCACATGTGCATAGTTTCTTATCTTAATGCAGGAAATGATGGAATTTGGGCCAAACAAGAGTACCAGGAGCAAGGCCAAGCCACTCTGGCCCATTTGGGCCTGAGCAAGGTGGCGGCCGCCACCTATTACTGGCGGCCGCCAGGTCACTCGTGCCAAAAGTGGCCCAAGCCACGTCATCGATCCGTGGGAGTCACCTCAAGCTCAAATCCTGGCCATTGCACACTAAGACGGTTTGATCCAAGGGCTAAGGAGTATCACCTGGATAGTGGGCTTTGGACACGTGTCTAAACCCTAACCACCCTCAAACCGACTTAGGAGAGCAAGTGAAGACCGTTGGATGAATGGCGGTTGCAATGGACGGCTGAGAGGTGGCGGGCGCCAGGGTTTGGTGGCGGGCGCCACCCCCTAAACCCTAACCGACCTCCCCTTCACTCTATAAGTACCCCCTAGCTTCCTAGCACTATAAATAGGCCCCTTGAGCTCTCATTCGGAGAGCCTCACATCATTCCTCACCATTTGGTTAGATTAGCACACTTGCTATGCTAGAGAGATTAGAGAGAGTGTGAGTGCCTCACTAGAAGAGGAGCTGGAGAGGAGAAGAGTAGAAGTCTGGAGAGTTCCGGAGTTGTCGGAGACCTCTGCTTCTCTCTGCTCTGCGCTTCAACTTTGGTAACTTAGTATTTTTATCTTCAAGTATTTACTTTCAGTACTTGTGTGCTTGTTTCATTGCTTGATATTAGTTTCAAGTGCTCTAGTTCTAGTACAGGGCTAGTAGTAGTAATATATAGATTAAGTGTGGTACTTAGGCTATATATTGCCAGTGAATACGGCTAGGCCCCCGGATAGCTGTGGTAGCAAGCAGGTGGTGACAGCCCTGTGCGCCTTGAATTCCACCACGTAGTTGGTCTAGTTTAACAGTAGGGCTCGTTGTGCTAGCGTTCAACCTAAGTCAGTGGTAAAGGCTAGTACGCCCACAGTACACTAGTAAAGAACTTAAATCACTAGAAGTCTAATAGAACTAGGATCTACCCCAGTAGATAGTGCCCGTTCCCTTCATCTATCCTAGATATCCTTATCCCCCTAGTTTTCTCAAAATCACTTCGCGTTCCTCGTGGATTCGATACCCCGGAATACTCTGAGGTGAAAAGCTACAACTGACAGCCGTGCGCTTGCGGTTTTCTTCTGCGTGCCACCCGAGGTGTCAACAACTATAAGAATTCACATATATAAAGATGTCCCAGGTGATACCATTGTTTCATCATAACACAAGAATACACATATAGAGAGATAATCCATGTGATAACCAATATGTCCATCATAACACAAGAATATAACATATAGAGAGATAATCCATGTGATAATCAATATATCTATCCATGACAAGTAGAATCCCACACATATAAAGATAGTCATGCAATGAGCTCCATATGCATTGATGTTCTTTGTGCTTGATCTACTTTTCATGTGATAACCAATGAACTCATCGCACCATAGAAGTCCCACATATAAAGAGATAAGCCATATCAAGAATTCCATCTGTATTGTTGTTTTTCATGCTTGACCTAGATTGAATCTCTCAACAACACATCATTTTTGCTTAACATTAAATATGCAAGTGTATGTGAGATAAGCTGTCACCTGCTTCACACTTAGCAAACACTTAGGTCTGTAATCATGTTGTCATACAATCAATCAAAACTCACTAAAGAGCCAGATGCTCTTTCAATCTCCCCTTTTTTTGGTGATTGATGACAACCTGGTTAATGCTTACAATGACAAGTGAAAGAACAGGCTAATTGGGTTCAATGATTTAGAGAAGCTCCCTCTTAATATGTGCAATAGGAGTTGAATTCCAAAGATTGACCTAAAAATGTCAGATTGCACATACTAAGTCACAAAGTAGGCTCCCCCTAAATCATTGCATCCAAGAAGCAACAGAAGGTGAAACAGAAATATAAGCACAATGCACATGACATGATATATCACAACAAAAGCGAAAATAAGAAGAACAAACATCATGTCACAATCATATAAGCATCCTAACAATATGAGTCCTCATGAAAAGTAAATGCAACAAAATTAGACACATAAGGCACTCGTCACAAGATCTCCCAAGTCCACTAAGATAAGAGATATAACCAAAGAGATATGGCCATTAAGCACGAATCTCAACTCAATATCCATGATAAAACATAGTAGAGGTCTCATACACACTGACATATACATACTGACATGACTAGCTCATGAGTCTGAACTCCATAATACAACGAGTCTCAAACACATCTCATACTCATGATAAGTACATCAAAAAACTCAAAGATAAGATATGACTATGAAACTCAACACATAGTCAGCACAACCTGCAGTACATATCTCCAGACATACACTCTGATCAAGAAACATATTCTGAAGCTTTAGTCATTATCTCTCCCCCTTTGTAATCTATCTCCAAAAAGATCTGACACTAGAAAACCAAGGCATAAAGAGGACTGCAAGCTGTCTCTGAACCTCTGAGATCACTCATCGCCATCCTGAGGGTCACCGGGCTGCTTGGAAGAACTAGCACCACCCTGAAAGTCGTACACGGTGTAGTTGTAGTCATAGTAACCTCCACCAAAAATGTCACTCCACAGGGCCGACGTTGTCTCCTCTCTAGCACTGGGGCGAGGCTGAACGTGAGAAGGAACTCTAGCCCTGAGTGGCACAGTGTCTGACCCGTGCTGCTGACCCTGCTCAGGAAACTGCTCCTGGAACGACTATCCCTCCTCCTGCTGCTGCTCCTCCTGCTACTGAGACTGGTGGTGAGCCTACTGGTGTTGGCAGAAGAACTCGTCGAACTGTCTATCGTAGCGTGCCTGCTACTGCTCCTCTGTCTCTGTCTCACTAGCAGCCTCATCTGACACCGGGGACCTAGGAGGCTCAAGCTCAAGATGTGCTGCTATCTGCTTGAGCGTCCTGGTATCCTTCCTCCTAGCCTCCCTCTCCCTCTGCTGTCTAATCTGGATGTCCCTGCACATCTCGAAGATAGAACTGAAGAACTTCTTAATTGGAGAAGGAGGACTACCACAACGTGAAGAAGAACGTGAAGGTGCACGTGGTGGAGGTGGAGATGGAGCTGCTCCTGGTCCTGCACCTCCTGCTGGTGCCTCTGCCTCAGCTGCTACTACTGCTGCTCTGCCCCTGGAAGGTGGAGGAGTGTGTGTCTCTGTCAGATCTACCTGAATCTTTAAGACTCTGTGAGTGACGTCATACTCAAACCTGTGTCCTATGACCTGCTCAATTATGTGCTGAATATATGGAGCATATCCACACCCCTTGAGCGGCTTCTCGCTCACACTCTTGATCTCACACCAGATGTAGTCAAATACACTGAAGAGCTATGCCTCTAGTGCCATCCTATTTAGCAGATTCCTCGAGTAATCTCCTAGAGTGCCTCTATCTCCCTTGATGTCAACTGTGGCCCTGAATAGCTTGTGGAGGTAGGCGTATGTGGGGTGAAGGCCTTTCACCTTCCCAACCACACCGTCACCTCCTGGCGGGTACATGAACCCAAGCTGCTCTGGAGGAAGTACAATCTCCTCGTGAATCTTAGACCTCTGAAGGTCCTCGTCCCCAAAGCCTAGATAGGCCGCAAAGGCGTCGTAGTCCACACTATACCAGGAGCCCTCTGTCATCCAGTGCATACGCCTGGAGTCTGCCTCAACAAACAGAGTGGCGTAAAACTGTGCCACTACCTCTGTGTTCCAGTCGTGTCTGAACCCCATGATGTCATACATCCCTGCTCTCTCACAAGCCACCACTGTGAAGTCAAGAGACTGCCTGTGAAGATCTCTGATGTGCTGCCAATTAATCCACTGAGCCTGAAGGGTGATGGGATTCTCGATGAGGGTCACACTGTTATAGAAATCAATTTGGAACTGAGTGTGAAATCTATAGTCATATGGATTCTTAGGCAATGGCCTAGGATCCACTCTCCTCTCAATCCTGACCATCTTCGACATCCCCTTGCCCACACCATAGTTCTTCTTTTCCACAAAGTTGGGCAAGTACACTGCATGAGCCTGAAGCATCCCAACGTCCAGCCCCTGTCTAGGCTGAGGACCCTGAGGACCTTGAGGAGACACCTGCTGCTCCTCCTCCTCCTCCTCTATCTCCATGTCACCTCCAGCTGAGCTACTGTCATCATCATCATCATCATCTCCTCTATCCCTGTGCTCAACTCTGAACTCCTCTGTGTCTGTATCTGAGGAAGAGCCACCATTACCCTCTGCATACTGAGGTGCTGCTCTAGCTGCAGCTCTAGCTGGCCTCGGCCTGGCCTCACTGCATCCTGCTTGCTAAGTGCTGAATCTGGGATGAAGATCTTGTCTTGCCTTTTTGTGTGATTCAAGCCTAGGATCATGCCTGAACTTGGACCTTGGCTCCTGTCTGCCACTCATAGCTGCTGCCCTGTGCCAGAGATAACCAAGTTTATCACTTAGAAACAATTCCAAAGAATTATCACAAATGTGTTTAATCCATGAATTTGATCAATCCTACAAAGTTTTGGCACTTACCTAAGCTGAAAAAAGGCTAATAGGTTTGCAAAAACATAGCATAGAATGAATCAAAATACATGTGTAAGGACCTGAGATGCCGCCTAGAGGGGGGTGAATAGGCGTTTCTAAAAATTTAACACTTTAAATGCGGAAGCGATTAGTATGTGAGCTTCCAATTACTTGGAAGCTCTTAATCAGAGTTAATCAACCCCTCAAGAGACAATCACACAATATATGAAAGATATACAAAGAATATAGAGTCAATTCCCTGCACGACAAGTGATTAGAAGAATTCCTGTGCATGAAGGTAATACCGGACACGTCCCGTAGGTATACCGGACATGTCCGGTTAACCCTAACTAGCTGAGCCTTCGGGAAATATCAGACATGTCCGGTAGCAATACCGGACACGTCCGGTATTTGTGATTTCAGCGCTGGGCTCCAAATTGACTCCGGTTTCTTCTCAACTTTGTCACACCCTACAGAGATACAATCTATATATATGCTCAACACACAGAACCTGCAGAGAAAGCTCGAGCCACACAAATATCGAAAGCGATAAAAGAGAGATGACACGATATTTGTTTTACCGAAGTTCGACACCCCCTCGGGTCCTACTCTCCGTTGAGCCTGCTATGAGCTACCACACAGGTGAGCTCTAGAAGACACCACAGGTCACTCTAGCCGTGGTCTATTTCACCTGCAATGCTCCTTCCACTAGATGATCTCTTTTGAGGAGAGATCGAACCTTCACAAACTTTCTGAGGCACTCCACAAAGATCTTGGGTGCTCAACGGTGATGCCTATTCGTCTAGGACCGAAGAGTCCAAGAGTAACGAATGCGCACAACAAGATCGACGATTTGCACAAGTGCTCAAGTGATGGCTTGCTCTCTAATTTTGAATCTCTCTCAACCCACAAATGGATTTGGCAATTAGAGGTTAATCACTCACTAAGAGAGGGTTGAAAAGTGTTTTGAGGCTCTAGAGTGAGCTGGGAAGTCAGTAGAATCAACAACCCTCAAGAGAGAAGGCTTGGGCGTATTTATAGCGCGCCTCACCCACAAAACTAGTCATTTTCTAGCCGTTGGCTGAAAACGTGAAGGTCGGAACTTCCAGTCCAGATCTCAGAACTTCTGACAATCACTAGAAACACTGTTCATAGAGGGTCAACGGTTACTTTTAAGCTAGCGTCGGAACTTCCAACGCTGGGAGGTCAGAACTTCCAACGCTGGGAGTGTCGGAACTTGTGTTGAAACTTCCAACGCTGGGAGTGTCGGAACTTGTGTCGGAACTTCCAACGCTGGGAGGACAGAAAATCTTTCTACTTGCTAAAAATCCCAGTGTCCGATCTTTCGACCTTAAGGCCGGAACTTCCGACGCTGGAAGTTCATAGCGCCTCTCCAAGTGTTCGTGAAGTGATTTTGTGTCTCTCTTTTGATTTTATTTTTATACTTGAGCACTTATGAAGAATCATCTACTATATTTGCATCCCTCTTGATAGTACAACTTTCCTATTTACTCAAGACAAATTGAAAAACAAGTTTTAAACCTCTTGAGTTGATCTTTACCGAATCGAAGCCGCTTCTCTTTCACTTTCTTCTTTTGGAGGAATGCTTGTCATGATTTGAAGTAGATGTCCCTCGAGCATAGCCATCTTGAGCGTGTGACTTGACTCCATACAAGTGATATGATGAAATCCCAAATGTGTCAAGTCACTTCAATCAATATTGTTGCTAGGAATGTTGATTCTCCACTCAATGTAATCTTCAAGCTTGATTGATCCTTCGACTAAATGCAAGTGCTTCTTCTTCACCCTAGCTAGGTTCTTCGGTCGCCAAGCCGTCGCTTGCCCTTCACCCTTGCTTAGTACCTCGAAGACTCTTTCCTTGCTATCTTCATCATCTTCAAGCCATTCAATCACACCTTGATTTGAATCCTTTGTTAGCACACATATGAACCATGATTCCCACAATAGAGTAGCCTTTTCATCAATGTCATTTTCATTGTTGTCTTGTGCTTGTGACATGAATATCAAACAACAATACATCATTTTGGCTTTGCATTTCATTTCAACACATTGTGAGATAAGCTTATTCCTGTGTCACACTTAGCAAACACATTAGACCTTTAATCAATGATGTCATCAAGTCATCCGAAACATACTTAAGTGCAACATGCACTTTCAATCTCCCCCTTTTTGGTGATTGATGACAACCTGATTAAAGCTTACAAAGGATAAAATATTTAAGCTTATTGGGTTCAATGATTTATGGAGAGCTCCCCCTTGATATGTGCAATATGATTTGAATTCATAAAGGACCTCAAAATGTCAATTTGCACATTCCAAGTGGAGTTGGAAACTCCCCCCTAAATCATTGCAACCGATAAGAGCAAGAGTGAATAAATCAAATGAAATGCATATGTCATTGCATATCACATAATAACAAAATAAAAGCAATACAATCCATAAAGCTATACTGATCAATCAAGCATGAATTATATGAAATTAAATGCATAAGAACACACACATAGCACTCATCACAATAATTTCCCAAATCCATAAGCCACTAAGATAGATATGGAAATAAAGATCATGTCTCACAGAGTGTCATCTCTCATATGATACAACTCCAATCACCATCAAATTGAGACTAGTACATAGAGACTAGTACATAACTGATCTGACATATGTGATACATGAACTAGTCTAATACATATCTGATACATAAAAGATACATCAAAGATGCATCAATGAAGCACAACTCAACTCAACCACAGCTACAGTACATATCTCCAGATACAAGATAGAACATATGAAGCATCTCTGCCACAGCTGCAGTACATATCTCCAGATACAAGATAGAACATATGAAGCATCTCTGAAGCTTTAATCATTACAAACTCTCCCCTTTGTCATCTATCACCACAAAAGATCTGACAAGAAGAACCATAGCACAAAGGGACTGCAAGTTGTATCTGACTCTAGAGCTCACTCGTCGTCGCCATCACCGTCACCCTTGTCGTCTGATCGAGGAGCACCTGAGGGACGAGAATCACCCTGTCCTAAGTCACCAAGACCGCTCTGGAAGTAGGGGTCCTGAACGTAGGAACCCTGCTGGTACCCATACCCAAAGATGTCCTCCCAGTAGAATGCGGCTTTCTGCTCTGCTGCACTAGGACGAGCTGCACCCTGACTAGACGGCCCACCAAGAGCCAACCTCTGCTGTGACGAGCTATGGGGTGCCTGCTGTTGTGCCTCTTGCTGCTGTCGGTGGAAGAACTCGCCGAACTATCTGTCGTATCATGCCTACTGCTGCTCCTCTGTCTCCGGCTCACTAGCAACCTCATCTAGCACTGGAGACCTAGGAGGTTGAAGCTCAAGATGTGTCGCTATCTGCTTGAGCATCCTGGTATCCTTCCTCCTAGCCTCCCTCTCCCTCTGTTGTCTAACCTGGATGTCCCTGCACATCCCAAAGATAGAACTGAAGAACTTCTTGATTGAAGAAGGAGGTCTACCATGGTGTGAAGCTGAACGTGGAGGTGCACGTGGCGGAGGTGAAGCTGCTCCTCCTGCACCTGCTACAGGTGCATCCTCTGTTGCTGCTCCTCCTCCTAGACCTAGTGGCAGGGTGTGTGTCTCTGTCAAGTCAGTCATTATCCTGAACACCCTGTGACGACAGTCATAGTCAAATGTGTGCCCTGTCACCTGCTCAATCATATGCATGATGTATGGAGCAAAGCCATAGCCCTTGAGGGGCCTCTCACCAACACTCCTGATCTCGCTCCATATAAAGTCAAACACACTGAAGGGCCTAGTATACCTGGAGCCATCCTCTAAAGAAGGTTCTTCGAATAATCTGCAATAGTGCCCTTGTCTCCACCCTTGCAGTCAATAGTCCTCTTGAAGATCCTCTCAAGATACCTGTAGGTGGGGTGTAGACCTACAACCTTCCAACTACTTCTGGACCACCTGCTGGATACATAAATCCCATCTGCTCTGGTGGTAGTGCAAGCTCTAAGTGAATCTAATCCCTCTGAAGATCCTCCTCTAAAAAGCCAAGGTAGGCAGCAAACGCACTGTAGTCCACACTATACCAAGTTCCCTCAAGCATCCAATGCATGCGCTTTGTATCCTCCTCAACATACAAAGTGGCGTAGAACTGTGCAATGGCATCTGAGTTCCAGTCATGCTGAAACTCCATAATCTGGTGTGCCCCACATGCTGACAAATGACAATAGCATGGTCCATGGAGTCCTTCTCAAACTCTCTAAATGCTACCCAATCCACCCACTCAGATCTGGCAATCACTAGGTTTCTTGAAAGAATCACACTGGTATAGAAATCTGTGTGGAACTGTGTGTGAAACCTGTAGTCATACTATATCTTGGGCAAACCTCTGGGGTCGATCCTCCTCTGATCTCTAGCAAGTCTGGTCTTCCCCTTCCCCTTGTAGTTAACTCTAGCAAGTACTGAGGGACATGTGGGGCATGAATCTCTAGCATCCCATAGTTCATATGATGGCCACCTTGGAAACCCTGTTGATAGAGAGAATCTGGTGCCTCTTCCTCATCATCATCATCATCATCATCATCATCATAATCATCATCATCATCATCATCATCATCATCATCTTCTTCTTCTTCTTCTTCTTCCTCGATCTCCTCCTCACTATCTCTGTCAGTGCTCTTTCTTTTTCTAAATTTGTACTCCTGCGGGTCATTGTTTGGAGAGGAGTCTGAGCCTCCTTGAGCTGCTGCCCTCACTGCCTTGTGCCCAGCTGAGCTGGTCCCTGTCTCCTGCCTGGCCTTCTTCTGCCTCTCATGGTGGGTCATGCCTGTCCTTGCGCCTTGGCTCTATGTGCTCACTCATAGCTGCTGCCCTAAATCCACAAAGATATCCAAGAACAATATTAAGAACCGGGGCTCAAAGTATATCTTATTTTATTATATCACTATAACACGATCATTTATCCGAAGATTTGTTGTCACCTAGTCCAACATATGACCAAGGTTTGCAAATACATCATAGACAAATAATAGTATCACAAGATACAACATTTAGTTAGATTGGAATCAAACTGCAGGCAGAGCCTGCACTGCCTGGCCATACTGGTCCGCTATGCAGGCAGCCCTATCTAGGGTTTGAATCCAAACCAACTTTGATTCAATCCAAACTTTGAGCACTACTTCTAGGCATCCGATGCAACATATTGATCGAAGGAATCATCAAATGAACTTGAATCCAACAGATCGGACGAGGTCCGAGATTTGAATACCTTGGGGATGGAGAAGATGAGAATCTAAAATCCAAAAGTTGGGAGGCCTTCAATCTTGATGCAAGGCCTCTCCAATCCCTTCTCCTCCTTCACTTTTCCACGGTCGAATCAATGGAGCCGCGGATTGAGGTGTGAGGGGAGGTGTTGTTGTATGCGTGAGAGAGAGGGGAGAATAGAGAGAAATAACCCTTCGCTAGCCTGACTGATTCTTTAAGACCCGCGCATGCCGGACACGTCTGGTATGTGCGGTCTCTGTCCATTTTGTCTAGAATCCATTATGTTTCTCCCCACCTCTTTTCTCTGACTTTTCTGATATTTCTTAATCCAAAAATAAATGCAAACCTTTGATCCAAGAGATTTGCAAACATACTTAGTCCAATATTCTCAAATTCTTATTTCCAAAGAACTGATGAGAGACTTAAACAAAGAGAGACATGGTGGCTTATGAACTTGAGAGAGTCATGTCACATGTGATTAGCCAAGTAATCAAACAAGTGAAACAATAATCACATTATGACATGACTAGGTCACTAGGACCAAAAGGGATCAAAGATTTGTAAATTCACACTTCCTATGCATGCTAGTAGGGGTTTTGGAAGATCTATCCTACCACACACACAATGCACACTGAGAACACAAGGTTGATATGTGCCCTTGTGGTTCCCTTCCTGAGTGATGAGTGATCGATCAACGGGCAACATGTCTCTTGGCTGTGTTGATGTGCAGGTGCGGAGCTCGGAGACAGTGGTCAAAGGTGAGGTGAAGGTCAAGCGGGACGTATCGTGCCGACGGACCGGGAGCGGTGAAGGGCGAACGTGGAGCTTGGACTGACGGACCGGGAGACCTGAGGACTAGCTGTGGTAGCTGGCACGTGACGTCGACAAGCAAGAAGACATGGGGATGTGCGGTGCATCGGCCGAGTCGGGAGGAAGGTGATGGCGTCGTGACACTTGGCGGGAGGCCGAGAAGGATGGCGAATGCACTGTGCCCGGCGTGGAGGCTGGACATGCTCCGGCATCGGTGCTGGAACTCGGGGTGTGCGAACCACATCCCGTCTACAGCACGGGTTCGGTAGCTGAGCCTCAAAAAGCTATCATCGACGGTTTCCGAGTTTGGGCCACAAAACTCGGGGTGGCCGGTTTCCGAGTTTGGGCCTCAAAACTCGGTGACGACGGTTTCCAGGTTTGGGCCTCAAAACCTGGGCGCGCGGGTTTCTGAGTTTGGGCCACAAAACTCAGCCGGAGGACAGGTTTCCCGGTTTCAGCCTCAAAACCGGGGGAAGGCCCAGGTTTCCCGGTTTCGGCCTCAAAACCGGGGGGGAGGTCCGCAAGAAGGACGGTCGACACGTGGCGGTGTGGAGAGGCTGGCGCGGCGGCGTAGCTATCCACAAGGAAGGCGCGGTGGTCGGCAGGGCGGCACGTGGCGGCATCCTGAGGCTTGCGTCGAGGCGAAGCTAAGGGTGAGGAAGGCGCGGGGCCGTCGGATCAACATGAAGCAGAGTTGGATCGGGATACCCCTAGGGTTGGCCGTTTCGCTCACCTACCTAGGGTTAGAAGGGGATTATTGTTTAGGCTATAAATAAGAGAGGCACCCCTCCTCTCCTCTGATCTTTCAGCCATTTGTTCTAAGCACTCTTCTCTAGTCCTTAGCTTAGACTCTAATCATACCTGGTTGTAGAGGATCCACAGAGAAGACTCAATCATGCCTCTGTGTTTTTGGGAAGTTTAGGAAGTGAGACCATAATCTCACGTTTGTAGCGTGTGTTCGCCACACGGTTGCAATTTCCGGCTTGAGATTCGCGTTTTGGTTGTGTTCTTCGCGGATTGCTGTTTGGTCCTATTTTCCCGTCGCTTGATCTCTTTGCTTGGTGCGTCTTTTGCAAATCCACTTGAACCAAGTTGTTCTAGATCGTGAGGCAATCCTTTCCACCAAAGGAATTGATCTCAAACCTCACGGTCTAGGAGATCGAATGATTTTTAGTTTGGATCACGTTCTTGCTCCCTTGCCCCGAATTCTCTCGATTCACCGATTTGGAGTTAGGTTCGAGCCATGATCTCTTAGGAGTAGCTCACTAACATCCTTGTGACTCCTCAGATCGAATCCTAGGCCTAGAGCACTTGATTCGGAGGAGATCGAACTGAATCACCAAGAACTGCACAGAAATCGGGGGCATCGGACGCTCGGCACCGGAGCATCGGACGCTGCAGTCATAGCATCGGACGCTCCGGTGACACGTGTCAATCTGGGTGTTTTTGAGTGGGCATCGGACGCAGGGCATCGGACGCTCCTGTCCTGACCATCGGACGCTCCGTTGTTCATCGGACGCATCCGAGGGTTGAGCATCGGACGCTGGGTGATCACTGTTCACAGCGTCCGATGACTATGCAGTAGGGTTCCCGAGAGGCACTGTTTGCATCGGACGCTGCAGAGGTTTTGGCATCGGACGCTCATCAGCATCCGATGCTACTGTGACTGCACAGTTTCGTTCGCGGTTCGTTCGTGTGACTTCGGATTTGATTTCCGGTTTTTGCGTTGGGTCCCTAGAGTCGTATAGTGTCCGCTGTGCTTCTTGGAAGCATCCACCCTACATCTAGGGTCGTAGACATTATCCGAGTTCTAGACTTGCCCCTGGGGTGACTTCTGGGACAGTAGCTAAGAGTTTCTGAAAAGAAATTTAAAGCTCCCATTCACCCCCCCTCTGGTCGCTTTTCGGTCCTTCAATTGGTATCGGAGCCGGTTAAGGATCTCTTCTACCTTAATCGGTTTCGGATCCTAAGGGCGACATGGATCGAGGGAATGGCAAGGCTCCCTACTTCTACTTCGATGGAACGAACTATCCCTATTGGAAGATTCGGATGCGTGCTTATCTTTGCAGCATCAGTTCTTCCGTTTGGGAAATATGCGAGGATGCTGATTATGTGGTTCTTGCGGCTCGAGTGTCAGCACCAGATTGACCAACACGAGGCCAACTCTAAGGCCCGTAATGCGCTTTTGGCCAACCTCTCTCTTCCTGAGTTCGAGCGTGTCTCTGAGCTTGAGACGGCACGAGAAATCTGGGTGAAGCTTCAAAGCTATCACGAGGGGACCGCTCAGGTCAAGACCAGACTCTTCGAGACGTACAAGCGCGAGTACGAGAACTTTGTTCAGTTGGAGGGAGAGACGATTGACGCTATGTTCGCTCGTTTCAAACGATTGTGAACAAGATGCGTGCCAATCGGGCTAACCTACCCTATGACGATCATGAGAGGGCACTCAAGTTGCTATACGCCCTGGATCGGAGGGTATGGGAGGTGAAGGTGTCGACTATCATTGAGTCTGCTTCCTACGACACCCTCACCGTGGACGAGCTTTTCAGCAAGCTCAAGTCCACCGAGATCGATCACTTGACTCAGGCCAAGCTGAAGAACCCATCTTCACATTCCATGGCTTTGGTCTCAGGCAAGGGTGGATCGACTCTTTCCGCTGACGCTTCACCACCTTCCTTTGCTTTGTCTTCTTTGCTTTCAGTGACTGAGGAGCAGGTGGAGGCGTTGGACGATGACGAGCTCGCCCTCATCATCACCCGGTTCTCGCGGTTTCACAACAACCGCCTGAATCGCCGGCGTGGTGGCGCACGTGAGGGCTGCTACGGATGTGGAGATCCGAATCACTTCGTCGCGAACTGCCCCAAGCGCGACAAGTCCTTCCCCGGCAAGAACCGCGACTCCAGGCGCAAGGGCAAGCCGGAGAACAAGGCCGGGAAGAAGAAGAAGGGCGGCTACCGCCGAGAGGACGTGGAGAAGGCTTTCGACGCTGGCAAGAAGGCTTTTGACGCCGGCAAGCGCGCCTTCCTCGCCAACCTTAGCGATGGCGAGAAGTCTTCCGACGGCGACTCCAGCGACGATGGGTCCGAGCACAAGACTGAAGAACGCTTCAACGGACTCTGCTTCTTCGGTGATTCCTCCAAGAACCTCTGCACCATGGCCTTGGATGGAGAGGACTGCAAGTGCCAGGACAAGGACGACGACACCGACGACGACGACGCTTCCGAGGTATCATCCTCTTCTCTTATCGATCGTCTTACCGGTGAGCGTGATTCTCTTGCTGAGATAGTCCTAGGTCAGGATAAGACCCTCAAGCGAGCTATCCGTGAGCGAAATGAGTTTAAGGCTAAGATGAATGATGCGCTTAAGGAGCTTGAATTCGCCAAGTCTGAGGTGAAGGTGACAGATGAGGAGGAGTGTGAGGAGTGCACGATGCATATGACAAACTTTGCCACCCTGCAAACCAAGTATGCCTCTTTGATTGAGGTGTATGATGAACTGAAGAGTAGGCTAGACTTGGTGGGTGATTGCAAGGAGTGTCCCTCCCTGAAGAAGGAGCTGGAGGAGGTGAAGGCGAGGCCTTCTTTGTTGGGTGCTTGCAAGTTTTGTCCTAGCTTGCGAACTGAGTTGGCAGAAGTTAGTGCCAAGCTTGCTGAAGCCATGAAGGCCAGCTCAGTTAGCACCTTGTCCGCTCCATGTGAGCGATGCGTGGGGATGGAGCTTGAGATTGCCAACTGCCGGCATACCAGGATGCAAACCGAGGAAGAAAACACATACCTTCGGTCCATCCTGAGTTGGGTGTCATGCAGTGAGCCGCAGTTGGGCATGATGATCAGTCAGTTCAAGAGAGGAACTGATTGCTCGGGAGTAGGATTTACCTTAGGTGGGAAGGGCGCTAGTACCTTTGGTAAGATCGGTGAGTTTAGCGGAGTGAATTCGAGTGAGAAACCATCCGCTATCCCTAAGCTCACCAAGATCACCCCACCTGAGCCTCCCAAGCTGTCACCAAGGATGGCATCCTTGATGAACCTCCCAAGGCTCCACCTCGCAAGCAAGTGTGGGTTCCCAAACCTAACCATCTTAGGAACACACTTGACACCCTTCCTAACGTCTCTAGTGATCCCCTTCCGAAGGGCAAGAAGCCGGCTAGGATGAACAACCCTCGCAACCATAGAAACCAACAACCCAAGAAAGTGGTGAGGTTTGAGTGCGAATACTGTCACCGTGAGGGTCACCTAGCTGAGTTTTGCTTTCGGAGGAAGAGAGACGCTAGGAAGGAGTTGGAGCTGAACAACCAGGCCAGGCACCACCCTCTCCATGGTGTGCAGGGTCGGGGAGTTCAGAGGCAGGGCGCTAGGCCTGGAGGTGCACCCCCTCAGGTTGCTAGGCCCCAGGCTGCTAGACCACGGGGTGGTGGTCGTGCCCGTCGCGGTTCCGGTCGTCCTCTATACGATCGCGAGCCGAGTGTAAGAGGCTTTGCTGCTCAGTCCCATAGCGGACCACCTTTTCAGTATGGTGGTGATCGCTTTGCTCAGATGGGACAGGCAGGTCAGTTTGGAGTTTTTCCGTTCCATAGCGGACCACCCTTTCAGGTTGGTGGTGATCGCTATCCACCCATGGGACGAGGACAGCTTGGTGTTGCTACTAACACTTTTTCTGGGCCTATGACACAGCACTGGTATCCTTCTCAGTATACTAACCCCAGTGTTGTGCCATACGCTCATTTCCTGCCTTTCTATTGATACAGGAACTTCGGTTGGAGAACATGTGGCTCATGGATTCCGGGTGTTCGCGCCACATGACCGGAAGGAAGGAATGGTTCTCCAGCCTTAGCCCCGTGATGCACAAGGAGTACGTCACCTTTGGGGATAATAGTAGAGGTAAGGTTGTCTCTCATGGGCTATTCGGCTCAAAAGAGCTTTGTTCTCAAGGATGTTGCTTTGGTTTCTAACTTGCACTATAATTTGCTTTCTGTTTCGCAACTTCTTGAGGATGATTTTGAAGTGCGCTTTAAGAAGGGTCTAAGTCGCGTTCTAGACCCTCGGGGAGATCTTGTTTGTTGGATTGTCCCTTTGGTCGTGTTTTCAGAGCCGATTTTTCTCGTTCTTTCGGCTCTGCTAGATGTTTGATGGCTGGTCCTTCTTCTGATTTGTGGAAGTGGCATAGGAGGCTCGGTCACTTGAGTTTTGACTTGCTTGCAAGACTTAGCTCACTTGGCCTAATCCAAGGATTGCCCAAGCTTAAGTTTCAGAAGGACCTTGTTTGCCATCCCTGTCGTCACGGGAAGATGGTTGCTGCTTCTCACCCACCTGTCAATCAGGTGATGACCAAGCGACCCGGTGAGCTTTTACATATGGACACAGTTGGTCCAGCTCGGGTTTGCTCAGCGGGTGGGAAGTGGTACGTTCTAGTGATCGTTGACGATTTTTCGAGGTACTCTTGGGTATTTTTCTTGGAGGGTAAGGATGAAGTTTTCCTTTTGCTCGTGATTTGATTTTGAAGTTGAAAACTGAGTTTCCCCCTGATACCATTAGAGCTATTCGTAGTGATAATGGTACTGAGTTTGATAACTCCCAGTTTGCCTCCTTCTGTTCTTCTAATGGAATCGAGCATCAGTTTTCTTCTCCTTATGTCCCTCAGCAAAACGGTGTTGTTGAGCGAAAGAACCGGACCCTTGTTGAGATGGCCAGGACGATGCTCGATGAGCATAGGACTCCTAGGCGGTTTTGGGCCGAGGCGATCAACACCGCTTGCCATGTTTCAAATCGCATCTTTCTTCGAGCTTTCATGAAGAAAACTTCTTATGAGCTGCGTTTTGGACGTGTACCCAAGGTGTCTCATTTTCGGGTGTTTGGTTGTAAGTGCTTTATCCTGAAACAAGGCAATTTGGACAAGTTTGAATCTCGCTCTACTGATGGCGTGTTTCTGGTTATGCTTCGCATTCGCGCGCTTATCGAGTTCTTAACCTTGAAACTAACCGGATAGTGGAGACCTGCGAGGTCACATTCGACGAGACTATGCCTGTGTGTCTCTTCTGCTTTTGATGTTGCAGGAGAACAGGAGCTGGGAGAGACTATCTTTGTGGAGGAGGAGCAGGAGAATGCCGATTGGGGTGATCCCGAGCCAACTCCACTGGCTGCCCCCGTCGACCCTGCGACAACTACATCAGCTCGAGGACCCGACCCCACGACTTCTTCTTCTTGGGGTCCTCTGGAGCCACCTCTCCAGCAAGCACCGGTTGATCATGAGAGAGCGACAGCATCTGGCGAGGGGGAGGCTACTTCGGCGAGGCAAGCGCCCGAAGCATTCAGCATGCCATCCCCACAGCAGATGATCGGCGGCATCGACCAGCGAGTCACGCGGTCGCGAGCGTATGAAATCTCCCACTTTGCTCATTCTGCTTTCGTTGCTTCTTTTGAGCCCAAAGATGTTGGACACACCTCTGTCTGATTCTAACTTTGGTCAATGCCCATGCATGAGGAGTTAGAAAACTTTGAGCGAAACCAAGTTTGGGGGACCCTAGTTCCTCCACCACCAGAATGCCACCCTATAGGTACCAAATGGGTTTTCAAGAACAAAGAGGGTGAGGATGGGATGGTAGTAAGGAACAAGGCTAGGCTAGTGGCCCAGGGTTTTTGCCAAAAAGAGGGGATAGATTATGAGGAAAACCTTTGCCCCGTAGCCGTTTAGAAGCCATCAGAATCCTTCTAGCCTTTGCGCTTCGAAGGGTTTTAAGCTGTATCAGATGGATGTTAAGAGTGCTTTTCTGAATGGGTATATAGAGGAAGAGGTTTATGTTAGGCAACCCCCAGGTTTCGAGGATCCCAAGTTTCCAAACCATGTTTATAACTTTCAAAAGCTTTGTATGGTTTGAAACAAGCCCCGAGAGCTGGTACGATCGTTTGAAAACCTTCTTACTCTCCAAGGGTTTTAAAATGGGACGGGTCGATAGAACTTTGTTTCTCCTCAAGCAAGGCAACGATCCTGTTAGTCCAGATTTACGTGGATGACATCATCTTTGGTGGCTCTTCTCATGCTCTTGTTGCAAAGTTTTCAGATACATGAGCAAGGAGTTCGAGATGAGTATGATGGGCGAGTTGACTTTCTTCCTCGGGTTGCAAATTAAGCAAACCCGGGACGGGACGTTTGTACATCAAGGCAAATACACAAAAGACATCCTGAAGAAATTCGACATGGGCGAGGCCAAGCCTCTTACGACGCCCGCCGACGACTGCTGCGGCGATGGACGCGGACCAAGACGGATAAGACGGAGCCGGTTGACCAGAAGGAGTACAGGAGCATGATTGGCTCGCTCTTGTACCTGACGGCGACGAGGCCAGATATACAGTTCGCTGTGTGCTGTGCGCTCGTTTTCAGGCGTCTCCTCGGACTTCCCACAAGCAAGCAGTCAAACGCATCATGAGGTACCTCCGATACACTCCTGAGTTCGGACTTTGGTACTAGTCTTCTTCGTCTCTTTCGCTTTGTGGTATTCCGATGCGGATTTTGCTGGCTGTCGGATTGTTGCGCGCAAGTCTACTTCTGGGAACTTGTCAGTTTCTTGGTTCTTCCTTGGTTTCGTGGGTCTTCTCGCAAGCAGTCGAACGTAGCCCAGTCTACTACAGAAGCCGAGTATGTACGCCGCTGGCTCTTGTGCTTCGCAGCTTTTATGGATGGTTGCTACATTGCGTGATTTTGGTCTAGATTGTCGGTCCTTTGCTTTGCGATAGCACCTCTGCCTTAGTGAGCAAAGAACCCAGTTCTTCACTCCAAGACCAAACAATCGATGTTCGCTTTCATTTTCTTCGTGACCACTATGAGAAAGGCGACATTGACCTTAGGCATGTAGACACCCATAACCAGGTTGCTGATATTTCACCAAGCCTTTGGATCTCTCAACTTTTGCTAGGTTGAGGGGTGAGCTTGGTGTATGTTTCCCTTTTTAGATGGGGAAGCATTGTGTCTTGTACCATAGACTAACTTTCTGATCCTTTTGTTTTGGGTTTTTGAGTCTCTTTTTTAGTTTAGCTTTGGCTCCGATTCTGACTTCATCATATGTTCATCTTGCATCTTCAAGCTTCGTGTCTATATTCTTGAGAATGAATCCATGCTCTGATTAGTGTATGCTTCGATGATATATAATGCTTGTAGCTAGGCTCATGTTGATCACTGATACATGTTGTGAGCTAAGCTATTTTTCAGAATGATGAACATGACTAATAAAACTTTAAAACTTGATATATTCACCTTGAGATTGGTAACTAGCATGTGTAGGATGTGTGAGGTCTCTTGAGCTATTTCACATATGCTAGGTGCCTATGTCTCTAGTTCTGAGTCATTCACTTGCTTGGATTGTTTCATATTCTGCTTAAAATGAACCAAGTTGTAGTGAATTGAAAAGATCGAGATGGGATTGCTTTGTCAACACATCACGGTATCGAGACAGTTCTCATGGCACTTTGAGTTAGTTAAACTTGAAGCCGTGTAGTTGTA
The DNA here is from genome assembly GCA_009763385.1 of Coix lacryma-jobi var. lacryma-jobi. Lineage (NCBI taxonomy): Eukaryota > Viridiplantae > Streptophyta > Magnoliopsida > Poales > Poaceae > Coix > Coix lacryma-jobi. The sequence continues at coordinate 126,257,873 of CM019827.1, read as the reverse complement.
AGACCGAAACCGATGCTTTAAGCTTCTGATTGCATTTGCATAGGCTTAGCACGGTTGAAAAGTAGGCAATGTCAAGCATTCAACCTCTCGCAAATCACATGCTGTCTTTGAACTTGTTTTAATGACGACTGCAAATTCTCTCGATAAAATCTGAAACACAAGTCTATGTTTCATTCTATAGCATGATGGATGGTTGAACTTTGCTAGGGGTAGTTCACCTTGTATACATGTTTTAGCACTTGTTTGACTTCCTGCCTACACATGTGTAGTGCTATTTTTAATGGTGAAAACCTCTTTCAGAATGGCTAAAAACTGCTCTCTTGGCTTATGTATTCAGTCTTGTATTTCGTGATCAGTTTGAGCCTTTGCTAGCACTTGGTATGTTGCTATGTAGTCGGATCAACACTACTTAGAGCATTTATTCACTTTTTGAATATATAACCTGAAGCTGCTAACATGCATTTTTAACTCATATGCATGTGTATGACTCCGATAGGCAGATCTTGTCCCTGTTCTTTTGTTTGCAAATTGGCTTCCCAAGGGGGAGAAAATTTTGTGGTGTCAATTTGCAATTATGCTTCGCTTGTTGAGGGGGAGTCTTTGAGTAAGGGGGAGTTCTGGATGTGCTTTTCGTTGGATATCGATCTTTTCAGCTAATCTTTCAGCTAGTTGTGTCGAGCCCTTGTGCCTCTGTCTGGGAGGAACTAGCTATCTTCATCCTTTGTGAAGATTCTTGATTGGTATCGTGTCTATGCTGGTTGTGTTGAGCCCTTCTGCCTCTTCTTGAGGACTAGCTTGTCTTTGACTTGGTTGCGTCGAGCCGTTGCCCATGTCTTTGGGAACCAAGTCTTGTGCTCTGATTTTGATCGAGCTTTGCTCCTTGATAAGCTGTTCCGATCTCTTGCTTGTTTGGTTGTCGAACCTTTGCCCATGTCTTTGGGAACCAAGCTTTGCTTATCTTGAGCTGTTCGTCTTCAGCCTTTTCTTTGGCTTTTTGGACATCTCAAGTGAGTTTTTCTCCTTCTACTACTTCTGCTTCCTTTTATCTTTGGTTACGGTTACTATGAGTTGACGATGCACTCATCAAGGGGGAGATTGAGAACACAAGGTGATATGTGCCCTTTGTGGTTCCCTCCTGAGTGATGAGTGATCGATCAACGGGCAACATGTCTCTTGGCTGTGTTGATGTGCAGGTGCGGAGCTCGGAGACAGTGGTCAAAGGTGAGGTGAAGGTCAAGCGGGACGTATCGTGCCGACGACCGGAGCGGTGAAGGGCGAACGTGGAGCTTGGACTGACGGACCGGGAGACCTGAGGACTAGCTGTGGTAGCTGGGCACGTGACGTCGACAAGCAAGAAGACATGGGGTGGATGTGCGGTGCATCGGCCGAGTCGGGAGGAAGGTGATGGCGTCGTGACACTTGGCGGGAGGCCGAGAAGGATGGCGAATGCACTGTGCCCGGCGTGGAGGCTGGACATGCTCCGGCATCGGTGCTGGAACTCGGGGTGTGCGAACCACATCCCGTCTACAGCACGGGGTTCGGTAGCTGAGCCTCAAAAAGCTATCATCGACGGTTTCCGAGTTTGGGCCACAAAACTCGGGGTGGCCGGTTTCCGAGTTTGGGCCTCAAAACTCGGTGAGGACGGTTTCCAGGTTTGGGCCTCAAAACCTGGGCGCGCGGGTTTCTGAGTTTGGGCCACAAAACTCAGCCGGAGGACAGGTTTCCCGGTTTCAGCCTCAAAACCGGGGGAAGGCCCAGGTTTCCCGGTTTCGGCCTCAAAACCGGGGGGAGGTCCGCAAGAAGGACGGTCGACACGTGGCGGTGTGGAGAGGCTGGCGCGGCGGCGTAGCTATCCACAAGGAAGGCGCGGTGGTCGGCAGGGCGGCACGTGGCGGCATCCTGAGGCTTGCGTCGAGGCGAAGCTAAGGGTGAGGAAGGCGCGGGGCGCCGTCGGATCAACATGAAGCAGAGTTGGATCGGGATACCCCTAGGGTTGGCCGTTTCGCTCACCTACCTAGGGTTAGAAGGGGATTATTGTTTAGGCTATAAATAAGAGAGGCACCCCTCCTCTCCTCTGATCTTTCAGCCATTTGTTCTAAGCACTCTTTCTCTAGTCCTTAGCTTAGACTCTAATCATACCTGGTTGTAGAGGATCCACAGAGAAGACTCAATCATGCCTCTGTGTTTTTGGGAAGTTTAGGAAGTGAGACCATAATCTCACGTTTGTAGCGTGTGTTCGCCACACGGTTGCAATTTCCGGCTTGAGATTCGCGTTTTGGTTGTGTTCTTCGCGGATTGCTTTTGGTCCTATTTTCCCGTCGCTTGATCTCTTGCTTGGTGCGTCTTTTGCAAATCCACTTGAACCAAGTTGTTCTAGATCGTGAGGCAATCCTTTCCACCAAAGGAATTGATCTCAAACCTCACGGTCTAGGAGATCGAACGATTTTAGTTTGGATCACGTTCTTGCTCCCTTGCCCCGAATTCTCTCGATTCACCGATTTGGAGTTAGGTTCGAGCCATGATCTCTTAGGAGTAGCTCACTAACATCCTTGTGACTCCTCAGATCGAATCCTAGGCCTAGAGCACTTGATTCGGAGGAGATCGAACTGAATCACCAAAGAACTGCACAGAAATCGGGGGCATCGGACGCTCGGCACCGGAGCATCGGACGCTGCAGTCATAGCATCGGACGCTCCGGTGACACGTGTCAATCTGGGTGTTTTTGAGTGGGCATCGGACGCAGGGCATCGGACGCTCCTGTCCTGACCATCGGACGCTCCGTTGTCATCGGACGCATCCGAGGGTTGAGCATCGGACGCTGGGTGATCACTGTTCACAGCGTCGATGACTATGCAGTAGGGTTCCCGAGAGGCACTGTTTGCATCGGACGCTGCAGAGAGGTTTTGGCATCGGACGCTCATCAGCATCCGATGCTACTGTGACTGCACAGTTTCGTTCGCGGTTCGTTCGTGTGTGACTTCGGATTTGATTTCCGGTTTTGCGTTGGGTCCCTAGAGTCGTATAGTGTCTCGCTGTGCTCTTGGAAGCATCCACCCTACATCTAGGGTCGTAGACATTATCCGAGTTCTAGACTTGCCCCTGGGGTGACTTCTGGGACAGTAGCTAAGAGTTTTCTGAAAAGAAATTTTAAAGCTCCATTCACCCCCTCTGGTCGCTTTTCGGTCCTTCACACACCCACTAACATATTATAGGGCCTATCATGCACTTTCAATGCATTAAGTTAAAAGACATACCTTTGCCATCACCCCCCCCCTTGAGCCATGAAATCCACTCAGTATAATTATGACATGGTGAGGATTGTGATCTTACTTGTCAAAGTAGGCCAGTTCCCATAACTGATCAAGTTTAATGATGAAGAACTACAACATATGCTAGTTAAATCACATTAGTCCACCCAAAAGGCACAAATGAAACTTTGCTCCCCCTAAATTGTGCTTCAGGTATTTGAATCTTTTCAAGCACTTTTTATTTTATTAAGAATGTGAGAGGCAAATTTCAGCTTGGCAACACAAAGTAATTGCCCAAGATAAGGAAATTAAGTTGCATGCACCCACATTACTTGTGAAACAATCAGTATGAGAGAACGAGTAAGATGAAAAGACATAATAGAATAGCTGAGGTCTCAAGTAGGAACAAATAGGTAGCTCACTGCCATACCGGACACGTCTGGTATGCTGTGACAGTGCAGAGATATTCTCTGTCAGCAGTGCTGGTGCCAGGTCAGAAGTTCCGACAGTCAGCACTTCCGACACAGGGCAGCACTTCCAGCAGAGAATGATATGAAGTCATTTTGCCATTACCAATTTTTCACATATTAAACATGTTATGAATTAGTAAGCATGGTTGGTGAAAAGGGCTAATCCTACCAAGTTTAAGTACTCTAAGTCATGGTGAAGATGAAGCAAAAGAATAAGATAAACACAGTTTACCAATGGGTCAACCATATAAGTTGTTATGATGAACATAGGTTGATAGATTGAGTTAGAATTTCCAAATTGGCTTGCTCAACCACCCCGAGGGACTTCATCTCACCTTGGTCCTACATCAACATCCTAAGCACATTTTCGTACCCAACTCTTGTTGGGTCCTACAATGTTAGTCAACAAGTGCTTAGACACCCAAATGGGCTAGAGCTAGTATGTGGTGAACACATCACCTTACTAGTGCTAAGTCCCTTTGTGGCCTTCCTACACATTATCTTTTGCAAATGTGTTCGGCTTAGGAATGCATCCATTTGGGCAATCATACTTAGATGCCTCCTTTTCCTACAAGCATAACAAAATACGCCCATTGCTTGCTTTTTGCTTGTCTTGCTTGTTTGGGCATTGGATCACAAAGTGTCCTTCTTGATTGCACCCGTAGCACTTTTCTTGTTGCTACTAAAGCCCTCTTTCTTGTATCTTGGGCTAGGGTGTATTTCTTGCTTGAATGATATTGAGTGGTGACACTTCACATCATCTTTTGGACCATCTTCTTTACTTGATTTGCCACTTTGGTGGCTGCCCTCTTCTCGGTCGCTTCACATTTGTCAGACCAAGTCTTGTGTGGACACATGGCACTTTCATGACCATATGTCCCGCAACCATAGCAAATCCTTTTCTTGCTTTTCTTGCTTTTCTTTGCTCTTGGTTGCATTCTCTTTGGATGGGATGAGATTATTTGTTGGACTTTGGAGGAAGCAAGGTTTGAACCCTTCTCAAGCTTCTTCACCATGTGATCACGGTTATCTTGAAAGGTTGTGCTTTCTCCTCATCCTTCAATCTAATCACATCCTTCTTAGACTTTCCACTTCTAATCTTCGATGAGCCACATTTTCTTTAAGATTTGCTCAATCGAAGATTGCCTTGAGAGGCACACCTCATTAGCACAAATGATGAATTGTATTATTTAATTGAGATGATGCACTAGTGAGTGTAGTTGTGTGAGGTTCAGAAGATTTACCATAGCAATCACAACCTCATGTGCTATCTCAAGCATGACATTTGATTCTACTAGCTCTCATGTGAGCACTTGAGATTAGTGTAGTCCTTGAAGGATCTGTGCTCAAATGAGAGATCACTCAATCTTGCTTTGAGCTTGTAATTCTCCTTCTCTAGCCTTTCCACATTAGAGAGAAGAGAGAGTTAGTAGCTAAAGCATGCTCAATTGACATTTTTTCATACCTCTCATTTAATGCCTTTAGCTCTTCTAATTTGGAGATGAGGAACTTTTCTTGATTTTGAAGGGATTGTTCTTGTTCCTCCACCTCCTTCTCTAGCTCATCATTTTTTTCAATACTTTGAGAACAGGAGCTTGTCTTCATACTTGAGATAATCAAGAGAGTCATCATCTTTATCACTCTCTACTTGACTATCTCTTGATGCCTTCTCTTGATTCCACCAAGATCTTCTCTTGATCTTTCTTGGTTGCTTTCTTCTTGTTCTTCTTGGCCATGAGACACAAGTGATGAGTGTCATGAGGTACTGAGGTTGACTCATCACTTGGTCGCCACCGGGCATGAGAGTTGCTGCAGTCTGCCCCCTGCTCCCTGTCTGTTTGGTAGATACCGGGCACGTCCGGTACCCTATGAGTAGGACAGGGCCCAAAGCAGCAACAACCATTGCCTCTTGATCTGGCACATCTTCCTTAAGGCTTCTTGAGGCTTCTTCACATGATGATGATTCAGTGGAATTCATTTCCAATGAATCATAGTCATGTGCTTCATCACATTTGGACTGTAACACCCTAAATTTGTAATCTTGGAAATAGAGGGAAAATGTTTTATTATGTGTTTGGTGCTCATGAGAATATAGGAGAAATAAAACTTTTCTTTAAATTAAAATTTATCTTAGGGTAATAACATGTTTGAGCATACATACTGATGCATATTAATTTTGTGCTGAGTGGTTTGCTCCAAAGTTTGAAGATTTCAAATTCATTTTGAAAAAAGCTTTTGAAATGGTTGAAAACAAGAAGAAAAGGCTTTTCTTCTCCCCCCCCTCACCCCTCTCCCCAATCTGGCCCGAAGGCCCAGCCTGCTCGCGCCCCTTCCCCCTTCTCTCACCAGCCGGCGGCCCACTCCCCTGCTCCTGCAGTCAGCCCACTCGGCAACTCCCCTCCTTCCCCCTTTCCTTTTGCGCGGCCCACGACCGAACCGAGCTGGCCCAGCCAGCGAATGCGGAAGCCCGCGCGGACTCCTCCCTTCCCTTCTCTCTCTATATCCGACGAACCGGTCCCAGCTGTCAGTCGGTTCTTCCTCCTCTCGTCAATGGCAAGGACTCCTACCGAGTCCAAGTCGGCTACGCCCCCGCCTTGCCTCGTCCTTGCCCCTCCGCACGCCGAAGCTTCTCCATATAAGTTGCCCCCACGCCCGCCCCCCGTCTCTCCTTTTGCCCGAATCGAGTTGCTCTTGTGCCCTAAATCCCTCGCGTCGCTCTGTTTAGATCTCGCCGGAGCCATCGACCGAACTCCTTCGCCACCCGCCGCCTCCGAACCCTCTCCGGCCGTGGTCTAGCCCTCGGTGAGTTCCCTTTTCTCCCCTTCTCTCTGTGCCTTTCCCGTGACCGGAGTCGCCGAAGCGCCAAACTCCAGCGAGCTTGGGCTCGGCCACACATGGCGGCCGCCGTCTTCTCCTCTTTCTCCGGCCAGAAGCGCCGCCTCCCCCCCCCTCTGTTCTTCTAATCGTGTCCGTCTATTGCAGATCCGACGGCCACCATCGACGGATACCCCTTCGCCCCTGCCTTTTTTCTAAGAGACCCTCAGTTTCTTTAGATTAGAACCCGCCGTCCCTTTTGCGCCTTTCCGCAGTACGGCCTTCTCCTCGGGAAAACGTAAAGCAGGTCTGTTGTATCCAAAATTACGTTTTCCAATATCTACAACTTTGCCACTAATCTGTTTTTCACTATAAAATCTCCGTTTTAACTCTGTTTCAAACCCGTTCAAATTGCGTTAGGTTCGTAATTTCATAATCTACATGTTCTTACAACTGTTAATCATGTTTACAACTTTTAAATTTCGAGTTTAGTTTTAATTTAATATTTTATTAAAGAAAATGTTGTTTAATTCATAACTTCTCCGTTATAGCTCCGTTTTAGTGGTTTTCGTGTTCACGCCATTCGTCTCGATGAGTAGAACAGTTTATAAGCTTGTTATACCTGTTTTATGTATTGGTGTACTATTTTCTAATTTAGTGTATGTTTTGCTGTATGTTTGCTCCTGTGTGCCGATGTTTGTTGCGTATAGACGAAAAGTTGCAAGTGAATCTACAAGAGCTTGACTTTGAAGACTGTGATCAACATCAACTTAAAGAAGGCAAGTGCAGGCACCCTTTGATCATGTTCTTTACCTATTCACCATTAATCACTATATGCTTGCATGTGTCTAATTATGTGAAACCCTCAGGATTATCCTAGTTTCCCATATCTTCCTTGTTACCTGGGTTTTATTTTGGGTAGCAATGCTATGCTAAGCAACTTTGCTGTTCTATTCTACAAATACCACATGGTGATGATATATTAATGATGACTTAATGGATATGGAGCTATGTTTTAACGTGGAACTCAGTGACTTGGGCACATGGTATGGTATGGTGGTTATGGGTAAGTTTGGCTTGTGGTTTGTGTTTTGTGCTCGGGTCCGCCTTTTAGGACTGACTCATGGAGCGACCACCCAGGATAACAGTGCAACCATGAGATGTTATATGGCTCTAACCGGGCTAATTAATTAGAGGATTCTAGTGTTGTGTTAACCGGGCGGCGCTACTAAGGGATGGCCCAAGAATGTGGTATGGACCTAGGGGACCTCTGGTTGCTGCGGTTTCCAGTAGGAACTTTAGGTGGTTATCGCTCGCTAGATGAATCTTTGTAAAGGCCCGTGGTGAAACCCTGCCATGCACCTTGGAAGTGTAGTATGGGAGTCATGATCCTGGCATATGGGAATCACTGCTCGTTGGGAAAAGTGTGCAACCTCTGCAGAGTGTAAAACTGATATATCAGTCGTGCTCACGGTTACGAGTGACCTGGACCCTCACATGATTAGTTTTGGACAGTTGGATTTATGGACATAAGATGATGGTTTCTCAGATGGAGGTGTTTGCCCGGTTGATGGTCATATTAATGGTGGTACTCTTCTTAACTAATGGGTTGGGTTATCTTATACTCACTTATAGTAACCAGGTGCTAATAAAACTTGACCAACTAAAATGCTTATCGCAGTTAAACAGTGTCAGCCTACCTTTGTTCAAGCCCTGCATGTCATTTTATTTCCGCCTGTACTTGTTGAGTACGATATGTGCTCACCCTTGCTATTCCCCACAACCCTAGAAGGTAGCCAAAGTTACCCAAAGATTAGTGGAGATGTCATGGAGTTTGCCAGAAGACTATCAATTGTGCTTGGCGTACAGTGCCCCCAGTCAGCCGTCCCTGTGAAGATTGGAGCCTCAAGTGAAGATTAGTTTATGTTCCGCTTACTCTGATATATGTAAGTGTTAATATAGCTATGTTACGTTATATAATAACATTGTTTCTGATATTCTATATTCTGTTGTTGTATGTGTGGACTTCCTGGGCACACATATGGCTATCCTGGTTTTGTTCTTAAAACTGGGTGTTACAGAATGGTATCAAAGCCGTGTTGACTGTAGGACGTATGCCAATTAGAAAATGGTCGTTTATAGGATTCCAATTTGTTATACAACCCTTGTTCTTGATATCCTTTGTTTCTACTCTTGTTAATATTCCTTTCCTTGAACATTTGGCCTTCTCCTTGTATATTTACCTTCAAGTCCTTGATTCTTGCTCCTACTCTATCTATCTTATGCTTCTTGCTTTTAGATCTGGTTCTCACCTATGCTACCACGTGACCTTAGGATGTCTAGAGCCCAACCCCTTTAGGCTGTCCACCATAACATCAAGAGCGTTAGTTTGCGTTGAAGCTTGTTTGGGTATGCAAGTTTGTTTGTTTTTATGCCATTGGATGATTTGCTTCTTTGTAATGAGTGTGATGTGTTGTGGGCAATGTTCACAACTACATCGTGTTGTTAGTTTAGTGAGTTGTTAGTTAGTTTGGGGGATCTTATCTTGCTCTCCTTGTTCCAAAATCTTTCTTCTAGCCTCTTATGTTGTTCCCCTCATCTTCTTAATCTTTCATGCTCATGTTTATCTTTCCACCTATGCTTACAAGTTCTTGGTTAAATCAGATGGTGAACACAAGAAGGAAGGCAAGCATGCAGAATGCTACCAACCAGAGCTCACAACCACCTCTTCTCAAGGCAATGGAACAGTGGATGACGATGCAGACTCAACTCATGCAGTCAATGGTTCAAGTGGTGACCAACCTCCAGCAAAGTAGTGTGCCACCAAGGGATAGTCGTGCTGAGTTTATGAAAGGACATCCTCCAGTGTTTGCTCATGCGGTTGATCCATTAGAGGCAGATGATTGGCTACGTGCAGTAGAAAGGCAACTCAACCTAGCACAGTGCAATGATCTTGAGAAGGTGTTGTATGCATCAGGACAACTTCAGGGAGCAGCTCAACATTGGTGGGAGTCATTCCAGTATGGATGTCCCAACAATGCTCCTGCTATCACTTGGCAGGAATTCACTGAGAACTTCAGGTCCTATCATATTCCTGCAGGATTAGTAGAGCTTAAACACAGAAGAATTCAGAGCCTTGAAGCAAGGATCAATGTCTGTGGTTGAGTATCGTGATAAGTTTGCTCAACTTTCGCGCTATGCCCCAACGGATGTAGATGATGATGACAAGAACAGTATCGCTTTCTCAGAGGATTGTATGATGGTCTTCAACTCTAGCTCATGTCCAACAGCTATCCCAACTTCCAAGCACTTGTGAATCGTGCCATCATAGTTGATAATAAGCGCAAGGAAATGGATGCAAAGAAGAGAAAGCTTCAGGAGCAATCTCGTAGACATACTCTCCTCGTAGTGTCTCTCAGCAAGTGAGTCAGATTCAGCCGTACCCGTAACAACAGATCATCATCAGAATTCGCAAGCATCACTGACACACGCAAGACAACTTAACTTGCAAGAACTTTATCATGTTACAGGAGTTGTCACTCCTGAAGCGTTTATGATCTCTGATACTCCCGTGTTGGCCACAACGACTAAGACTCTTAAGAAGACTAGAACCTCCAGCATTCTATCAAAAATGGGTTGCTACCATTGCAAGCAAGAGGGACATCTCATGCGACAATGCCCAAAGAAGTATCCATATGTGTATGGTAACAAGAATCAGAATCAGAACCATGTTCAAGCTCAGAACCAGAGGAATGGAATGCAGCAGACCTGTATGCAAGGCACAGTGAACAATATGACCATGGATGATGTCAGAAGTGATCCCGATGTGATACTCGGTATGTTCCTCGTCAACTCTATTCCAACATCAGTTCTTTTTGATTCAAAAGCTACACATTCCTTCATCAGTAAGCAATATGCCACAAGACATCATTTTCGTGCTATTACTATGAAGCACCCTCTGCTAGTTAGTTCACCTAGTGGAGAGATGAAAGCCACCCTAATCTGTCCAAAAGTTAGTCTTGACATAAGGGAGTAGAATTCCTAGCTAATCTGGTAGTCTTGGAGGCTGAAGGTATTGATGTGATCCTTGGAATGGATTGGTTACCTATGCATGATGGTACCATAGATTATGCTAGAAAAGCTGTGTCTTTGATTAATTCCTCAGGTGAGGAAGTGGAATATGTGGCCTCTTTTTCATCAGTTGAAGAAGGTTTGCTCGGTCAGATGAAAGGCACTCCCATTGAAGAAATTAGAGTGGTAAGTGAATTCCCTGATGTGTTCCCTATCAATCTACCTGGTATGCCACCAGATCGAGAAGTTGAGTTTCTTATTGATTTTCTACCTGGAACTTCCCCTATATCTAAGAGACCTTATAGGATGGCAGTTAATGAGTTAGAAGAACTCAAGAAGCAATTAAGAGAACTACAAGATAAAGGTTTTATTCGTCGAGTTCATCACCATGGGGAGCTCCAGTTATACTTGTGAACAAGAAGGATGGAACGCAGAGAATGTGTGTGGATTATAGATCACTCAATGAAGTTACGATCAAGAACAAATGTCCTTTGCCTATGTTGAAGATCTTTTTGGCCAGTTGAAAGGAGCTTGTGTTTTCTCTAAGATCAATTTGAGATCCGGCTATCACCAATTAAAGATTAGATCAGCTGATATTCCTAAGACTGCATTCACTACAAGATATGGGCTTTATGAATACACAGTGGTGTCCTATGGGTTGACTAATGTGCCAGCATATTTCATGCATCTCATGAATAAGGTTTTCATGGAATATCTGGATAAGTTTGTTGTGGTTCTCGTTGATGACATTCTCATATACTCCAAAAGCGAAGAAGAGCATGAAGAACACTTAAGGCTTGTTCTGCAGAGACTCAGAGAAAACCAGTTGTATGCTAAGCTGAGTAAGTGTGAATTCTGGTTAAATGAAGTTTCTTCCTTGGCCATGTTGTTTCTAATGGAGGTATTGCAGTAGATCTGAGCAAAGTAAGAGATGTGCTGAATTGGCAACCGCCTCAGAATGTGAGTGAGATCCGAAATTTCCTTGGCTTGGCAGGCTATTACAGAAGATTTATTGAAGGATTTTCCAAGATAGCAAGGCCTTTAACAGCTTTATTGGAAAAAGGAAAAAAGTTTGAATGGACGACAACTTGTGAGGAAAGTTTTAGAATGCTGAAGAACAAACTAACCACCGCACCTGTGCTAGTGCTAGCATGCCTGATGTTAGTAAGAATTTTGATGTGTATTTTGATGCTTCTCGCCATGGTTTGGGATGTGTGCTTATGCAAGAAGGTTGAGTTATAGCTTATGCTTCGAGGCAGTTAAAGAGACATGAGAAGAATTATCCTACTCATGATCTAGAATTGGCAGCTGTGGTTCATGCTTTGAAAATCTGGAGACATTATATGTTGGGTAATAGATGTGAGATTTACACCGATCATAAGAGTCTGAAGCACATATTCACTCAGTCAGATCTTAACTCCAGACAACGCAGATGGTTGGAAGTTATTAAAGATTTTGATCTTGGTATTCACTATCATCCCGGAAAAGCTAATGTTGTAGCAGATGCTTTGAGTCAAAAAAGTTATGCTAATATGGTCATAGAACGTCAACTCCCAGCCGGGTTATGCAAGGAATTTGAAAAGCTCAACCTTGGTTTGGTCGCTAGTACTCAAGCAGTGGCGATGGAAGTTGATTCGACCTTAGAGCAGGATATTCGCAAAGGTCAACTAAATGATGAGAAGATAAAGGATATTGCTAAGCTCTTAAGAAAGACAAAGCACCTGGATTCCATATAGATGAACATGGAACTGTTTGGTTCAAGAAGAGAATTTGTGTGCCAGATTTGAAACATGTCCGTGATTTGATATTGAGAGAAGCTCATGAGTCAGCTTATTCCATTCATCCCGGTAGCACTAAGATGTACCAAGATTTGAAGAAACAATATTGGTGGTATGGTATGAAGAGAGACATAGCAGAATACGTGGCTTTGTGTGATACTTGTCAAAGAGTGAAGGCAGAGCATCAAAGACCAGCAGGATTGTTGCAACCACTGAAGATACCTGAATGGAAATGGGATGAGATCGGTATGGATTTCATAGTGGGATTACCTCGTACTCAAAGTGGTTATGATTCAATTTGGGTAATTGTGGATCGCTTAACGAAGGTGTCTCACTTCATTCCTGTCAAGACTACGTACTCTAGTGCAAAACTTGCAGAGCTATACATGTCGAGGATTGTGTGTTTGCATGGAGTGCCGAGGAAGATTGTGTCAGATAGAGGTACTCAGTTTACATCTCGTTTTTGGGAAAAGGTTCATGAGTCTATGGGTACAAAGTTGAATTTCAGTTCAGCCTATCATCCTCAAACAGATGAACAAACAGAAAGGACAAATCAGGTTCTAGAAGACATGTTAAGAGCTTGTGCTGTACAACATGGTACTAGTTGGGATAAGAGTTTACCATATGCAGAATTCTCTTATAACAATAGTTACCAAGCTAGTCTCAAAATGGCCCCATTTGAAGCTTTGTATGGCAGAAAATGTAGAACTCCTTTGTTTTGGAATCAAATAGGAGAGAGTCAGGTGTTTGGACCAGAAGTTTTGAAGGAAGCAGAGAGACAAGTTCGAATCATTCGTGAGAACTTGAGAGCAGCTCAGTCCAAACAGAAAAGCTATGACGACACACGTCGTAGACAGTTAGTTTTTGAAGTGGGTGATTATGTATACCTTAAAGTGTCGCCTGTCAGAGGATTCAAAAGATTTAAGGTAAAGGAAAGTTGGCACCCAGATATATTGGCCCGTTCAAGATTTTGGAAAGAAGAGGTGAAGTAGCATATCAGCTTGAGTTACCTGCTCAGTTGTCAGATGTACACAATGTGTTTCATGTATCACAGTTGAAGAAGTGTTTGAGAGTGCCAGAGGAACAACTACCATTAGAGGAAGTTAACTTGAAAGATGATCTGACTTATACAGAGCATCCTGTGAAGATTCTGGAAGTCGCTGAAAGAGTTATCAGAAGCAAGGTTGTCAGAATGTGCAAAGTCCAGTGGAGTCATCACTCGGTGGATGATGCAACATGGGAACGTGAAGATGAGCTACGTGCAGAGTTTCCCTATCTCTTCAAAGATCCTTCCAAATCTCGAGGACAAGATTCATCTTAAGGGGGGTAGATTTGTAACACCCTAAAATTTGTAATCTTGAAATAGAGGGAAAATGTTTTATTATGTATGTTTGGTGCTCATGAGAATATAGGAGAAATAAAACTTTTCTTTAAATTAAAATTTATCTTATGGTAATAACATGTTTGAGCATACATGCTGATGCATATTTAATTTTGTGCTGAGTGGTTTGCTCCAAAGTTTGAAAGATTTCAAATTCATTTTGAAAAAATCTTTTGAAATGGTTGAAAAAAAAAAAAAAGTCTTTCTTCCCTCCCTCCCCTCCCTCCCCCTCTCGGCCCGAAGGCCCAGCCTGCTCGCGCCCCTTCCCCCTTCTCTCACCAGCCGGCGGCCCAACTCCCCTGCTCCTGCAGTCGGCCCACTCGACAACTCCCCTCCTTCCCCTTTCCTTTTTGCACGGCCCATGACCGAACCGAGCTGGCCCAGCCAGCGAATGCGTGAAGGACCGAATTGGCGACCAGAGAGGGGTGAATGGGAGCCTCAAATTTCTTCTCGAGAAATGATGGCCCTTGTCCCAGAAATCACCCCAAAAGCGAAGACTCAAACAACCGGTGAGTTCACGACCTACGAATAGATGGATACCCTAGGAGATGTCCTAGAGGTACCACGGAACTACCGAAGAACCCCCAAAATGGAGCACCAAAGCAACGGGGCAAAACTGCACAAGCAAGCTCCTAGAACAATCGAACTTCCGATAATGGAACACCCCACTCCTATGGAGAAGACAAAAGTGTTCGACCAAAACTACTTAGGCCAACTAGTGGCAAAAGCACCTTGGAAAGATCCTTATGAAGTTAGGAAACTAACGCAACAGACGGATCTCAAATCGGAGCTCGAACGCAAAGATACGACCGCTAGAACAAACGAAACTCCGAAAGCGGAACACTTAACTCCTATGGAGAAGAAGGGAGTGTCCGACCAAAATACTTTGACCAATGGTGGAAAAAGTACTTTGGAATGATCCTTAAGAAGTTAGGAAACCAACGCAACAAACGGATCACACAATCGGAGCTCGTATGCAAAAGATACGGACGAAATCAGCAAAACTGTGCAGTCGCGGACTGTCCGCTAGTGAACCGCGGACTGTCCGCTATTGAACCCCGGACAGTCCGGGAATGAGTCCCGGACAGTACGCCGTTCAAAAATGAAAACGATGACCTCGCTGCCCGTGAACAGCCCCGACCCCCGGACAGTCCGGGGATAAGTCCCAGACAGTCCGGGAATGCCCAGAAAGGCTAAAAACAGCCCGTATCAAACTCAAATTCGATTGGAACTCAACCAATCGAACGGGGCTGCAACCAAACTTCTCCCAAGTGTTCTTCTACGTGTTGGGAAGCTAATCCTAGGATATCACCGCTTCAATCCAACTAATCCTGAGAAATCCGAAGAACACGAAAAAGGGGAAGAAGAACGAACGACGACGATTTTGACCCGATCTATGTGCTCGTGAGGTTAGAGAGGAAATCCTTCGGTGGAAAAAGGAGCTCATGACATAGAACAATTTGATTCAAACGGAATCACAAATCGTCGCTCGGAGAGGAGAACGAGGCAAATCTCCGAGAAGGGAAAAACGAAAACGCGAAGAACAAAAACGTGATTCGATCCAAATTGCAGCCAACAAAGAGAAAGGGCAAAATTGATCCTTGGATTGCTACTAGATGAAGAATTGTGTAGCACTCTGTGTTGGGTTACAAGCCACTCCTCGCAACACAAAGCGTGGATGGCGAAAAGCTCAAGAACAAGAGCCACTCCTCTCTCTAACCCTAGCCTCCTCTCAAATGAACAAAATGAGAGTGACACTTCCCCAAGGATGCGGCTGCCCTAGCAGCCCCCTTCATATATATAGACGCACGTCCGAAGACCAAAACGCCCTTACATTAAGCACTCAACCCAAATACCCCCCAGGGGTAAAACCGTCCAGTCCTGGCGATTTTCATCCGACGGCCACGCCCGCACATCCGGTAGCTTCGCCTCGACGCGACCTCCCTGATGCCGCCACGTGCCGTCATGTCGACCACCGCGCCTTCCTCGTGGATAGCTTCGCCGCCGCGCCAGCCTCTCCACGCCGCCACGCGTCGACCGTCCTTTCGGACCAACCCCGGTTTTGAGGCCAAACTGGGAAACCGTCCACCCCGAGTTTTGAGGCCCAAACTCGGAACCCGCCAGCCCAGGTTTTGAGGCCCAAACCTGGCAAACCGTCCACCCCGAGTTTTGAGGCCCAAACTCGGAAACCGGCCACCCGAGTTTTGAGGCCCAAACTCGGAAACCGTCGAGGGTAGCTTTTTGAGGCTCAGTTACCGAACCCGCACCGTAGACGGGATGTGGTTCGCACACCCCGACCACCGGCACCGATGCCGATGCATGTCCAGCCTCCACGCCGGGCACAACGCCTTCGCCATCCTCCTTGACTTGGCTGACGGCACTTGCGCCGCACGCAAGCCCGTGTCCGACCTCCCGCCAAGTGTCACGACCCACGTCTTCCTCCTGACTCGGCCGATGCACAACACATCCCCATGTGCTCTCGCTCGCCGATGCCACGTGCCAGCTACCACAGCTGGTCCTCTGGCCCTCTGGTCTGTCAGTCCAAGCCTCACGTCCGCCCTTCACCGCTCTGGGTACATCGGCATGACACGTCCGCCGCACGGCACGCCCATCCTTCACCGCTCCCGGTCCGTCGGCACGACACGTCTCTACTTGACCTTCACCTCGCCATCGACCACTATATCCGAGCTCCACACCTGCACATCAACACAGCCAAGAGACACATGTCGCACACACACACCAACACGGTAAACACCACACAACTCAACGCCACCGGTTAGTCATAAGCATTAAGCGCATAACGAGATATAGACTCAACCGGGTAAAAGCCTCAAACCTTCCTCAACAAAGTCAATCATTCATCATATATGTTCTCAATCTCCCCCTTGATGAATGCATTGACTAGCAATAAAACCACAAAGGAAGGGTTTGAAGGCAAGCCTCATCCAAGTGCCCAAAAGCCAAGCAAAAGCAAACATAAGGCCACTTGAGATGAGGAAGGATCATGAAAACTCCAGATAAAAGCTCTCGGTCCCGAAAGAAATGGGAAAAGCGGGCAAAGCCTCCACACAACCAAAGAGTCAAGATAAAACAAGAGTTTCATGAAATCCCAAAAGGTACTCGAAAACCAATCTCCAATAAATTGTCAAACAATCATCACAAAAGAGAGACCAAGGTACTTATCCACTTGGGTTTGGGTCAATTTGTCCCCCTTTTTTCTTTCTCTTTCTCTTTCTCCCCCTTGATGATTGAATTGACAAAAACTAGGCACAAGAGATGGTTTGAGATACCATAACCGAAAACTTGGTCCCCAAAGATATGGGCAATGGCTCAACGCAACCAAGCAAGAGATCGGAGCAACAACTCACCAAAGAGCAAAACTCGATCACATAGAGCGAAAAACTTGGTTCCCAAAGACATGGGCAACGGCTCGACGCAACCAAGTCAAAAATGAGCTAGTCCTCAAGAAGAGGCAGAAAAGGCTCAACACCACTAGCTCAAGGCTCAATACCAATTGAGGCTGAATCAACGCATAGGAATGCAAAACTGATCACAAACAGCCAAGAATTGGTGAAAACAGCTAGTTCCTCTTCCTCAAGACAGAGGCACATAGGCTCGACGCAACTAGCTGAAGGATCCATACCAATCGAAAATACCAAGCAAAAACTGCTAGTCCTCTAGACAGAGGCAAAACGGCTCAACACGACTAGCAGGCTCGATACCGACTGAGAAAAATCACAAGATAAGCTCAACACTAAATGGAGCACAATCACTCGGAGCACGCGGAGAAACAACAAGACAAAAGCGACTCCCCCTGAAATCAAGCCTATACATAAAA
The DNA here is from genome assembly GCA_009763385.1 of Coix lacryma-jobi var. lacryma-jobi. Lineage (NCBI taxonomy): Eukaryota > Viridiplantae > Streptophyta > Magnoliopsida > Poales > Poaceae > Coix > Coix lacryma-jobi. The sequence goes on along the minus strand of CM019827.1, from coordinate 126,240,273 downwards.
GCTATGTAACAAAGCTCATGACACCAATTGCATTCCATACCAAAAGATGGATACCAATTGAAACACATAAAGAGCTATACCGAGTGAAGAAGACATAAAAGAGCTAAACTCCCCCTTGCTCAAAGCTCTCCCCCAAAATGCATGACTCTCCCCGTTGTGCCAACACACAAACTCCCCCTTGCAAACAACTTCTCCCCCTTGACAAAAGAGAACATGCTGTGGGGTTTTAACATTTTTCCACAAAAGTTGACACATACACAAGACAAGTCATCAATCAAAAGCATATGGGGGCAATGAAAAGCACTGAAGGTGACCACAAAGTGTATCGGAGCTGGGGTATGTACACTAAGCTAAAAATGCATGAAATGTACAATGCAACAGCTTCAAGTGTATAGCAATCAGAATGAAAAGATGCTCAAAAGGGTGCTGCCCTGAAAGTGTAGCAATCAAAACAAATACTAGCAAAGGCTCAAACTGATCAAGTGAATACGAAATATGAACAATAGAGCATATGAGCAGTTTTAAGCCATTTGAAAAGGAGTTCACCACTAAAATAGCACTTAGCATGAATAGACAGGAAATCAAACAAGTGCTAACTCAGGTATAAAAGGTGAACTACCCCTAGCAAAGTTCAATCATCATCATGCAATAGAATGAAGCATATACTTGTGTTATTTTTCAAATTTTATCGGAGATTGCAGCGGTTTAGCACAAGTTCATATTAAAAGCATGTGATTGCGAGAGGTTAAAAGCATGGTCATTGCCTAACTTTTCAACCGGGCTAAGCCTATGCAAGAAAAGCAATCGGAAGCTTTAAAGCACCAGTTTCGGTCTTACACTACACGGCTCAAGTTTAACTCAAATGTGCAATGAGAAACGGTCTCGATACCGTGATGTGCTGACACATGCAATCCCATCTCGATCTTTTCATTTCACTAGACTTGGATCAAATTTTAAGCACAAGGTAAATATGAACAATCCAAGCAAGTGAATGATTCAATGCAAGAGACATAGCAACCTAGCATACAAAAGATAGCACAAGTGATCTCAACACATCCTACCCATGCTAGTTGCCACTCTCAATGGTGAACAAATTTAAAAGTTTCATAGTTGATTAGTCAAGTTCACCATTTGCAAAATAGCTTAGCTCATAACATGTATCAAGTGATCAAAAGGAGCCTAAGCTACAAGCATCATCATGACTAAACAGGGCATACCAAAAGAGCATAATCTCATTCTCATTGCTCTAAACATGAAGCTCTAAAATGCACTAGAAAATACATGATGAAATGCATGCAAAACTAGTCTATCAAAGACAAAGCAAAACTAGCCTAAAAAGAAAACCCAAGCAAAAGGTATCGGAGAAGTCCAACTAAGATTACAACAAGCAAAATGCTTCCCCCCTAAAAGGGAACACACACCAGACTCATAAGAGAAGAGCCAAGAAACGCTCAAGCGAACAGCCAGCAAAATCCACACGGAAAGACCACACAGCAGAAAGAGGTCGAAGAAGAGAGTGCCAAAACCGAACTCAGAAGTGTGTCGGACGTACCTCTGAAGCGCATGACCTCCTGCTGGTGTGATACCCAAGGGGACGCCTGAAACTGCTAAACTCCGGGGCGCCTGCCTTGCCGAAGTCGTCTCCCCCTCGCCTGATGCTGTCGCTCCCACAGGTGCAGCTAGTGCTCGCTGGAGAACTGCTCGAACGGAAACCCAACAAGTCATGGAAGAAGTGGGATCGGGTCCGTGAGCCGAAATGCTCTCTCCAGGCTCCTGTTCTCCTACACACTCAAAAGCAGAAGAAACACAAGGCGTTGTCTCGTCTAGTGTGACCTCAAGGTGTCCACGAAAACGGTTAGTCACATAATAAGCATAAGGTGAACTCTCAACAAAAGAGATCTACCTATGAATGATACCGCAAGGAGAACTGAACTCAAACTAGTCAAGACTACTATGCAACAGGATAAAGCACTGTAGCAAAATGCAGCCTAAACATGATCAAACCCAAACACAGCCTAAACCTCAACACATGCTACAATGCAAGATAATGATAGCAATAGATCCAAAAACATGTAACATGATAAAATTGTGGAAAGGCTAGTGCTCAAACTAATCATATCAACAGGGTACATGTAGCTAACCAAAACTAGCACCTGACAAGTGACACCTAATGAACATCATACCACTACAAATAAAGCTCATGGAGAAGTATGGTAACGCATGGCATAATGTTCATGAGGATCACAGACTAGCATGAAAAGTGGATATTCCACAAAAGCTATATACAAAGCTAGCATGACATATGATACAGAAGATAGCACATGCTAGACTAAAGCAAAACATGATACAAAGGAAAATGTACATGCAAGAACTATACAAGTGAGCACATGACAGTCCCATCTCATACCACAAGAATTAGCACATGGATGTACATGGTATGAGTTATAGAAAGCTCACCAACTGCAAAAGCCTCTTTGGAGGCAAATCTAAGTGAGTGTAGAGAACCATCAACTCTTGATCACTTCTAAAAGATCAAGCTCCATCAGGCGCATGTTCTCTCCACCCCGCGTCCTCATATCTACACACAAGAGGACAAAGTAACCCGAGTCTTGATCCCGAAGGGTTAGCAAGCATGTACTTGGGAACCCAAGACTTGGTCACAAAACTCAACTTATCTTGTGGGTTAGCATGATGCAAATGTTGGTTCAATGCAATTGTGAAACACCCTTGGAAGCATTCCTCAAAAGGACAACTCGAGGAAAAGAACGAGTCGTACCACGGGAAAAGAGGCAAACATCTTCCAAGATTTTTGTAGAAGAACCAATAGAATGCAACCACTGAAAAGGAGTCATAAAACCCATCAACTAAGAGGGGCTTCTTACTAGGAACACAACGTCCATGTCATGAGAGGGCCATGAACCACCAACTTCCTAGAAGAGCGAGCTTGGCGCAAGCGTTTGGCACGCCGATAGCAAAAAGCTTTCTTGTGCCCATCTTTCTCACAAAAAGAGCATGGTACAAAGGCCTATCGGAAGGCACACCATTCTCCGACAAGTGAGAAGTCCTTGGGTCTTAGAACAAGAAGCATCAACTACCAACTTGGTGCCAACACTAGGAGCACACGTGCCATGGGAAAGGCTACGCGGCTTCCTAAAAGCCTTAGCTCGAATTCGCCGCTCGTGCTTGACACGGCAAAAACAAAAATCGAACGAATGTCCATCCTTCTTGCAAAAGGTGCAATGGAAAACCGGATTGGGAGCACGAGTCCCAAAAATATGAGAAGCACCACCTTGTCAAGAGAAGTCCCTTGGACATCACACTCGAAGAACAGCAAGGTTAGGAGTAGCTATGAAAGAGCTATCCGAAACCTTGACCACTAGTGCTAACGTCAAAAGACTCAAGCGCAACATAAGAAATCAACTCCGGTTGCAAAGCTGCGACTTTGAAAACATCAACATCGGAGTTGGAAGAAATGCGTGACTCAAACGACTTAGCACAAAGGCTCTTGCATCTTTTGGCCAAAACCTCATTTTCAAACATGAGGCGGTCACAAGTACCACAAGGAGTGTTTCTTAAGTTTTCCATCTCCTTTTCAATGCACTCGGCATATGTGGTACGCAAGAGCTCAATTCCTTCTCAAGGTTGGCACTCATATCATTGTGCTCAACCAACTTGGCGCTCATATCATCGCGCGCTTGTTTTCAAAACCAAAACTTCTTTTTCTAAATCAGTGCAAGATGTGCAAATGAAATCGGTGGGAAGAAACATCACCATTCACATCAAGCAAAGAATCATGAATTGCACTAGAAAGCATGGCAAACATTTTTATTTAAAGAGCACAAGCTACAAGGCCTAGAATTTATCTCATCAATTTTAGCCCTAGCATGCTCGAGTTCATCTACACATGTCCTGTGAATCAAACTTAATTCTCTAAGTCTAGCAACAAAGATTCACAAGAATCACATGGTGACAAAGCATTTGACTTTAGCAAGGTTATTTCAGTTTTAGCACAATCAAGGTCCTTGCGCAAGTCAATGCAAACTAGACATGGTTCGGAAGCATTGAATTTCAACAATTCATTCTCAGATTTTAAGCTAGCAAGAGAAAAGCCTAGTTCATCATTCTTCCTAACCATGTCATTACAAGAGGTGCAAGGCAAAGAGGCACTAGACTTCAACTTAGCAATGGAGAATTTTAATTTTTCTACCTTTCTACGCAAGGTATCACAAAGCTCATCATCCCTAGAGCAAGCCTCATATAGGTTGTGCAAAGCCACAAGACCACAAGCAAGTGTACCTCTCTTGGCCTTGCCAAGTTGACATAGGAGACTCGTCCGGTGAAAGCTCGTCATGTCGTAGAAGGTTCAGCAGATTGTTCACCTCGCGATCCCGCTCATCAACTGCACTCCTCCTTCTTCCCAAGATGTCCTCCTTGGAAACATTCAAACCAAAAGACAAAGACATATGAAGAAGAACTTGGTGCCACTTCTAAAAGCACCGTTAGTGTTAGCAAAACCAACAGCTCAACACCTCGACAAGCAAAGTCGGAAAACAAAACCGCTCTCCAAAAGGTCGCCTTCGCGGATCCGGAACCGTTAAGGTAGAGAGATCCTTAACTGGCTCCGATACCAATGAAGGACCGAAAATGCTAAAGCAAGGCGACCAGAGGGGGGGGGGGGTGAATGGGAGCCAAAAAATTTCTTTCAAAATTGCGGGCCTCTGTCCCAACAAAATCAACCCAAAAGCTTTGGACTCAAACGTGATGCCCACGACCCTCGAAAGAGGGGTGGATGATCCCTAGGATCACAGCGAGACACCACACAAGAGAGAACCAAAAATCTCAAACCCCGAGTCAAGTTCGTGCCTAAAAGACCACTCCCAAACGTAGATAGAGGGCTACGTGGGATTCCTCCAAATACCGATGCTAACGCGTAGAGATATGTAGAGAGGTCCTAGGTGAACTCTAGGAGCAACCGAGAAGTCCGGAAACAAAGCTGAAAAGCCGGGAGAGCCAACGCACTAAAACTGCACAAGCTGCAGAATCCCGAATAGTCCACCGTCAGGCTCCCGGACTGTCCGGTGAAGGCCGGACTGTCCGCCACACGGGGGCCGACTGTCCGCCGGCCAAGGGACAAAAAATACAGCAGCTGCTGCTGGCAACACCCCTGTGCGACTCGCGGACTGTCCGCCGCCTGCAACTGGACAGACGGCAGAGCTGTCCGCCGGTCACCCGAGGGGAAAAGGCCCGAGGCCAACAGCCACTGCTCGGCTGAAGCCCCGACTCGCGGACTGTCCGCGCGTTGGGGGGGCGGACAGTCCGCCACTGCCCAGAACGCATAAAAACGCCACGGGACAAAACCAAAATCGATTGGATCCTCACCAAATCACGATGGGGCTGCAACCAAACTTCTCCAAGTGTTCTTCTACGTGTTGGAAGCTAATCCTAGGATATCATCGCTCAACCAACTAAACCAAGAGAAATCCGAAGAAAACACTAGAAAAGGGAAGAACGAAAGAACAAAAACGATTTCGACCCGATCTACTTGTTCGTGAGGGTAGAGATGAGATGAATTCTCGGTGGAAATGTTATCCTCACTTCAAAAACACAGTTGATTCAAACGGAATCGCAAAAGATCGCAGCGTAGAGAGAGATCGAGTGAGGGGAAGAATCGTGGAGAAAAGAAGAACGCGAAGAACAAATTCAAAACACCGAATTCAACCATGAATTTGATCCTTGGATTCAACGGAATGGATGATTGATTAAGCACTCGGTGTCGGGCTACAAGCCACTCCTAGCAACTCCAAAGCTTGGATGGCAAAAGCTCAAGAACAAGAGCCCACTCTCCCTCTAACCCTAGCTTCTCTCACAGGAACAAAATGAGGAGAGACACCGTCCAAGGATGCCAAGGATACCGCTGCCCTAGCATCCCTCCTCATATATATAGGCGCACGTCCGAAGACCAAAACGCCCTTACATTAAGCACTCAACCCAAATACCCCCAAGGGTAAAACTGTCCAACCCTAGCAGTTTCATCCGACGGCCACGCCGCCCGCACATCCGGTAGCTTCGCCTCCACGCGACCTCCCGATGCCGCCACGTGCCGTCATGTCGACCACCGCGCCTTCCTCGTGGATAGCTTCACCGCCGCCGCAGCCTTTCCACGCCGCCACGCGTCGACCGTCCTTTTGGACACTTCCCCCGGTTTTGAGGCCAAACCGGGAAACCTGCCAGCCCAGGTTTTGAGGCCCAAACCTGGAAACCGTCCACCCCGAGTTTTGAGGCCCAAACTCGGAAACCCGCGAGCCCAGGTTTGAGGCCCAAACCTGGAAACCATCCATCCCGAGTTTTGAGGCCCAAACTCGGAAACCGCCCACCCGAGTTTTGAGGCCCAAACTCGGAAACCGTCGATGGGTAGCTTTTTGAGGCTCAGCTACCGAACTCGCACCGAAGACGGGATGTGGTTCGCACACCCGACCACCGACACCGATGCCGATGCATGTCCAGCCTCCACGCCGGGCACAACGCCTTCGCCTTCCTTCTTGACTTGGCCGGCGGCACTTGCCCGCACGCAAGCCCGTGTCCGACCTCCCGCCAAGTGCCACGACGCCATCGTCTTCGTCCCGACTCGGCCGATGCACCGCACATCCCCATGTGCTCTCGCTCGCCGATGCCACGTGCCAGCTACCACAGCTGGTCCTCTGGCCCTCTGGTCCGTCAGTCCAAGCCTCACGTCCGACCTTCGCGCTCTGGGACATCGGCATGGCACGTCCGCCGCACGGCACGCCCATCCTTCACCGCTCCCGGTCCGTCGGCACGACACGTCTCTCTTGACCTTCACCTCGCCATTGACCACTGTATCCGAGCTCCACACCTGCACATCAACACAGCCAAGAGACACATGTCAAACACGCACAACCAACACATAAACACACAACTCAACGCCACCGGTTAGTCATAAACATTAAGCGCATAACGACCCATAATGACTCAAACGGGGTTAAAAGCCTCAAACCTTCCTCAACAAAGTCAATCATTCATCATATATGTTCTCAATTTCGCAGTACGCCTTCTCCTCCGGGAAAACGTAAAGCAGGTCTGTGTATCCAAAATTACGTTTCCAATATCTACAACTTTGCCACTGATCTTGTTTTCACTTAAATCTCCGTTTAACTCTGTTTCAACCCATTCAAATTGCGTTAGGTTCGTAATTTCATAATCTACATGTTCTTACAACTGTTAATCATGTTTACAAAATTTAAATTTCGAGTTTAGTTTTAATTAATATTTTATTAAAGAAAAATGTTGTTTAATTCATAACTTCTCCGTTATAGCTCCGTTTTGGTGGTTTTCGTGTTCACGCATTCGTCTCGATGAGTAGAAACAATTTTATAAGCTTGTTCTATACTTGTTTTATGTATTGGGTACTGTTTTCTAATTTAGTGTATGTTGTGCGTGTATGTTGCTCCTGTGTGCCGAGTTTGTTGCGTATAGACAAAAAGTTGCAAGTGAATCTACAAGAGCTTGACTTTGAAGACTGTGATCAACATCAACTTAAAGAAGGCAAGTGCAGGCACCCTTTGATCATGTTCTTTACCTATTCACCATTAATCACTATATGCTTGCATGTGTCTAATTATGTGAACCCTCAGGATTATCCTAGTTTTCCATATCTTCCCTGTTACCTGGGTTTATTTTTGGGTAGCAATGCTATGCTAAGCAACTTTGCTTGTTCTACAAATACCACATGGTGATGATAATAATGATGACTTAATGGATATGGAGCTAATGTTTAACGTGGAACTCAGTGACTCGGGCACAAGGTATGGTATGGTGGTTATGGTAAGTTTGGCTTGTGGTTTGTGTTTTGTGCTCGGGTCCGCCTTTTGGACTGGCTCATGGAGCGACCACCTAGGATAACAGTGCAACCACGAGATGTTATATGGCTCTAACCGGGCTAATTAATTAGAGGATTCTAGTGTTGTGTAACCGGGCGGCGCTACTGAGGGATGGCCCAAGAATGTGGTATGGACCTAGGGGACCTCTGTTGCTGCGGTTTCCAGTAGGAACTTTAGGTGGTTATCGCTCGCTAGATGAATCTTTGTATAAGGCCCGTGGTGAAAACCCTGCCATGCACCTTGGAAGTGTAGTATGGGAGTCATGATCCTGGCATATGGGAATCATGCTCGTTGGGAAAAGTGTGCAACCTCTGCAGAGTGTAAAACTGATATATCAGCCGTGCTCACGGTTACGAGCGACCTGGACCCTCAACTGATTAGTTTTGGACAGTTGGATTTATGGACATAAGATGATGGGTTTCTCAGATGGAGGTGTTTGCCCCGGTTGATGGTCATATTAATGGTGGTACTCTTCTTAACTAGGGGTTGGGTTATCTTATACTCATTATAGTAATCAGGTGCTAAGATAAAACTTGACCAACTAAAATGCTTATCGCAGTAAACAGTGTCAGCCTACCTTGTTCAAGCCCTGCATGTCATTTTATTTCCGCCTGTACTTGTTGAGTACGATATGTGCTCACCCTTGCTATTCCCCACACCTCAGAAGGTAGCCAAAGTTACCCAGAAGATTAGTGGAGATGTCATGGAGTTTGCCAGAAGACTATCAATTGTGCTTGGCGTACGGTGCCCCAGTCTGCCGTCCCTGTGAAGATTGGAGCCTCAAGTGAAGATTAGTTTATGTCCGCTTAACTCTGAATATGTAAGTGTTAATATAGCTATGTTACGTTATATAATAACATTGTTTCTGATATTCTATATTATGTTGTTGTATGTGTGGACTTCTGGGCACACATATGGCTATACTGGTTTTATTCTTAAAACTGGGTGTTACATGGACTTTCCATATAAGTTGGCAAGTCTAGTCCAAATCACATGAGAGCTCTCCGGTGGAGATTCTCCATTGTAATAGCCTCCTCAAGAACCTCTGCACTCAATGAGTTTAACAAGATTAAACACACATGAGCTTGAGTTGCACACATATCTCTTCCTCTTTTGTCAAGCTCTTATAGTTGCTCCAATCAACTATAGAAAGAGATATGTGTTGACACTCCTAATGGAATCACTCAAGAATGAAACTCATAAACAATAACCTAGTGAAGTCACTAAGAAGTGTACGGGACACTACTAACTTCACTTAACGTCAAGTTGTCATCCCCAACATGAAGCTAGCAATGTGATTATATCAGAGCACTGGATGTAAAGAAATATTTACCCGCAAGCGCACAGATAAATACACCCGTTGTAGAAGCATTTCACCAAGCTAGTCTCAGGTATCGTTATTTATATTTAGCTAGAGACTAATCAATCAAAGTATGATGGTACTATACTAGTGAGGACTTAACAACAATTAATGTGGCACACACTTATGATAAAGACTGATAACACACTCATTACTCTAAACAGGATCAGATAGTAGAATAAATGATAAATGATAATGATAAATGATGACAAAGAGCAGATCAATCAAAGATAATCATAGAACAGTACTACCTAGCAAGTGATGATTAGAACATGCATTAATAAGAAACATTCCTAAGTTATTCTAATTACAAGTCATAGCATACATTGATTAGTGCAAACATATTGGCAATCATAGGCTAGGTCATATCATATTTATAATCAAGAGGCAACTCCATAGTAAAGGTGCCAAACAGAGTAGTAACCCCTAAACCATGAGTTAACTGAGCCATACTGAACACTACATTCGGGAGGTGGAATATAAAGGACTCAACAGGAATGTCACACCCGCGATCTACCACTCTATCCGGAACGTAGGACGCATTCACAGATAAATAGTGTATAGGCACCACGCCTACACAACATCTATCACCGACCCAATGATCATTAAGATGAGCGCTATACGAACATGAGTATAAACATAATGGTGAACTATCTATGCCAAATATATAATCAAAGCACTATAAGCAATATAATTAAGAATATAATTATTGATGTCTTAGTCATATCAATTGTATTGCTATCTAGAACATAGATATGAAACAATAAGGTGAATTAGATCATCGAGAAGAACTATAGTACGAACTAGAGCATGAAGTGAACTGGATTATGAACTAGAAGATGTACTAGAAGATGTACTAGACGATGAACTAGAACTAGACGACGAACTAGAACATAAACAATGATGAATAATGATGAACTAGAAGAGCAATTATGAATTAGATCCATAATGTTAATACAAGAGAGAAGATATTGGGTTTACCGAGCCTTCTCGTGACTAGATTTGGAATCCAAGCGAAGCTTGCCTCCTTAATCCTATTCTATCTAGCTAATCTAGGTGGATGTAGCTAGGGGCTTCCGATTGATCTCCTTCTCTGGTGATGAACTGATCTGATGAATGATGCCTTGATCTGATCTGATGATGCTCTGGAGAGGGGTTCTGGGGCTACTTATATAGCCCTGGGCGAGGAACCGTGGCCGTTGGATCAAACCGACCTTAGGTACGGCTGAGATGCATCCTCGTAGGCGGTGGAGGAATGTTCCAGAAGGTAGAGTCCAGCGGGGCCAGGGGCAGACCGACCAGTCTAATGGTGGGACCGGTCGGTCCCACCTGGCGTGTCTCGGGGGCCCGGCCCTCCTAGTGTCTTCTGTTGTCCTCTAGATCCTTCTAGAATAATCCTGATGTGTCGGTTTGGTTTATCTCCCGTCAGTTTCCTTCTAGGGAAGCAATCTGTGTTGATTTCCTAGTTTAGTCCCTACAGAATCACAATTCACCAAAACTCGTGGAATATTGTCAATTGAAACCCTAAACTTTTGTTGGTGATTGAATTCATGCCCTTTCATATTTATTTATCCTTTAATTGTGATAGATAACCAGTGTCCACAATATGCTCGCATCCACAATATGCTCAATAATGGGACTAATAGTCCGAAATGCATTGAGTACATAAGATGACCAAGATAGAAAGTTTGAACCGTCATTTTGGAGAGAGCACCACGTCCGTCTCCATAGGCGAATCCATCGGTTCTCACAAGCGGTGAAGCTCAAACGTGAGTCTCGCTCTGATACCAATGAAGGACCTGAGATGCCGCCTAGAGGGGGGGGTGAATAGGCGTTTCTGAAAATTTTAACACTTCAAATGGTGAAGCGATTAGTATGTGAGCTTCCAATTACTTGGAAGCTCTTAATCAGAGTTAATCAACCCCTCAAGAGACAATCACACAATATATGAAAGATATACAAAGAATATAAAGTCAATTCCCTGCACCACAAGTGATTAGAACAATATAGAAGAATTCCTGTGTGCATGAAGGTAATACCGGACACGTCCGGTTAACCCTAACTAGCTGAGCCTTCAGGCAATACGGGCACGTCTGGTAGCAATACCGGACACGTCCGGTATTTGCGATTTCAGCGCTGGGCTCTGAATTGACTCCGGTTTCTTCTCAACTTTGTCACACCTGCAGAGATACAATCTATATATATGCTCAACACACAGAACCTGCAGAGAAAGAGAAAGCTCGAGCCCACCCTCGAATGCGAAAAGAAAAGAGAGATGACACGATTTTTTTTACTAAAGTTCAGCACCCCCTCGGGTTCTACTCTCCGTTGGGCCGACTGTGAGCTACCACACAGGTGAGCTCTAGAGGACACCACAGGTCACTCTAGCCACGGTCTATTTCACCTGCAATGCTCCTTCCACTAGATGATCTCTTTTGAGGAGAGATCGAACCTTTACAAACTTTCTGAGGCACTCCACAAGCTCTTGGGTGCTCAACGGCGACGCCAATCCGTCTAGGCGAAGAATCCAAGAGTAATGAATGCACACAACAAGATCGACGATTTGCACAAGTGCTCAAGTGGTGGCTTGCTCTCTAATTTTGAATCTCTCTCAACCCACAAATGGATTTGGCAATTAGAGGTTAATCACTCACTAAGAGAGGGTTGGAAGTGTTTTGAGGCTCTAGAATGAGTTGGGAAGTCAGCAGAATCGACAACCCTCAAGAGAGAAGGCTTGGGGGTATTTTATAGCCACACCTACGAAACTAGCCGTTGGCTGAAAACGTGAGAGAGGTCGGAACTTCTGGTCCAGATCTCGGAACTTCCGACGTTCACTAGAAACACTATTCATAGAGGGTCAACAGTTACTTTTAAGCTAGCGTCAGAACTTCCAACGCTGGGAGGTCGGAACTTCCAACGCTGGAGTGTCAGAACTTGTGTTGAAACTTCCAACGCTGGGAGTGTCGGAACTTGTGTCGGAACTTCCAACGCTGGGAGGACAGAAAAGCTTTTACTTGCTGAAAATCCCAGTGTCCGATCTTCCGACCTTAAGGCCGGAACTTCCGACGCTGGAAGTTCACAGCGCCTCTCCAAGTGTTCGTGAAGTGATTTTGTGTCTCTCTTTTGATTTTATTTTTATACTTGAGCACTTATGAAGAATCATCTACTATATGTTGCATCCCTCTTGATAGTACAACTTTCCTATTTACTCAAGACAAATTACAAAAACAAGATGTAAACCTCTTGAGTTGTCTTTATCGAATCAAAGCCGCTTCTCTTTCACTTTCTTCTTTTAGAGGAATGCTTGTCATAATTTGAAGTAGATGTCCCTTGAGCATAGCCATCTTGAGCGTGTGACTTGACTCCATACAAGTGATATGATGAAATCCCAAATGTGTCAAGTCACTTCAATCAATATTGTTGCTAGGAATGTTGATTCCCACTCAATGTAATCTTCAAGCTTGATTGATCCTTCGACTAAATGCAAGTGCTTTCTTCTTCACCCTAGCTAGGTTCTTCGATCGCCAAGCCGTCGCTTGCCCTTCACCCTTGCTTAGTACCTCGAAGACTGTTTCCTTGCTATCTTCATCATCTTCAAGCCATTCAATCACACTTTGCTTTGAATCCTTTGTTAGCACACATATGAACCATGATTATCCCACAATAGAGTAGCCTTTTCATCAATGTCATTATTCATTGCTTTGTCCTTGTGCTTGTACATGAATATCAAACAACAATACATCATTTTGGCTTTGCATTTCATTTCAACACATTGTGAGATAAGCTTATTCCTGTGTCACACTTAGCAAACACATTAGACCTTAATCAATGATGTCATCAAGTCATCCAAAACATACTTAGTGCAACATGCACTTTCAAACATGTATTAAAACTTATGAAAAATAATAGCAAAGATTATAACAACTGCTCTGCTGGCCACCTACCGGACATGTCCGATAGGCCTACCAGACATGTCCGGTAGGCACGGGCACACAACCCTGCCTAGGTTTTGCTATGTTATCTCCACCAAAATTTGTATAACTTTAGACTGACAATTTCTGCATGAGATTCACATCCTTGACTTGAGAGACAATGCAAAGAATAAATCTTAATCCTTAATTGTGTTAGGAATTTAGATGAACTATCCAACACATTAGCAATCACCTTGGAAATCATACCAATAGGTTTGCTAAGCATCAAATGGAAGTTATCTAAAATCATAACACAAATTGCAAGACATCGGTTGAGATGCAGGCAAAAGCCCGCTGTCTCACACCTACCGGACATGTCTGTAGGACTTGTGCAGCAACCCTAAATTGGGATCTTACCAATTTCTCGCAAATCCAAATCCAATCTAGGCATTGTCTCTAATCCTTATTTGCAGCATATTGACCATATGAATTTCAAAACCATCCTCTAACCACACAGATCAGACATGGTCCGGGATTAGGGTACATTATGAGATGAAAAGAGGAAGAGCCCAAAATCCCACGACCGGATCCTTGAACTTGAGGGGAAAGTGCTCCAATCCAATCCTCCTTGCTCCTTTTCTTCGGTGAATCAGAGATCGCCATTGTGGGTGAAAAGGAGACGAGGGAACTATTTTTGAAAGAGGATGGACTTGGCCCGAAGGGATCTGACCTCCTTTATCCCCTTGCCTACCAGACATGTCCGGTAGGGCACCTGGACATGTACGGGTTTGCACGGACAAGCCAGAAAATCCCCAAAAATTGCACTTTCTTTTCCAAGGCTTTCTTTTCTGATTCTTATTCCAAATAAATGCCAATTCTTCCAAGATAATTTTCACACAAAGTTTCATCCAACACTTAGAATTGGTCTTCTCTTTTGGATCCAAAGTGTGTTTCTCTTTATATGATCATGGAGAAAGGTGAGACTACTCTTTGCACCTAAGTGGACTTGAGGAGATGTCATACTTTCAGTGATTAGTCAATCAATCAACCAAAGAGAACTATAACCACTTACGGTATGACAAGGTCACAAAGACCAAAATCCAAAGATTTTCAAAAACACACTTTCGTACTCATGCTAGTTATGATTTGAGAAGATCTACCATGCTTCACTCAAATGCACAAGCTAACATGTCAAGGCCTTAGATGATCTTTCAATGCATGTATGTAAAAACATACCTTTGCCTTGAGCCCTTTAGATGATCCACAAAGTATGTCCATGGCATGATGAGAGTTTAGTTGACCTCATATGACAAATAATCATGCCCCCACTTAGAATTCCAAATAGAACACCTAGGACTACACACATACTCGAAGAAGTTCATTAGTCCTGATGGCACAAGATAGTAACTGATCTCCCCCTAAATTAGTGCATCAAGTGATTTGAATAACTCGATTCAAGCACTTAATCCTTTTAAGAACTTAAGAAATTGCTATTTTGGCCCTATATCAAAATATTTGCCAAAATGAAGATAGAGATAAGGAATTCTCACAAGCATATAGAATGTGATCAACACCAGCAATCCACTGCTATATAGAAGGAATAGTAACTGATTTCCCTGTTCAAATTAGAGGCTCCTATGTTCTTGCTGATTTCATAATACTAGATATGGGAAATAGAAAAGATGTGCCTCTAATTTTAGGTAGACCTTTCTTGACCACTGTTGATGCTTGCATATATGGGGAGTGGTAAAATGGAAATGACATTAGGAGGGAGGAAGGAAATATCTCCTTTTCCCGTGGTCCCGCATATGCCGCTAACATGTAGGAAGCAAACCCATTCGTACCAAGAAGAGGCGCCCAAGAACAAGGTGGAACAGAAAGGAAAAGCCACCTCCTCCTGAGTTGTGTAATTCACATGACAAAGGAGAGGTGCCAAAAGAAGAAGAACCCGATGAAGTACTTAAAGAAGAAGCACCCAAGGAAGAAGATCTACCCAATAAGGATGAAATTCCATGGATCTAAGGTATGGATTTATTTTTAAATTTCCCTTCAAATTTCCCTTTTTCAAATAAATAACATATGTCATGCATGTAACTTAAAAAAATCAGTTATCATTAGTTATATGCATAAGTATATGTTAACTTAGCTAGAATGATAAAATATCATAATATGATAGTTTCCCTTTTTCACAACATTAGATAGTTTCCCTTTTAATAAAATGAGAACAAGAGCTCCGACCGAGAAAGATGAAGACCCTTCACCAAGCAAGAAGCCAGCTTGGGGAGACTCCCGCTCCAATAAGGTATGTCTCAAGCCTACACTTTATATTCAGTTCTTAAATTCTATATCTTTTGAATGTTATATGCTTGCCTAAGTAATTATCCCATGAATAAATTGATGAAATCTGCTTAAACAAGTTGAAACCTGAATAAGATTTGAAATATGTCATGCAAATGCTATTGTTATGGTTTGAATGACTGGTCTTATCTAAGTTGTAGCTTTTGTGGGTTGCACATGCTTTAACTGAAATCATGCTTAGTGAATAAAGTTAGTAAGAAATGGAGTAATTCTTTAAACTTGCTAAGGTGAAATTAGGACCTAATCTGAGGATTTCTTTTTAAAAATCTTGAAAACCTTGCTAAAAGTTCCTCCTGGATTTTATCCCATCCCACCACTAGCCAAATATTTGTTAGTCAAAACCACAAAGAGCTTTGTCTGTGTTAAGCTTTGTTAGACCTCATAGATCTTAGTAGAGAAGCTTATCATATCTTTTGATCAGATTCACACACCCACCATAAATTGCCTACTCTCCACTTTGGAAGTTTGCAACCACCAAATAAATTGCTCATTCTCTACACGGAGATATGCAATACCTTGCCAAACGTCCCATTGCTAGCCTTATGCTATTCCTACACTGGGAATAAGCATTTCTCTCCCTTCCCTACTCATTTCAAAAATCCTTTCCTATAGATAATCTGGGGAAATCTAGAGCTAAAAAGAGAGATATATATAAAAAAAAGTGAGCAAAGTAGCTCAAGAGAGGACTATGTCCTAAGAAATGTGAGGACACATTTTTTTGTCTACTCACTATGCATCGAAAAAAAGAGAGAGAGAAAGAAAGAATTATCATTAGCTCTAGACCCCAGAAATTAACTAGGAAGGATTATGAAATATCTCTCTATACACTTCCACATAACCACACATGCACATCTTGATCAATTTTTATGATTTGCTGCTCTTATGATCTGAGTGTCTAGCTTAGCAATAAACATTAGGCAATTTGCTCATGATTCTTAGCCTACCTATAACTCCACATATCATTCTTTAGAAATAGGAGAGGCTACATTTTGGCCTAAGTGAGGATTTAAACACCATTGAGTGATTGAGTGAATCTTGGAGGACTTGAGCAAGTTTTTTATCTTTTGAAAACCCTAAAAAACCTCCAGACAAAATCCTAGTCAAACCTAAGCAAGATAAAAGTTTCCTATCTACTGCTTTATTTCACTCTTGCATGTCTGAAGTGAAAAGCTATAAGCCCCACATTTATATGATTAATGATATATACTAAGTTATTTCTCACTATACAATATGCACTTGTATACATCTTAAGTTGCTATCTATTTCATGCTTAATGCTTAAACCGCATTGTTGCTCGAGGACGAGCAACAAGTTAGCTTGGGGGAGCTTGTTGATGGTCCTTAAACACCTATTTTACCATTAACATGTTACCCTAAAATTCACCAAAAAGGCATGAATGTAGTCAATAGGTTTCAAACTAATCGAATTCCACATGTCCATAGATTTTGATTTGAACGCAGGATTTGAACCAAATTTGGATATTTGAACCACCAAAGGCCAAGCCCACTCAGCAAGGCCCAATTGGGCCTCACGGGGGTGGCGCCCGCCACTTGAGTTGGCCCAAGTCCACTCCCAGCCACGTCACCGATCCGTGTGACCTCCCCAAGGCCAAATCTTGGCCCTTGGTCACTAGGTCAGTGGCATCGGACGGCTCACGAGGGGAGTGGCGTGGATCATGACCGAAGGGCTTTATCTGGACATGCAACCGACATGCACCGCCTCTCTGGAGCTCCTGGATGCCGTTAAGCAATGACGGTGCATCCAACGGTGAGGGGGTGGCGGCCACCACCTAGGCTGGCGCCCGCCACTAGGGTTTGCCCTAGGTCGGCTGGCTGCCCCCTATAAGTACCCCCTCACTCACTTGGGCTATAAATACCCCCTGAAGACAGACACAAGCAACACACAAGCAAGTAAGAGTTAGGTTAGACTTATCAGAGGTCGGTTGATTTCCCGGCGTCTCTGGTCTGGTTTGCTCTCTTGTATCTTAGGTACACTTATCATTATTCCAGTATTACTTTAGTATTACTTTCAGTATTACTTTCAGTATTACCTTATCAAGTGCCTTGAGTGTGACCTAGCTAGCCTACAGTTCAATTCACTTAGCCATAGTAGTTAATCTCTAGTGAGCTTAGTGTTTGATCTTTGCCAATAGGTTGCTTAGTTAGTTTAGTGTTTATCTTATTAAGTCAAGTATTTGCTCTGACGTCCGCAAGGGTGTCTCTATTCAAAGCTAGGGTAGAGATAGTTAAATATAATAAGCGTGGTGCTTAGTTATAGACTTACCTTCAGATACGGCTGGACCCCCGGATAGCTGTGGTAGCAAGCGGTGGTGACAGCCCTGTGCGCCTTGAATTCCACCACGTAGTTGGCCCAGTTTAACAGTAAGGCTCGTTGTGCTAGCGTTCAACCTAAGTCATTGGTAAAGGCTAGTACGCCTCGGTACTTGATAAGATAGGAATAAAACTATACTTAACTTGGTTGCTTAATTGACATTTGCCTATCTTGCTTCATAGCTATCTTGCTTCGTAGTTATCTTGCTTCGTAGTTATCTTGTTTCGTAGTTATCTAGGAGTAGTTAGTAGTTATATTAGTTATCCTTAGTTATCCTATTCCCCTATCTATCTATCCATCCACCTTACCTTAACCATTCATTTCATCCTTACCTATCCACCCACATATTCTTTCTAGCCTTTCATCTTCTTTCTCTCTTTTCCCTTTTCTTATTCTTCGACTCTCATCCCCTCCTTGACTCGACTCATACACCACCCTAGCCTTCCCTTGGGATCAAATAAATCGACACCTGGTACTCCCAGGCGAAGTGCTACTACGATAGTTCTGTGCGCTTGCAGAATCTCCTCCTGGTAGATTGCAATCTCTCTAGCTAGCTCCTACTAGTGTCGGGATTGACACCCCATTTGACATTAGTAGATAGCTGCTTTAGCTTCACTCCTTTAGGTATAGTGACTGGACTTGCTTCAAGCATTTCTGGCGCCGTTGCCAGGGATAGACTCCATAGTCTACTCCTAGTAACGACGTTGGCAAGTGTCAGCAAAATTTCTGGGCCATTACCGGGGATAGTTGCCTAGCTCTATCTGTAGTGAAGTTAAGAACTACCAACAATAGCATCAATGATAACCATCCCAAATTAAACATGTGATCAATGTGAACATGAAATCATTGAACAATATAATAATATCAAATTAAAACATTATTAAGCAACAACTATACCATAAGAATTCCAGCCGCTCATAACCGTGAGCACGACTGATATATCAGTTTTACACTCTGCAGAGGTTGTACACTTTACCCGATGAGTCGTAATATCCAGATGCCCGGGTTATTACTCCTAACACTTCCGAGGTGAACAGGCAGGATACACTGCGAAGCCTTTCAAAGGTTCGTCTAACAAGTTAGGGCCGCTAGGTCTTAGGCAAGGGGATGTAGAGCCCTCCTTCCAGGTGGCACACAACACGCAACCTATACACACGTGGACAGAAGCCGCACTATACCCATCTCGGCAAGCGCCTTATGCGCCCTTTCGGGTAACAACCACTAACAAGCTAGAAAAGGTCCTTATACTGAGCTAAGAAGGTCAGAGCCATATAACTCCCATGGTTGCACTGTATGTCCCGGGTGATCCCTTATAGTAGTTCCTCAACCATGTTGCTAGAAAAGCCAATTTTACCAAGTTGCATATATCATTAATTCAGGTTCACATGATCAAAGTTTAAATTGAGCACTAGCATAGTTCTACCCAATGCGTACCAAGTATAACAAGGCACAAGATCAACACCTAGGATAGATCTAAATAGGCATTCAAGGTAGACACATGCATAGGATGATTATAGTGAATTATGGTTATTAGGACATCAAGGAGGATCCCATGCTATACTTGCCTAGCAAACTCTTGATGCTCCTGGTTGTCGAAGAAGGGCTCTTGATCACCGGCGTACGTCTCCACCGTCTAAACTTGATTACCACATCAACACACAAACATCCGGACAACAATCATGCAAAGCAACACAAGCTATAATTAGAATATTACACCAACAACAAGAAAATAATATAAAAAGTTTGAAACAGAAGCTAACGTCTACTACGATCACATAAACGCGAAGATCACGAAAATGGAATTATAATGCAAAAGTTATGAGCTAAACCAGTTACAAAACCTTAATTAGTAGATTAGATCTAACTCAAATTTAAATACAGAAAATAGTATATAGTTCATACAAACAGATAGATCTTTTCAAAACAAAACTAACGCAACTTGAATAGACTAAAATGGATTAAAAACGTAGAAGTTATAAGCATTTTAATCTGGTGGCAAAACTGTAAAATAAAACGAAATTGAATTTGAATTTAAATCAATTTTAAACGAAATTGCAGATTCGCTTGGACTGCGCCTCAATTAGATGAAAACACAGGGGCTAGAAGGAAGTTTGCGCAGACTCAGAGAACAGTATACGTGGGACCGCGGGTTCAGATCCAAGTCTTTGAGGGGCTCTTTAGCAAAAATGACCCCGAAGGGGTACCGGTCTTTCCTGAGCGTCGGATCTGAGATGGATGCATCAGATTTGATCGGGGAGGTCGGTGGCGCTTCCACCGTAGCAGAGGGAGAACACGGTGGCGTCATGGCCGGAGCAAGGTGCGCGGCTCGGTTTAAGCTAGGAGTCGGTAGAGACCTCGGGATTGGTCCAATCGAACCGTGAGCTCAAGGCGAACTCACCAGAGGTGAAGATGGCGTCGGACGGGGCCTCAGGACGGCGAATCACACGATTTGGCGGCGGCGGGTTCCTTGTGAACAACGGCGAGCTCGGGTGAGCAAATTAGATGAAGAAAAGAAAAAGGGGAGGTCGAGCGTGATCACGAGGTCAACCCAACGCTCTGGTAAGGCTTTGCGGCGGCTGAAAATCCTTGGAGCGTAGCGCAGACGGCGGCGGGGATCTTGCGGACGGCAGAGCTCTCGGTCGCGACGGTTTAGGGCACGAGAGCGTGAAAATACTACGTGGAGAGAGGCGGCGGGTGTTCAGGGTTTTGTGGAGGGCTCCAGATTGGATAGAACGCGAGGAGGAGGTGTGGAGCAGATGGAATCGGAGCTCGGGCTCGAATCCAGGTCGAACTCAGGGTGGAAGGGGATGCTGACATGCGGGTCACCGGTGTCAGCGAGGGAGAGAGACACCCACGCGATTTCAGCGCGAGCACGGCGGCGCTGTTGCGCAGGATTGGGCCGGCGGGACGGGATCGGCCCATGAAGAGAGGGAAAACGGCACTGCGCGCTGCAGGCTGACGCTGGGCCGCAGAATGAAAGGGAGAAGGAGAGCAGAGCCGGTGGGAGGAGGGTCCGGCCGGCTGAGCTGCTCCGGGCTGAGCTGATTCTGGGCCAAAGAGAAGAAAGGGAGTGAGGAAGGAAATAATTTTCCATTTTTCAGAAATGAGATTCAAAAATGAAACCCAATTGAATTCAAACAGTTTGGGCAACAAACCAACATCAAAATAAAATATGGCCTACTGTATCATGTATCTGCTCTCAACAGGTTTTCTTATCCTAGAGTTGGTATGAACTTATAATTATATCACTAACAACATTAAAAATGGGCATAAAATTAAATTCATATTGCCTATTTCAAATTATTGCAAAATTTGGGTATTTACACATTCACCAAGTGGCCTCTTGATTGCATCCATAGCACTCTCTAGTTGCATCTAAGCTTTCTTTAATGAATCTTGGGATATGGTGCATTTCTTGCTTGAATGACATGAAGTGTGGCATTTCACACTACCACTCTGACCATCATTCTTCACTAGATTAGCCATTTGGTGGCTGCCCCTTCTCGGCTGGCTGCTTCAACATTTATCGGCCCAAGTCTTGTGTGGACACAGCACTCTCATCTCCATAACCTATCTCCCGCAACCATAGCACAATCTTTTCTTTTCTTGCTCTTGGTTGCTCCATCTTCATTTATGATGTGGCTCTTTTGTTGGGTGTTGGAAAGAGGTATGGTTTGAACTTCTCAAGCTTCTTCACCATGATATCACGGTTATCTTGAGAAGGTTGTACCTTTTCTTTACCCTTCAATTTAGTCACATCCTTGTTTAGATTTTCCACTTCTTCGATAAGCCTAGCATTTTCCTTAAGAGTCTGCTCATCGAAGATTGACTTGCTTGAGATGCACACTCATTAGCACAGACATTATTTAATTGAGATGGTGCACTAGTGAGTGTAAATGTGTGAGGTTGAGAAGATTTTACCATGGCAATAACAACCTCATGTGCTATAGCAAGCATGGCATTTGATTCCACTAGTTTCTCATGTGAGCACTTGAGATGGGTGTATTCGTCTTGCAATGATTTATGCTCAAATGAGAGGTTACTCATTTTTGCCATGAGCATGTAATTTTCCTTCTCTAGCCTTTCCACATTAGAGAGAGAGAGTTAGTAGCTAAAGCATGCTCAATTGACAATTTTTCATACCTTTCATTTAATGCCTTTGGCTCTTCTAATTGGAGATGAGGAACTTTTCTTGATTTTGAAGGGATTGCTCTTGTTCCTCCACCTCCTTCTCTAGCTCATCATTTTTCCTCAATACTTAGAGCTTGCCTTCATACTTGAGGTAATCAAGAGAGTCATCATCTTCATCACTCTCTACTTGATTATTTCTTGATGCCTTCTCCTTGATCTCACCAAGAATCTTTTCTGATCTTTCTTGGTTGTTTTCTTCTTGTTTCTTCTTGGCCATGAGACACAAGTGATGAGTGTCATAAGATGTGGAAGTTGACTCATCACCATGCATCCAACGAACTTGAGCGTTGTTGCAGCTGTCGGCTGGCACTGCTGCTGGCCTGTACCTACCGGACATGTTCAGTGGGGCTACCAGACATATCCGGTAGCACTGGTCAGACAGCAGTGCTGTCTTGGACAGCGCCTCCATGTCCGGCTCGCCTCGCTGATGGTTTCTTGAGGTATCTTCTTCAGTTGTGATTACCATGGGCACCATCTTGTTTAGATCACTTTCAAGTGCCTCATCACATTTGGATTGACCATACAACTCAATGAGTTTGGCCCAAATGAGATGAGCACTCTCTAGTGGTTGTTGCCCATTTGTGGGGGTATAAACCCAGGTACCCTCACGGCTAGACTTGGGCTGCTTCATGGAGGCCAACCCAACTCGCAGTGAAGGTTTGTGGCGTCAAGGCCCAGCTGGTCGAGCAGGCGACTTAGCTGGTCGGATGGCGGCACGGAAACCTTCTCAGGATTGGAAAGCAAGGAGCATAGTAGGTTAGGAAAGATATCGTGTTCTTCAAGATATGTTATTGTAATTGACTTGGTTTCCTTATCCTACTCTGAGATCCGATCTTCTAGGATCTGTAACCCTGCTCCCCATGGCTATATAAGGCGAGCAGGGACCCCCCCTCAAAAACACGTTCATCAATATATAGAATAAACAACTCAACACAGGACGTAGGGTATTACGCTATGGCTAGCGGCCCGAACCTGGATAAACCCTGGTGTTCATCTAGTTTCGTCTTTATGTCACGTCCGGATCGTCGTTCCACGCGCCTTCCCTGCTAATCTACCACCTTGGGCATACCCCTAGGTGGGCTATCGACCATATTTCGTCGACAGCTGGCGCCCACCGTGGGGAGTGTGCATGCGGTCATCATGATGACTCAGATGGTTTCTTTCCCGATTTCCATGGATCTTCCGATGGGCTTAGCGTTCACCGTTGGGTCTTTTTCATGGGTCACCGGAGGTGACATGGTCGTCAGAAGCATGAAGACGTCCCAAGCACCGCCACCATCAGGGGCATCAACGCCGGAATTCTTCTCAGAGACGGAGCCCTCGAACAAGATGGCGCTTCCCCACTACCAGGGGTAGCGCATTGACAACTCCGACTTGATCGAGTCCATCGATCGAGTCACGACAGACATCACCGAAGCCCTCGCTTTAGCAGATCCGATCAGAGATCACTCGCTTCAGCATGAGGAAGATAAGGAAGGATGTTAGCAACCCCGACGACCGGTTCGCGCTAGGAGCAGTGCGCAACCATGAACCGGGTTTGGTCATTACTTCCACCCCAACAGGGTGATCTGTCCTGTTTTGCCCTCCCCGGGAATCCAAACTGAGTAGGACGAAGTAGAGCTTCTCCTCTCTTGTCTTTCCTCATGGATTGACAAACTCGGCCTCTACTTACAAAGGATGAGTCGCAAAACTCTTCTGAGAACATACAAAGCGCCAGCGCGTTCCGGTCCCAGCAATCATCCAGCCTTGAACACTCTGGTCCCAGCACTTGCATGGCAGTTTTAACTTCCGCTACAGCTATCGCCTCGACATCAAGTGTCGAGTCAACCAGATATCCAACTCGCTAGACCAGTCACGGGACTACCCGCCGGGCTTCGGGCCCCTCCCGTGTTATGGGGGCTCGGTGTTCGCAGTAAGCCATGATGAGCCGTCAGTAGACGGTGAAACAGAAGAAGAAGCCCAACGCTTAGCCAGAAACGCCGACAGGGCTGCTCGGAGAACAGCTGAAGCTACTGGTGGACAACGCATACAACGCAATTTATCCAATGCGTTTGACATGTGCGACAACCACCAGGTCCATAAGAACCCCCAAGCCAATCTTGCCATGGCAATGAACCTGGTCGAGAACCTTCCGGTGACCCCACAGCTCGAGCAGTTTGGCGCGTACCTAAAGGCGTCCTTGGTGCAAGTCCAAGACCAGGTGGCAGGGACCATCCCACTGTGATAGAACCGACCAATTTATACCAGATTAAGCACCGAAACCTCCGCTTTCGCAAAGATTATCATGTACTTAAGCTCGTACAAACCCTGTAGTCGGAAATCTTGAAGGATTTCAAATCATTTCAACTTCAGCCAAGATCGTAATCATTCAGCGTACATGTCCACGAGTTACATCACAGTTCGCACATAGTTCAAATACATCGGAGTACGAAATAATATACAAACCATAGTTTGGAAATAGTAGCGAAAGCAACATAGTTTTAAACATAAGTTCAGTGTGTTCCAATACGGTGCCATCAGCCTGATCAGGTCCACAAAAGCATCAGGAAAGATAAGAAGCGACCATGCCCATGGTCTAGTCATCACCCGTTACAGGGTACATGCAGTTCTCACAGTAGCCATAGAAGCATTGTCCATCTGCAACAACAAGGGAATAAAACCCTGAGTACAAGAAGGTACTCAACTAGACTTACCCATCATAAACCAGAAATAATGGACTCCAAGGATCATGAAGGCTTTATGTGGGGTTGGCTACATATACCATTGCATGAAAGCTCTTTTTGTAAGTAAAACTCAACTTAGGGTGTTGGCAGTCACTTTTATAATTAATCCTACCTCACTAGGTTTGCACCTGAACTATAGCAAGCACTTGACTAATTATTCAAGCAAGAGTGACTATTTCATCAATAGCCTTTCAGGTTCCAAAACATAACCATCTTTAGTTCCATAAGTTCTACGGGTAGTGACCTACACTCAATTACTCACTGTCCAGGAGCGATGGTGATTATAATCGATTCCTACCCAGCTGGGGAAAAAATATCGCACACTCGCTGTGGGGATTACTCCCGTATACCTCCATGGCACGACTTGGGCTCTCCTGCAGATACGGCCCAACCAGAGGGCCTTGCGGCCCGCGACCAGGCCGTCGCGGCCGCCAAGGACTCTCCTGATGACTTGCTCGACAAGGAAGATCCGAATAGATAGACCCGGATTCCTTGCCAAAAGGAACCGATTGTAATCTGTTAGGATTCGGCAAGTTGTAACCCTGCTCCCCGGCTATATAAGGCGAGCAGGGATCCCCTCCAAACTCACGCCATATTCCAATCCATCAATACAAACCAGCCACCAGAACACAGGACGTAGGGTATTACGGCGACTTGCCGGCCCGAACCTGTCTAAATCGTCGTCTCACGTCCCTGTGTCTACGCTTTGCAGACGTCTCGCACGCTTCCGCCGCTCAATCTACTACCTTGGGCATACCCCTCGGTAGACTATCGACCATATTTCGTCGACAGTTGGGCCGCCAGGTAGGGGGTGTGTGCTACGACATCATGATCTGCCAAGCGGTCACTTTCCCTCGCTCCATGGATCTTCCGGAGGCTGGCACCACTTTTCAGATCGGATCTATGATCTGGACCGTGGGCGACCATACTCCTGCTCCGGAAATCGTGGAATCTGCACAGCTTCCTGTGCCGGACGCTCTGCCGTCCTTCTGCAGCGTCATCAAGCCGACACGCCGCCCGCCAAGAATCATCCCTTGCGACGACCTGATCGAAGCTATCGACCGAGCCAACCAAGGAATCGCAGAGTGCATCGACGCCATCGAGGTAGCTCGTATACAACTTTCCGACCAATCTTGCCTTGAGCAATTTTCAGGTACACCATTGGGAGTTTCCAGCGCTCGTCCCACCCACCGCCCCAGATCGGATCTGCATCCGACTCGTCGCCGCACTTCGCCTCCAACGTCCATGCCCTTCGGGCTCCGCGGTGTGGCTCCTACATATCAGCATCAGGCGCTGCGACAACTCTCCGACCAGCTCCAGTCTTTTGGCTCCGACCAGATGGCTCCGATCAGCAAGCGCGACTGAATGACTCCATCTCCACTCGTTGGCATGGTGACTCTCAAAGAGATCTCCGGCGACCACTGTCTCGGAGACTTCGGCGTCCGGATCTACCACGACAAATGGCTCCACCTCCACGCGGTCCACACCGTCATCTCTCCACCGACTCCGGGGCCAACTTCCCACCGTATCGCGGTGGCATCATCTTCACGTCTCCGCCGACAATCCTCCACCTCCAAACGAAACGGAAGGCGAATGCGCCAATCGGGAGCACGAAACATCGACCGACAGCGCCGACGTGACGACGAGCGACGCGACTAGGAGCGCCGCGACCGGGACATCGCGACAACGAACGACGCTGGGATCGCGACCATGCTGGAGGCCGTGACCTCATCTACGAGTTCGATAGGGTCATGATCAGCCCGTCTACCCGACCCCAAGCGCCAACCTCACCGTCGTCTTCAACGAGCTCTCCAAGCTTCCGGCAACCCCGGAGCTACAGAAGGTCGTTGCCCACGTCAAGGCTGCTGCCGTGCAGTGCAACGAGAGAGAGCGTTGTCACTCTCACCCTCCGAATATCGTACAACGGGACGCCACCAAGCCTGCATCCCTCGCGCCGAAGGCGATCGCCGCCACGTCGCGACCAGGAAGTCTCCCAAGGCAATCGCGCCCGCAATCAAGCTCCGGCTCCCGACGCCTCGACAGGGCCACGCCCCTTCCCTCCCGCTCCGAGCCGTCCGATGGCCTCAGGGCTTCAAGGTCACCACGGTGGATAAGTATGACAGAAAGGCCAACCCGGAGCAGTGGCTCACACACGTACGAGATAGCCATCCAAGCAGCTGGAGGAGGACCTGACGTGATGGCCAAGTATCTCCCCGTCATGCTATCATCTTCAACCAACAGCTGGCTCCACAAGCTCGTCGAGAACACCATCGACACCTGGGAGAAACTGAAGGAAATGTTCGTCAAGACGTACAGCGCTACATGCGTCCAACCAGGAACGCGCTATGATCTCCAAAACGTCCACCAGGAGCGCGACGAAAGCCTCCAGAGCTACATCCGAAGATTCTCCAACATGCGCCTCACGATTCATCCCGAGATCGCCGAACGCGGAAGCCTCTCCACTTCTCCACCGGCCTTGCGCCATAGGGAGCTCCGCGACAAGATCATCCAAAAGAAGGTGGCCACGGTCACCGAACTGATGACGATCGCCAACTCCTACGCCGACGCCGACGACGCCCATTGCCACCACGAACGCCCGCGTCACCGATCACGATCCCAGGAGCGTCGTCGTGACGATGATCGCCGCAATGAACGATAGAATGAAGGACGCGACCACCGCTCCAAGCAACGCGACCCACCGCGCGACCGAGATCGCCGGCATGATCGACCAGAGTCTTCCCGTCAGAGAACGGACCACCGTCGCGCGACCGCCACTACATCGCCAACACCAATACTCGCCGAGGCGCACCTACGACAACGACTACGAGAAGCTCCTCAACGGCCCTTGTCCTCTCCACAAAGGCGCCAGACACTCCATGCGCGAGTGCGACACCATCGCCCGCAACGTCCGCGGGAGCGACGACAAGCGACCGCGAATTGACAACGACAAGGACAAGGATGCCGACGCCCATGAGCCCGCCTTCCGTGCACCACCATCTTCGGCGGCAACGTCGTCATCGAGACATAGCAGAAGCGACGCCAAGTACGATGCGTCTGTTGGTATAAATTAACGCACACTCTACTTTATCCGCAAGCGCACAGATAAGATCTACCGATGTAGCACTTCACCAGAGTAACCCAGTTTTAATATCGAACCCAAAGGAACGAATAGTGTTAAGTCTTAAAGTCTATCCCCTAAGTAGCTAACAAGGACGGAGAATCTAGAAGCATAGAGGGGATCACTAAGGCTATCTAAATCCAACTTAAGAGTGATATGTTTATATTATTCTTAGTGGGGAAGTTGCCATAAAAGGTCACAAACAAGTATGAGTCTTTTATGCAAATGTATAATCCTACCGAGCCTACACATGGGTAGTGGACTATAGAAGAATCAAGGCTATAAGAGTCACCCTTGCGAACAACCACTACTACCAGCGTTATAGGAGGCATATATGAGCTATCAAGTCTAAGCACCACGCTTACACTATCCAACTACTCTAACTCTAGAGCACTTAGAATTAAAGTACTCAAAGAGAGTCATAAACCTTAAGAATAATAAGAACAATGGCTCAAACTTAAATATAGACGTTGATTACCGAAACAATCGCTGAAGTTGATGATGACTTGAATCCACAGGTACAAGATGAAGAAGTGGATCCGACAGGCCGGAGCTCCTTCTTGATCTCTTCCTCTCTCTCTCTTCTAGTTCTAGTATAAGACTAGGTTCTAACCTAACTAGAGGGGTAACTAGTCTTCTACTTGATAGCTATTGGCTCTTGATTACAACTAGATGAACTAGATCTAATTCTAGATGAACTAGAAGAGATTCATCTAGAGGGACCTTACTTCTAATTGAAACCCTAGTTTCTGATGTGGAGATGAATAATGAGATGAGATGCCTGGAGAGGGGGGTCTGGGGCTGCTATATAGCCCTGAGGGATCAACCGCGGCCGTTGGATCAAACCGACTTCAGGGACGGTGGAGATGAGTCCTAGGGTTCGGTGGAGGAAGCTTTGCAGAGGACGGAAGCCAGCGGGCCGGGGGGGGAGACCGGTCGGTCTCATGGTGGGACCGGTCGGTCCCACCTGGCAGGGTCCCGTGGTGCCGACCTCCTGGTGTCTTCTGGTGTCCTGGAGTCTTCTAGAAACTTCCTGACGTGGCGGTTGCTTATCTCTCGTCGGTTCCTTCTAGGGGAAGCAATCAGTGCTGGTTTCCTGGTTTAGTCCCTGCAGAATCACAATCACCAAACTCATGGAATATTGTCAATTAAAACCGTAAACCTTTGTGGTGATTGAATTCATGCCCTTTTCATATTTATTTATCCTTTAATTTTGATAGATAACCAGTGTCAACAGCGACATCGCCTCCGTGGCGGCCATCACCGATGACCCCGCCAACGTCCGCTACCTCGACTGGTCGGAGCACCCCATCTCCTTCTCCAGGGAGGACCAGTGGTCGGACGACAAGTACCCAGGGCGTTTTCCTCTCGTCATCGACCCGGTGATCTCTAGCTGCCGTGAAGGACCGAGAATGCAAAAGCAAGGCGACCAGAGGGGGGGTGAATGGGAGCAATAAAATTTCTTTCGAAACTTTGCCAAGTGTCCCAAAATCAACCCCCAAGAGATACTACCGAAAACGTGATGCCCACGACCCTTGGAAGAGGGTGGATGATCTCTAGGATCACAGCGAGGCACCACAAAAACTTCCACTCCCAAGTTCACGCAAGTCAACTAGTGACAGGATGGGTTTTGGGTAACCTCAACCTCCCCCGAGCAACGCGAGGGGGATTCAGGCTATTTTGTAAAGCGAGGAGCCCGATTTCTGTAGAGCATGGAGTCGGGAATCCAACGCAACAAGCGGATCGCAAATCGAAGGTCAGACAAACAAACTGCGGACGAAAACGTGCTGACTGCACCTGACCGGACTCTGCCTGCGTCCGGTCAGCAGGCACGGACGCGTCCGGTCGAGCGAAAACCGATTTGGGACCTTACTGTGTTGGACCGGACTCTGGTACACAGTGCGTCCGGTCCTCACTCGTGCGTCCGGTCACTCAAAGACAACAACGATGAACAGTGTGTCCGGCGCGTCCGGTCATGCACAGGATGAAGCGTCCGGTCGAAGCTCGAAACTAAACAGAGAAAAGTTCAACGACCGGACTCACTCTCAGCGTCCGGCCCCAAACCGAGCGTCCGATCACCCCGAATTCCTGCTGTTCGTCCACCGATTCAACTCGATCTCACCCAAAACAAATCCTCTGGGGATCAAACTTGGTGAGATGAGTCACAAGGAGTATAGTGAGCTATCTCTAAGAAATCATGGCTCGAACCTATCTCCAAATCGGTGAATCGAAGAATTTCGGGGGAAGGGAGAAAACTTGACCCAAGACGAAAAATCGATCGATCTCTCCTAGACCGTGAGGTTAGAGGTTAATTCCTTCGGTGGAAAGAAGTGCCTCACGATCTAGAACAACTTGGTTCAAACGGATTTGCAAAAGATGAACCGAGCAAAGAGATCAAGTGACGGAAAATCGTGGAGAAAAGGGGTTCCGCGAAGAACACGAACAAAACGCGAATCGACACCACGATCTAGCAGCCGAAGCGCAAACACACGCTACGACAAGGAGGTTACGGCCTCCTTTCCTCAAAATCACAGTACACAGAGGCAAGTCTCTCTGCGGATCTCAGCTAGCTACAGCAGGGGATGGGAGAGCAGGAAACCCCAGGAAGCAAGAGCAAATGAGATGGCTAAAACTGAGATGCATGGGAGGAGGGTGTCTCCCGACTACTTATACTACTACTAGCCTAAGTCTATTTCCTACTCTATCCCTCTCTATTCTAATTACAGAGCGAACCAGCTAAACCCTAAGGTTATTCTGGACCAACTCGGTGGTAGGTGTATCCGACGGCCACGCCCGCACAAGTCGTCCGCGTTGCCTCCACGCAACCTTCCGATTGCCGCCACGTGCCGCCCTCGCTCTGCACCCCCGGTTTTGTGGCCCAAACCGGGAAACCAGCCTTTTCCAGCCAACCCCCGGTTTTGAGGCCAAACGGGGAAACCAGCCCACCAGCTTCTGAGTTTTGAGGCCAAACTCAGCAAACCCTCAGCGCCCAGGTTTTGAGGCCCAAACCTGGAAACCGTCCTCAGCCCGAGTTTTGTGGCCAAACTCGGAAACCGTCCACGCCCAGGTTTGAGGCCCAAACCTGGAAACCGTCCATCCGATGGTTTTTCCCTGGCTCTACACCAAACCGATGTCGTAGATGGGATGCACCTCCCGTGCACCCCGTCCACCGACACGTGTCCCTGAGTGCACGACTCAGGCCACACATGACCGCACTTCTTCACTTGTCGTCGTCACAGGCTGCCAGCCACCACAGCTGATCCTCGGGCCTCTGGTCCCTCAGTCCAAGCCTCACGTCCGCCCTTCACCGCTCGGTACCTCGGCATGGCACGTCCGCCGCACGGCACGCCCATCCTTCACCGCACCCGGTCCATCGGCACGGCACGTCTCAACTTGACCTTCACCTCGCCGTCGATCACTGTATCCGTGCTCGACACCTGCACAACACAAGCCAAAGAACATGCGCATCATCCCAGTTGACAATCACTCATCACTCAGAGACCCGGCATACACCCATGTATCCGCAATCTCCCCCTTGATGAGTGCATTGTCAACTACTCACACAAATCATAATGAAAAGAAGAATAAGGAAGAAGGAAGAAGAGAGAACTCAACCAAATGACCCAAAAGCATAGCAAAGCCGAAGAAGGTCAAGTGGAAAGAGCGAAAGAACTTGGTCCCAAAGACATGGGCAACGGCTCGACGCAACCAAGCAAAGCAAAGCTAGCCCTCAAGAAGAGGTAGAACAGGCTCAACACCGCTAGCAGATACCAATTGGAAACTCCAGAGAAAAGAGCTCAAACCAATTGAAGCCGAATGAAGATCGAAGCAAAGCTAGTCCCTCAAGATAGAGGCACAGAGGCTCAACACAACTAGCAAAGAAAGCTCGAAACCAATGCCTTTCGTCCAAGCACGCTCCGAACCAATTGGAATGACTCCAAACTAAAGAGAACCAATCGAAGACAAAATGCCCTGAAAATGTTTGCTAGTTCCTCAAGACAGAGGCAAAGGCTCAACACAACTAGCAAACTCCCCTGACAATGCAAGCAACTAAGGAAAACTCCCTTAGATGAACATCCAGGAGTATATGATTTGCAATTTCTCCCCCTTAGTTGAAAATGCACTAATCAAGAAAAGGCATCAAGGCAAGCAACTCCCTCTTCCAACATGCATATGAAGTCAGAAATGCAAGTTAGCAGCTTCAGGCATATAATCAAAAGAGTGCAAAGATGCTCTAATCGGTATAGCTCCAACAGCACAATTAAGCACTCAAATAGCGAAGGCTCAAACTGATCACACATACGAAATATGAAGCATATGAGCAAGTGAGCAGTTTTGGCCAAAAGATAGTCACCATTAAAATAGCACTACACATGTATAGATAGGAATCCAAACAAGTGCTAAGCATATATACAAGGTGAACTACCCTAGCAAAGTTCAATCATCATGCATAGGAATGAAGCATACACTTGTGATTTCAGTTTTAACATCGGAGGTGCAGCGGTAAAGAATTCACAAGTTCAATTATATAGCATATGATTGCGAGAGGTTGAAAGCTTATCATTGCCTAACTTTTCAACCGAGCGAAGCCTATGCCGAAGCAATCAGAAGCTTAAAGCTACGGTTTCGGTCATACACTACACGGCTCAAGTTTAACTCAAAGTGCAATGAGAAACAGTCTCGATACCGTGAGGTGTTGAAAAGCAATCCCATCTCGATCTTTTCAATTCACTTAACACTTGGTTCAAATTTAAACAGATATGAACAGACCAAACAAGTGAATGACTCAGAACTAGAGACATAGCAACCTAGCATATATGAAAAGCAGGAATGGACTCAACACACCCTACACATGCTAGTTGCATATCTCAATGGTGAACATTTTCAGATTTATAAACATTAAGCACATTCACCATTCCAAAATAGCTCAGCTCATATCATGTATCGGTGATCAGAAGGAGCATAAGCTACAAGCATCAATCATAAGTATGGAGCATACTAAACAGAGCATAGTTACATTCTAGTGATTATAAACATGAAGCTCAGAATGTACATGCGTATGCTAAAGTGCAAAAGAAAAAAAAAACAAAAGAGTCAGTCAAATATACAAGATCCAAAATGTTTCCCCCATTTAAAAGGGGGAAACACACACCAAGCTCACCCCTCAACCTATTAAAGGTTGATTCGTCTAAAGGCTTGGTGAAAATATCAGCCAGTTGGTGATGAGTATCGACA
Source organism: Coix lacryma-jobi var. lacryma-jobi (assembly GCA_009763385.1). Lineage (NCBI taxonomy): Eukaryota > Viridiplantae > Streptophyta > Magnoliopsida > Poales > Poaceae > Coix > Coix lacryma-jobi. The sequence goes on along the minus strand of CM019827.1, from coordinate 126,207,151 downwards.
TGGCGAAGGTCGATATCACCCTTCTCCTGGTGGTCCCGCAAGAAATGAAAGCGCACATCAATGTGTTTGGTCTTCGAGTGAAGCATGGGGTTCTTAGCAACGCTAATGGCACTCGTGCTGTCACAAAGCAAAGGCACGCGAGAAAAGCTCAGACCAAAATCACGCAAAGTGCCCATCATCCAAAGCAACTGGGAACAGCAGCTAGCCGCAGCAACATATTCAGCCTCTGTAGTGGACTGAGCGACACTAGACTGCTTGCGAGAAGACCACGAAACAAGAGAAGAACCAATAAATTGGCAAGTCCCAGAAGTGGACTTGCGCTCAATACGGCAACCAGCAAAATCGGCATCCGAATAACCGCAAAGGGAGAGAGTGGAGGAAGCAGAATACCAAATCCCGAACTCAGGCGTGAAACGAAGGTACCTGAAGATGCGCTTCACCGCCTGACGGTGAGAAGTGCGCGGCGACGCCTGAAAACGCGCGCACAGACACACGGCGAACTGAATGTCCGGCCGTGTCGCCGTCAGGTAGAGGAGCGACCCGATCATACTGCGGTACTCCTTCTGGTCCACTGCTTCTCCGTCCACATCCGCATCCAGGGCAGTCGTCGTCGACATGGGTGTTGGAAGAGGCTTGGCCTCACCCATATCGACCGCTTCAGCAAGTCTTTGGTGTACTTGCCCTGGTGCACAAACGTCCCTCTCGGGATTGCTTAATTTGCAACCCGAGAAAGAATGTCAGCTCGCCCATCATGCTCATCTCGAACTCCCTGCTCATAGTATCTGCAAACTTGGCAACCAAAGCGTGAGAAGAACCACCGAAAATGATATCATCCACGTAAAATCTGGACCAAGAGAGTGTCTTTGCCTTGCCTGAGGAGAAAGAGCGTTTTATCTACACATCCCATTTTAAAACCCTTAGCAAGCAAAAAGGTTTTCAACCTATCATACCAGGCTCTAGGGGCTTGTTTCAAACCATATAAAGCTTTGTGGAGTTTAAAAACATGGTTTGGAAACTTAGGATTTTCAAAACCGGGGGGTTGCTCAACATAAATTCTTCTTCTATGTAGCCATTTAAGAAGGCACTCTTGACATCCATTTGAAAAAGTTTGAACCTTTGGATGTAGCAAAGGCCAAGAGTATCCTAATTGCCTCCAAACGAGCTACAGGAGCAAACGTCTCCTCATAGTCTATCCCCTCCTTCTGACTATAACCCTTCGCTACAAGCCTGGCTTGTTTCTAACAACGTGGCCATCCTCTCCTTGCTTGTTTTTGAAAACCCATTTTGTCCCAATAGGCTTACACTCAGGAGGAGGTGGAACTAGAACCCAAACCCGATTTCGCTCAAAATTTTCTAACTCCTCATGCATGGCATTGACCCAATCCGGATCCGTCAAAGCGTGTCCAACATCTCGGGGCTCAAAATTAGCAAACAAAAGCAGAATGAGCGAAGTGCGAGATTTGCTGTGACCTGGACCGAGTGACCCGTTCGTCGATGTTGCCGATCATCTGCTGAGGCGGGTGCTGGCGCTGGATGTGTCGTGGCGCCTCCCGAGCTGAAGTAGCCTCCCCCTCAAACAGCAGCTGGTGCCTCCCGGGTACAAAAGGTACTGCTCGGGTGGTGGATCCCACGGCCCCCAGGAAGAAGAGGTGTCGGGGCCGTGAGTCGTCGTAGAAGCCGCTCTTTGCGGCACGGCAGGTGGAGGGGGTGCTGGATCATCCATACCTTCAGCACCCTCATCCTCGTCATCGAAAAGAGGCTCTCCAACCTCATGATCGCCTGCACGCTCAAAACGAGAGAAGAAGAGAAACAAGAGTCTCGTCGAAGGTGACATCTGATGTCTCCATGACTCGGTTAGTATCAAGGTTAAGTACACGATATGCTCTAGTGTGAGTGCCGTAACCCAAAAATACTCCGTCAGAAGAGCGAGACTCAAACTTGTCCAGGTTGCCCTTTTTCAAAATAAAGCAGTGGCAGCCAAAGACTCTAAAATAACTCACCTTAGGTTGACCAAAACGCAACTCATAAGAGGTCTTCTTCAAAAACGCTCTCAGAAAAATGCGATTCGAAATGTAGCATGCAGTGTTCATAGCTTCGGCCCAAAAAGCGCCTAGGAGTCCTATGCTCATCGAGCATCGTCCTGGCCATCTCAACAAGGGTTCTATTCTTCCTCTCTACAACACCATTTTGGGGCGGTGTGTAGGGAGAAGAAAACTGATGCTCCAAACCAAGGCGGTTACAAAACTTCTCAAAGTCCGAATTTTTGAATTCGGAACCATTATCACTTCTAATAGCTCGCATCGAGTTCAAAGGGAACTCGTTCTGAAGACGCAAAATCAGATTGCAAGCGAAGGAAAAAGTCTCGGTCTTCTCAGTCAAAAAGAAGACCCACGAATACCTCGAAAAGTCGTCCACAACAACCAAAACATACCACTTGCCACCACCGAGCTCACCCGAGCCGGACCAACAAGGTCCATATGTAAAAGCTCTCCGGGGTGCGAGGTCATGACCTTAGTCACTGGATGGGGAGCGGCAACCATCTTCCCATGTCTGCAAGAATGGCAAACTAGATCCTTCTCCATCGAAAGCTTGGGCAATCCTCGGATTAGGCCAAGTGAGCTAAGTCTTGCAAGCAAGTCGAAGTTTAAATGACCGAGCCTCCTATGCCACTTCCAAAGATCGGAGGAAGAAGGACTAGCCAAAAGACAGCGAGAAGATCCAAACGACTCCGAGAAATTCGCACGAAAGACTTTCCCAAAGGGCGAAATCAGACATACAAGATCGCCCTGAGGATCTAAGATGCGACTAAGGTTCGGTTTAAAACGAATCTCATAGTCATCATCAAAAAGTTGCGAAACGGAAAGCAAGTTAAAATGCAGGTTAGAAACAAGAGCAACATCGCGCAACACAAAGTGCTCATTAACCCGCACAGTCCCACGAGACAATACCTTACCTTTACTATTATCGCCGAAGGTTATGTACTCCTTTCCGGCGACCGGGCTAAGGCTGGAGAACCACTTGGCGTTTCCGGTCATGTGCCTCGAACAACCGGAATCCACCAACCAAATGTCCTCCAACCGTCTTACCTACATCAATAAAAAGACATAGGGTGAGCATAGGTCCAACACTGGGGTTAGTGAAGTAAGAAGAATACCAGTGTTGGGCGGCTGCTCAAAAGAAAAGTTAGGATAAAAACTATTCCTACCCTGTCCACGAGGGTAGCGATCACCACGCACAGGAAAACGTGGTCCGCTGGGGAAGAAGCGCTCACCGCGATACTCAACCTGCGGTGGGGGAAAACGCTCAGCAAAGCCTTCGCCACGGGGTCCGTTGCCTACAAAAGCAGGACCCCGTCGGGCACGCTCTCTATGAGGCCTACGCCTAGGAGCCTGGGTCTCAACACCTCTAGGCCTAGCGTCTCTCCTAGGAGCTCTCCTATCCTGCCTAGGCCTGGGAGCCTCACCTCCGGGCCTAGCAGCTCTCCTCTGGACTTTGGCACATGCCCACCATGAGAAGGATGGTACATGTCCGGGTTCTCCAACTCCCGAGCACGGCGCGCCTCTCTCTTGCGCCGAAAGCAGAACTCGCTCAGGTGACCATCCCTCCCACAGAAGTCACACTGGTACCTCACCGCGCGCAAAGGGGGTTGTTGGTACGCTGGGCTGTGGGTATGGTTCACTTTGCCCTTCTGTGGCAACACCTCTTGGATGGGTGGCATTGTGTCCAGCTTGTTCTTGAGGTGGTTTGGCTTGGGTGCCCACACCTGGTTCTTAGGTGGAGCTCTCGGGGGTTCCTCAAATACCCATCCCTGGTGGTAGGCTTGACAGGCTCTTTGGGTGGAAGCTTGGCAAGTTTGGGAGTAGTGGTGGAGTTGGGCTTCTCACTAGGTTTCATACCACTCGACTCTCCAATCTTCCCAAAGAGCAGAAAGATCTATACCCTGAGCAAGACCTACACCAGGAGCCCCAGCAGCTCGCTTGAATTGGGAGATCATCATCCCGAGCTGCGGCTCACTACAGGAGACCCATGACAAGATGGTCCGAAGGTATGTGTTTTCTCCTCAGTTTGCATCTTGCCATGCTTGACATTGGCAATCTCCATCTCCAACAACCCTCGCAAAAAGCACCAACTCGTGACAAAAGTGCTATCCGAGCTGGCCTTCTCTAAGGACTCAAGCTTGGCATTCTTCTCTGCCAACTCAGATTGCAAGACAGGACAGTCTTGCACGCACCCAACAAGGAAGGTCTGGCCTTCAGCTCATCCAGCTCTCCTACCAACGCAGCATACTTTCCTCTCAGAGTGAGAAGGTCAGTCATGTGCGTGGTGCACGACTCGCACTCAACCTCCTCCGACACGACCACGGTGGACTTGGCAAACTCAAGCTCCCTCACCGTGTCCTCCCACTTCTGCCTAAACTCCTTGCGCTCCCTAGCAGCACGCCTAAGCAACTTATCCTGGCTAAGGAGGGCAGCAGTAAGCTTCTCGACCTCGGAAGAAAGCTCGTCGTAGGTGAGAGATACCTGGGAGGTGTCGTCGTCGTCGTCGTTCTGAGGCGTGTGCTCCAGCTTGCCTTCGACCTCATCTCCAAGCGCCATGGTGCAGAGGCCTCCGTCGTCGGCGAAGAAGCAAAGACCGTTGAGTTGGTCCTTGATCTTCTTCCTCTTGTCGGACTCGTCGTCGCTCGAGCAAGCGGAGTCGCCATCCGAGCCGTCGACGTCGCTGAGCGCGGCGAAGAATGCGCGCTTCTCAGCCTGAGCCTTCTCCAAGTACTTCTTCTTGATGTACTCTTTGTCGAAGCGCCCCTTCTTCTTGTGCGCTGGGGGGACGTGCTTCTCCTTGTAATGGAGTCGTACTTGCGCCCATGATCGCCCTTCCCCGAATGCTTGTTCTTCTTGGGGCAGTTGGCGATGAAGTGGTCGGGGTCGCCACACTCGTAGCAGCCCGTGCGTCCTCCTCCGCGACGACGGTTCATGCGGTTGTTGTGGAAACCGCGAGAACCGGTGGCAAGCAAAGCCAACTCTCGTCTCCCAAAGACTCCAGCTGGTCCTCAGTAACAGAAAAGAGAGAAGAGAGAGCCAAAAACCAGCTGAGGGGTTAGAGGAAGAGCCGGAAACCAAAGCCATGGACGGGCGAGAAGGATTTCAAAAGAAGCCCTCGCCATGGCATCAATCTCACTGGACTTGAGCTTACTGAAGAGCTCGTCGCAGGTGAGGGTCTCATAGTTAGGTGATTCGATGATCGCCTGAACCTTGGAGTCCCACACCGAACGGTCAAGAGTGTGCAAAAGCTTCAAAGCACGCTCATGATCGTCAAAAGGCAACTGCTCCTTGTTAGCCCTCATCCTGTTGACAATCACCTGAAAGCGAGCGAATAAACTCTCTATGCTCTCGCCAGGCTGATGTCGAAAGTTCTCATACTCTCTCTTGAACGACTCGTAGAGTCGGGTTTGATTGAGAGGTGCCCTCATGAAAACGCATGAGGGTGGCCCAAATCTCCCGAGCCGTAGAGAGGTGAGAAACGCGGTCAAACTCTCCCATGCTCAAACACGAAAAGAGAGCATTACGGGCTCGGCTATTTGCTTCGTGCTCATCGATCTAAAGCTGAGTGACACGAGCAGCCAAGACCACGTAATCGGCAGAGTTGCAAATATCCCAAATGGAAGCACCCAAACTCTGCAGATAGGCCGACATGCGTATCTTCCAATACGCATAGTTTGTCCCATCGAAGAACGGCGGTTTGCCCACGCCGCGATCCATGTCGCCTTCGGTGGATCTGGAACCGGCTAAGGTGAAAGATCCTTAACCTGCTCCGATACCAATTGAAGGACCGAGAATGCAAAAGCAAGGCGACCAGAGGGGGGGTGAATGGGAGCCAATAAAATTTCTTTCGAAACTTTGGCCAAGTGTCCCAAAAAACCCCCAAGAGATACTACGAAAACGTGATGCCCACGACCCTTGGAAGAGGGTGGATGATCTCTAGGATCACACAGCGAGGCACCACAAAAACTTCCACTCCCAAGTTCACGCAAGTCAACTAGTGACAGGATGGGTTTGGGTAACCTCAACCCCCCCGAGCAACGCGAGGGGGATTCAGGCTATTTTGTAAAGCGAGGAGCCCGATTTCTGTAGAGCATGGAGTCGGGAATCCAACGCAACAAGCGGATCGCAAATCGAAGGTCAGACAAACAAACTGCGGACGAAAACGTGCTGACTGCACCTGACCGGACTCTGCCTGCGTCCGGTCAGCAGGCACGGACGCGTCCCGGTCGAGCGAAAACCGATTTGGGACCTTACTGTGTGGGACCGGACTCTGGTACACAGTGCGTCCGGTCCTCACTCGTGCGTCCGGTCACTCAAAGACAACAACGATGAACAGTGTGTCGGCGCGTCCGGTCATGCACAGGATGAAGCGTCCGGTCGAAGCTCGAAACTAAACAGAGAAAAGTTCAACGACCGGACTCACTCTCAGCGTCCGGTCACCCCAAACCGAGCGTCCGATCCCCGAATTCCTGCTGTTCGTCCACCGATTCAACTCGATCTCACCCAAAACAAATCCTCTGGGGATCAAACTTGGTGAGATGAGTCACAAGGAGTATAGTGAGCTATCTCTAAGAAATCATGGCTCGAACCTATCTCCAAATCGGTGAATCGAAGAATTTCGGGGGAAGGGAGAAAACTTGACCCAAGACGAAAAATCGATCGATCTCCTAGACCGTGAGGTTAGAGGTTAATTCCTTCGGTGGAAAGAAGTGCCTCACGATCTAGAACAACTTGGTTCAAACGGATTTGCAAAAGATGAACGAGAGCAAAGAGATCAAGTGACGGGAAAATGTGGAGAGAAAGGGGTTCCGCGAAGAACACGAACAAAACGCGAATCGACACCACGATCTAGCAGCCGAAGCGCAAACACACGCTACGACAAGGAGGTTACGGCCTCCTTTCCTCAAAATCACAGTACACAGAGGCAAGTCTCTCTGCGGATCTCAGCTAGCTACAGCAGGGGATGGGAGAGCAGGAAACCCCAGGAAGCAAGAGCAAATGAGATGGCTCTAAAACTGAGATGCATGGGAGGAGGGTGTCTCCCGACTACTTATACTACTACTAGCCTAAGTCTATTTCCTACTCTATCCCTCTCTATTCTAATTACAGAGCGAACCAGCTAAACCCTAAGGTTATTCTGGACCAACTCGGGGTAGGTGTATCCGACGGCCACGCCCGCACAAGTCGTCGCGTTGCCTCCACGCAACCTTCCGATTGCCGCCACGTGCCGCCCTCGCTCTGCACCCCCGGTTTTGTGGCCCAACCGGGAAACCAGCCTTTTCCAGCCAACCCCCGGTTTTGAGGCCCAAACCGGGAAAACCAGCCCACCAGCTTCTGAGTTTTGAGGCCAACTCAGCAACCCTCAGCGCCCAGGTTTTGAGGCCCAAACCTGGAAACGTCCTCAGCCCGAGTTTTGTGGCCAACTCGGAAACCGTCCACGCCCAGGTTTTGAGGCCCAAACCTGGAAACCGTCATCCGATGGTTTTTCCCTGGCTCTACCACCAAACGATGTCGTAGATGGGATGCACCTCCCGTGCACCCCGTCCACCGACACGTGTCCCTGAGTGCACGACTCAGGCCACACATGACCGCACTTCTTCACTTGTCGTCGTCACAGGCTGCCAGCCACCACAGCTGATCCTCGGGCCTCTGGTCCCTCAGTCCAAGCCTCACGTCCGCCCTTCACCGCTCGGTACTCGGCATGGCACGTCCGCCGCACGGCACGCCCATCCTTCACCGCACCCGGTCCATCGGCACGGCACGTCTCAACTGACCTTCACCTCGCCGTCGATCACTGTATCCGTGCTCGACACCTGCACAACACAAGCCAAAGAACATGCGCATCATCCCAGTTGACAATCACTCATCACTCAGAGACCCGGCATACACCCATGTATCCGCATGCCGCTACCGCAAGGTCCTCGTCGACGGTGGGAGCGCCCTGAACATCATTCGCATCGGCGTTCCGCGAGCTCGACTACTCCAAGCGGGACCTCTTCCGACGAACTCCCTTTCTAGGGCATCGTGCAGGGAACCGTCCATGCCCGACATCCCAGTGTGCAGATCGAGGCACCTCCCACCACACCGTGTAGTCCTGACAACTTCCGCGAGGGACATCACACTCTGACCACTTCTACATCCTCATCGTGCGGACTTCGACACCGCCTACCACGCCATCCTCGGTCGCCCAGCGCTCACCAAGCTCATGGCTGTTCACATTACGCCTACCTCGTGCTCATGATCCCGACGAAGAAAGGCGTCCTCAGCCTCCGGGCAAATCTCCAGGTGGCGTACGAGTGCGAGCAGAAGAGACAATCAACTCCGCCAAAACACGCCAACAGCTCCAGGGCGTCCAAGATTGCATCACCGACGCCGTCAAGCTCCGCCCCGACGATCTCGAGATCCCGGAGACCTCCGACCAGCGTTCCAGCAAAAAGTCGAAGGAACGAAGCAGGTGGCCCTGGTGGACGGCGCTCCGAGAGAAGACTGCTCATTGGCACCAACCTCGACCCCAAATAGGAAGACACGCTTGTCAGCTTCCTACGGAGCAACGTCGACGTGTTCGCCTGGAAACCAGCAGACATGCCTGGAGTTCCATGGAAGTTCGTCGAGCACTCCTTGAACGTCTCCTCAACCGCCAGGCCGGTTCGCCAAAAGCTTCGTCGCTTCGTGCCAGATAGGAAGGAGGCAATTAGGGTAGAGCTTGCCCGGTTCCTAGCTGCCGGTTTCATCAAAGAGGTGCATCACCCGGATTGGCTGGCCAATCCGGTTCTTGTACTAAAAAAGAATAAAGAATGGCGTATGTGCGTTGACTACACCGACCTCAATAAGCATTGCCCTAAAGACCCCTTCCTCCTCCCTCACATCGACGAGGTTGTCAACTCCACTACCGGGTGCGAACTTCTCTCCTTTCTCGATTGCTATTCCGGTTACCATCAAATGCCTTGAAGGTAGAAGATCAAATCAAAACGGCGTTCATCATGCCTTTCGGTGCCTACTGCTACACGACCATGTTGTTGGGCTGAAGAACGCCGGAGCTACGTACCAGCGTGCGATCCAGGATTGCTTGAAGGACCTCATCCCGGAGAAGGTCGAAGCTTACGTGGATGACGTCGTCGTCAAGACTCACCCCATGGACACGCTCATCTCCGACCTCGAGGCAACCTTTAAGGCCCTCAACAGGTTTAAGTGGAAGCTCAACCCCAGCAAGTGCATCTTCGGCGTGTCATCTGGAAACCTCCTCGGCAACATCGTCAGCCGCGACGGCATTCGCCCAAACCCCGACAAGACTTCAGTCGTCCTCTTCATGCGAGCTCCCTCCAACGTGAAGGACATCAAGAAGCTCACCGGGTGCATGGCGTCCCTCAGCCGCTTCATCTCCAGGCTCGGCGAAAAGGGGCTACCTTTCTTCAAGCTCCTCAAGGCTGGCGAAAAGTTATCTGGGACGCTGAAGCCGACTGCGCTTTCTCCGACCTGAAGAAGTATCTTACCTAGCCTCCTGTGCTTGCCGCACCAAAGGAGAAGGAGCCCTGCTGCTGCTCTACATCGCCGCCACAAACCGGGTCGTCAGGTCCGCCATCGTCATCGAATGCGAGGAAGCGGCGGCACTCCTACCCCGTCCAGCGACCCTGCTACATTGTCAGCGAGGTATTGAACGACTCCAAAACCGATACCCCAGGTACAAAAGCTCCTCTACGCGGTCCTTATTACTGCACGCAAGCTACGCCACTACTTCCAAAGCTCCGAGCGGGTTACCGTCGTCACGGCATTCCCCTTGGGGACATTCTCCGCAATAAGGACGCTACGGGATGCATCATCAAGTGGGCCATCGAGCTCGGCTCCTACGACATCGCCTTCCAGGGTCGCCAGACCATCAAGTCGCAAGCAGTCGCCGACTTCGTCGCCGAATGGACGGACATCCAAACTCCAGTACCACCAGAAGCACCAGAACATTGGACCCTCTTCTTCGACGGCTCCCTCACCCTGCATGGCGCCGGCGCTGGTCTCCTCTTCATATCTCCTCTGGGTGAAAAGCTCCGCTACGCTTTACGGCTACTCTTTCCAGCCTCCAACAATGCCGCCGAGTATGAAGCCGCCCTCCACGGTCTCCGTATCGCCAGCGAGCTAGGTGTCAAGCGCCTCATGGTGTACGGCGACTCCGCCTCGTCATCAACCAGCTCAACAAGGACTAGAACTGCTCCAACGAAAAGATGAACGCCTACTGCGCCGCCATCAGGAAGCTTGAAGATAAGTTTTTCAGAGTCGAATATCACCACCTACGCGTGAGACCGGAACCAGACGGCCGACGAGTTATCCAAGCTGGCATCATCAAGATCTTCGGCCCCCGCCGATGTATTTGTTCACGACCTGCTCGAGCCCTCCATCACCGACTACTCAAGTTCCGCCTCGTCACCGGATGCCACGACGCCGCCGACAGGACAACTAGTGGGAACCACCTCCACAGCACCGCCAGACTGGCGCGAGGATTTCAGCAAGTATCTCTCTGAGAACCTTGCTCCCGCAGACAAGACGGAAGTCGACGCCTCATTCGCCGCGTCAACAATTACGTCCTGGTCGACGGCGCGTTCATGCGCAAAAACTCCAGAAACGAAGTACTCCAAAAATACGTCTCCAGAGAAGATGGCCTCCAGATCCTCTTCGACATCCACGCCGGCGAATGTGGGAATCACGCAGCTACAAAAACGTTGGTACGCAAGGCCTTCCGTGCAGGTTTCTATTGGCCGTCAGCAGTCGCCGACGCCGAACAGCTCGTCCACACCTGCGAGGGGTGCCAATTCTTCGCCAAACAAACCCACGTTCCTGCGCAAGAACTCCAAGCGATACCGGCCTCGTGGCCCTTCGCCTACTGGGGACTCGACATGATCGACCCTTTCCGACCAGCTCCGGGAAGCTTCAAGTGGATCTACGTTGCCGTCGACAAATTCTCTAAGTGGATCGAGACAAAGCCAATAACCAAAGCGACAGCCGAGAACGCCGTCTCCTTCATCGACGAGATAATTCATCGCTTCGGTCTCCCGAACTCCATCATCACCGACCTTGGCTCCAACTTCACCGGCAACGTCTTCTGGGACTTCTGTGAAGGGCACGGCGTCCTCGTCAAGTATGTCTCCGTCGCCCATCCTCGGGCCAACGGCCAGGCTGAACGCGCCAACGGCATGATCCTTGACGCCCTGAAGAAGCGCCTCTACCAGAAGGACGAGAAGCACCCTGGTCGCTAGATGCGCGAGCTCCCCTCCGTGCTCTGGGGTCTCCGGACTCAACCCAGCCGCAACACCAACGTTTCGCCGTACTTCATGGTCTTCGGCTCCGAAGCCGTCATCCCCGCCGATGTCGTCTTCCGCTCTTCGCGTGTCGAAAACTACGATGAGGAAGCCTCCGACCAGGCTCGCTGCGATGACCTCGACCGCCTTGAAGAAGAACGGCTGGCATCCTGCCTTCGCATCTCCAAGTACCTCGAAGGAGTTCGCCGCACTACAACCGCAACGTAAAAGATCGATCCTTTGTCGTCGGGACCTCATCCTCAAGCGAAAACTCAAGACCGACGGCCTGCACAAACTATCTTCACATTGGGACGGCCCCTACACGGTGAAAGAGGTCACCCGACCAGGCGCTTATCGTCTCGCCGACATTGAAGGAATCGACGTACCCAACTCCTGGAGTATCGAGCACCTTAGAAAGTTCTACGCTTAAGGGACGGCTCGCCGACATCTCCAATACGTCTCCGGATGGCCGCTGACCTCTCGAATATGTCTCTGGACAACTCGCCAAATTCTCCAACTCGTCTCCGGACGACTCGCCGACATCTCCAATACGTCTCTGGACGGCCGCCGACCTCTCCAATACGTCTCCGGACGGCTCGCCGACCTCTCCAACTCGTCTCCGGACGACTCACGAATTTCTCCAAACAGTCTGGCTGATGCTAAAGGAGTCTCAGAGCAGGGCTACTGCCACCGCCGGACGCGTGCATGAGCGCCCGCCCTCTGCGCTATGGCGGCCAGTAGTCCTCCCTGAGCGACATCCCGACCTCTCTACGCGTGCATGAGCGTCCGCCCTCTGCGCTACGAAGGGAAGGCTAAGCTTGGGCTAAGACCTCCGAAGGCTATACGTTCCAGTGCCTATATGCGCCGGTTATGCGCACGTTCTCCATTCGGTCTACAAGCAGCCTGACTAATGCCGATGAAAACTCAGAGCCGGGGCTGTTGTCACCACCGGACGCGTGCATGAGCGCCCGCCCTCTGCGCTACGGTGACCAGCAGCTCTCCCAAGGGACGTCCCGACCTCTCTACGCGTGCATGAGCGTCTGCCCTCTGCGCTATGAAGGAAAGGCTACCTTGGGCTGAGAATTCTGAGGTTATAAGCTCAGTGCCTCGCATTCGCGCCACCCACATGCTCGACAACGGTCTCCATTCGCCCATGTCACGCCACGATCGAGCCTCTCGGAAAAGACCCTGACCGTGGTACCTCCCTACGCGTGCACGAGCGCCCGCCCTCTGCGCTATGGGATGCCAGCAGAGGTTCCTTGGGCGACGCCCTTGACTCCTACGCGCAAACGAGCTCCACGCTCTACGCTATGGATCCTGGGATAACCCAAGGCCGAACTGTTCATCGCTACAGCTCACGACTATTGGGTCTGCGGTATTCGGGGAACGAACAAAACACGCCGACTCGCTTCAAGTTTTGATTCAGTTTGCCCAAGAGTCTATTTACAGACTATCTCCTAATATACAAACTACTGGTGACCAGTTCCAAACAAATCTACACCGCCGACGAGGGCTTCGGCGACAGGCTTAACTTCTTCCTCGAGACGCTCCATCTCGGCCTCCGACGTGTTCGCCGCAAATCCAGCGCCCAGCCTCGACATCTCCATACGCGGATAATGCGAACGAAGGATGGTGAGGCCATGAGCCGCCACACAATGCGCCGCTGCCTTGGTGTACGCCTGGAAACGCCCCCACAGGCCACGCGCCTTCTGGATGACGTGGTCGCCGATCCGCCGCTCCTTCTCCGCCGGGAAGAAAGGCTCCTCATCGATGCATTGCACCAAGGGGGCCACCTCCTCTGCCAGCGACCAGAAGCGGTCATCGTAACCTTCTATCCGCCGCTCCAGATCTGCAAATTGTATTTGCACATTTTCGTGGTAAGCTGCAAACGCCAAAGCAAAGGGTAAGAAGACGACCAAGCCCTGACCGCACTTCACCAAGAAGACTCACCGCATGCATGGCCTGCCACTTGCCGCACCTCCTCGTCGGACTTCGCCTTCTCCTCGGCCAGGAGACGCTTCTCCTCGCCCGCCTGCATCGCCTCTGCAAAGACAACTCCACGATTCAGGACTTCGACCAGATGGCGTACCAAGCAAAAGGGAGTATAGCGTCGTCCACTCACGTGCGGCAAACTCGTCGGCCTTGTCGGCCCGCAGCTGAAGCTGGAAATTCTCCTGCCCTTGCTGCTGGATGATCTCCTCAAGCTCCCGAGAACGTGCGTGGGCATCCTCCAGATGCGCCTCCAAGCCAGCGAACTGGCCCCCGACGCGCCTTCCTCCGCCCGGAGCCGCTCGTTCTCTCTCGGCCATCAGTGCCATCCGGTCAATGGCGAGCTTACGCTCTTCCCCGACCTTCAACAGGTGCTGCAGGCAAACGACGACCAGAATGAACAAAAGCCATTTAAAAGGTTAACAATGAAAGGTGAACGTGCTCACCTGGATCTTCTCCAGCAACTTCGACGCGTCTCCGACGACGGCGTCCGTCGCCGCGCTCGCCGCCTCGTCGACCTCGACGACTTCGTCACCCTCGACGCGGAAGCGATGGACAGGGCGCTTGGCTAGACCCACCTCCGGACGCTCCACCTCCTCGATCTCTGGCGAGCTAGGCGCCGCTGCCTTCCTCTTCGTTCCCCGGGCCCCACGACCCAAGGACCCGGCCACCGGCGCCGCAGCTCCGCTCGTCGCTACGCCTGCTCCAGAACTGGCCCCAGGCGGTGGGGACGCAGGCCGCTCCACCTCCTGAGGCTCGGGGACTTCACACGCCTTCGGTTGCTCCGCCTCCCGAGGCTTGGGGACTGTGGACGGCTCGACGTCCTCCGTCGCCTTCGACGCCCCATCTAGCGCGGCCGACTTCGCCGACCCGCCGATGTCAGCCTCCACTGGTGGGCTCGCCTCCTCCGACGTCCGCCCTCGGTGTCCGGCACCTCCTCGGCATCTACCGACCTGCAAGGGGCACGAACACGTTGTCAACACTCCACCCGACCAGGGTAAGATGTACAAGACGCAAAAGGGACACTTACAGGCCGGACACCTTCTTCTCCCGCGAGAACCGACGAGAGCGCGGATGCGCTCCACCACCCGCGGACTCCCCCTGCGGCTTAGAACCACCGGCCGCCCCGCCCGACGACTCCCGGGCCTCCGGTGCCCGCTCCGGCGTCCGCGACGCCTTCGGCTTCGGCTTCGGCTTCGCCTTCGCCGCTCCGCCCCCGCACCCCGCCGAGGACCCTTGCCCCAAACGGGCACTCAGCGGGACTTCGTCTCCACTGTCAGACTCGTCGTCCGACCAGTCGAGGACAACGCGGCGACGTTCGCCGCTTCATCATCAGTGGTCAAGGCGCCGCCGGTCTCCAGCGACACCTTCTTCTTTTTCGCAGGGGCGGCCCGGCGCTTTCCCTTCGGGTCAGCGCGGGCTCGCCGCCCCCTAGACCGGGGCTCGGGGACTCGGCTCCCTCCTCCCCACTGCTCTCGGTCTCCTCCACGTCGACCTCCGTCGTGCCGCGACCGTCGTCGTCGACGTTCTCCCGGGGCGGGTCAACGCCTTTCGGCCACGCCCTCGACGGCGCCTGTGACACGAATGCTTCACGACCCTGCGTTACAATTTTTTGACATTCAATATCCGCTACGCATTTTAACGAACACACGCAGGGCAAAGACACTAACCTTCGGCGGAGGGTACTCCAGGGAATACGATTTCCGTAAATATTTCAGCTTCTTCCTTTTCTGCAGGTCGAACAGAACCTCGACCCGCAGGAACACATCCTGCGCCGACAGGGGCTCCGACGCCTCCCGCGTCTGATCATCTGCGTCCCCAGCGTACTCGTACGCTGGGTGTGCCCCTCTCCTTGCAGGGCTGGCAGCGCCTCTTGATGAAGTTCGACGCCACCGCCACCCCGTCGTCACACCATTTGTCGACCAGCTTCAGGAGCTCCTCCACACTCCTCCATCGCCGCCGCGCCGGGACGCTCCGTACCAGTATGGCACCTTCGGCTCAAAGGCCGGGTCGCACGGCGACCTCGATGCTTCCTGATGGATGTAGAACCACTTGGTTGTACTCCATCGCCTTTGAAGGCAGCGGCATCGCGATGTACTTCTCCGCCATCCGTCCCGCAGCTGGAGGTACACTGAGCCGACGATATCCGACGACCTGGTGCCGTTGATCTTCAGGCGGAAGAAATCACGAAAGAGGTCGAAGTGGGGCTCGTGCCCAGATCGCCTCACAGTAATGGATGAAGACCGCGATGTGCAACATTTGTATTCGGGGTCAATTTGCACAGCGCGACCTGCTAATACTCCAGCAGGCCGTGGAGAAGGGGTGGACCGGGATGCCAAACCCGCACCTGAAAATGCCTCGAGGACGACAAGCTCGGAGGTGTTCAGCGTCGGCCAGTCCTCCAGATACGCCTCCCTCCAACCGCCGGTGATGCTGTCCAGGAGTAGGCTGGCATAGATGAGCTCCTCCAGATTCTCCCGATGGAGAACGCTTCGCGTCCACCCGCGCGCCAAAACCGGCACCTCGATGCGGTCGTCGAACTTCGCCTTCGTTGCCTTCTTCGCCTTAGCCGTGTTTTCCACGAATGCGCCTTCCGCCCGCCATCGATAGCGACGAGGTGCGGATCTGGATCTAGATCTGCTGCTACAGTGGACTGGTGCTCGGAATTGCTCATGCGCAAGAAGGAAGTGGAGCAGATGAGGGCTACGAGTCGAACGCAAAGGAAGCAAGTGGGGAACCACCACCGTCCGCACCCCCCTTTTTATACGGTGCGGCCCGACCCTTCGGCTCCAGGATTCCTGGGAAACCCGTGCCCATTACCCCCACGACCGCCACGTCGCCTGCGGCAGCCGCACGCTGAAGGACCGAATTGCGACCCAGAGGGGGGGGGTGAATGGGAGCCTAAAAATTTCTTTCGAAATTACGGCCTCTGTCCCAACAAAATCAACCCCAAAAGCTTCGGACTCAAACGTGATGCCTACGACCCTCGGAAGGAGGGTGGATGATCCCTAGGATCACAGCGAGGCACCACACAAGAGAGCAAAACAAAACTCTCAAAACCCCGAGTCAAGTTCGTGCCTAAAAGACCCACTCCAAACGTAGATAGAGGGCTACGTTGGATTCCTCCAAATACCATGCTAACACGTAGCAAAGATATGTAGAGAGGTTCCTAGGTGAACTCTAGGAGCAAACGCGAAGTCCGGAAACGAAATGGAAAAGCCGGGAGACCAACGCACTAAACCGCAGCCTACAGCCGATTCCCGGACTGTCCGGGCTGCAGGTGCCGGACTGTCCGCGCCAGGGGCGGACTATCCGCGAAGCCCGGGTGGACTGTCCGCCGGCCAACACCGCAAACAGCAAAGCTGCTAAAACGTCCCTGCTCGGGCCCGGACTGTCCGCGCCCGTCACTGGCAGACTGTCCGCCGGTCACCCGAGGGGAAAAACACCGAGGCAAATAGCCACTCCTCATGCTGGAACCCGACTCGCGGATTGTCCGCGGCTGGGGGGCGGACAGTCCCGCCACTGCCCAGAACGCCCAAAATCGCCACGGGACAAAACCAAAATCGATTGGATCCTTACCAAATCGAATGGGGCTGCAACTAAACTTCTCCCAAGTGTTCTTCTATGTGTTGGGAAGCTAATCCTAGGATATCATCGCTCCAAACCAACTAATCCATGAGGAATCCAAAGAACACTAGAAAGGGGAAGAAACGAAGACGAACACGATTTCGACCCGATCTATGTGCTCATGAGGTTAGAGGGAAATCCTTCGGTGGAAAGAAGGAACTCACGGCAACAAACATTCTGATTCAAACGGAATCGCAAATCGTTGCTCGGACAGGGAGAATGAGGCAAATCTCCGAGAATGGAAAAACGAAAATGCGAAGAACAAAAATGCGATTCGATCCAAATTGCAGCCAACAAAGAGGAGGGCGAAATTGATCCTTGGATTGCTACTAGATGATGAATTGTGTAGCACTCTATGTCGGGTTACAAGCCACTCCTCGCAGTACAAAACGTGGATGGCGAAAAGCTCAAGAACAAGAGCCGGTCCTCCTCTAGCACTAGCCTCCTCTCACCTAAACAAATGAGAGTGACACCTCCAAGGATGGGCTGCCCTAACCAGCCCCCTTCATATATATAGGCGCACGTCTGAAGACCAAAACGCCCTCTCATGAAGTACTCAACCCAAATACCCCCCATGGGTAAACTGTCCAACCCTAGCAGTTTTCATCCGACGGCCACGCGCCTTCTCATCCTTCGCTTCACCTCGATGCAAGCTCCAGGATGCCGCCACGTGCCGTCACCGTCGACTGCCGCGCCTTCTCACCGATAGCATCGCTGCAACGCAAGCCTCTCGGTGCCGCCACGCGTCGACCGTCCTTTTGGACCTTCCCCCGGTTTTGAGGCCCAAACCGGGAAACCTGCAAGCCCAGGTTTTGAGGCCCCATGGAAACCGTCCACCCCGAGTTTTGAGGCCCAAACTCGGAACCCCGCGAGCCCAGGTTTTGAGGCCCAAACCTGGAAACCGTCCATCCCGAGTTTTGAGGCCCAAACTCGGAAACCGGCCACCCGAGTTTTGAGGCCCAAACTCAGAAACCGTCGAGGGTAGCTTTTTGAGGCTCAACTACCGAACCCGCGCCATAGACGGGATGTGGTTCGCACACCGCGACACCGGCACCGATGCCGATGCATGTCCAGCCTCCACGCCGGGCACAATGCCTTCGCCTTCCTTCTTGACTTGGCCGACGGCACTTGCACCGCACGCAAGCCCTGTCTGACCTCCCACCAAGTGGCACGATGCCATCGTCTTCGTCCCGACTCGGCCGATGCACCGCACATCCCCATGTGCTCCTGCTCACCGATGCCACGTGCCAGCTACCACAGCTGGTCCTCTGGCCCTCTGGTCCGTCGGTCAAGCCTCACGTCCGCCCTTCACCGCTCTAGGTACATCGGCATGGCACGTCCGCCGCACGGCACGCCCATCCTTCACCGATCCCGGTCCGTCGGCACGACACGTCTCTACTTGACCTTCATCTCACCATCAACCACTGTATCCGAGCTCAACACCTGCACATCAACACAACCAAGAGACACATGTTGCACACGCACACCAACACAGAAACACCACAACTCAACGCCACCGGTTAGTCGTATGCAGCATTAAGCGCATAGCGAGATATGGACTAAACCACGAAAAGCCTCAAACCTTCCTCATCAAAGTCAATCATTCATCATATATGATCTCAATCTCCCCCTTGATGAATGCATTGACTAAAAATAAACCACAAAGGAAGGGTTTGAAGGCAAGCCTCATTCAAGTGCCCAAAAGCCAAGCAAAAGCAAACACAAGGCCACTTGATATGAGGAAGGATCATGAAAACTCCAAACAAAATCTCGTCCCGAAAGAAACGGGAAAAGCGGGCAAAGCCTCCACACAACCGAAGAGTCAAGAAAACAAGAGTTTCATGAATCCCAAAAGGTACTCGAAAACCAATCTCAAATAAATTGTCAAACAATCATCACAAAGAAACCAAGGTACTTATCCACTTGGGTTTCCAAATTTCTCCCCCTTGATGATTGAATTGACAAAGACTAAACACAAAGAGATGGGTTGAGATACCAAAACGGAAAACTTGGTCCCCAAAGATATGGGCAACGGCTCAACGCAACCAAGCAAAGGATCGGAGCAACAAGTCATGAAAGAGCAAAACTCGATCACACAGAGCGAAAGACTTGGTTCCCAAAGACATGGGCAACGGCTCGACGCAACCAAGTCAAAATGAGCTAGCCCTCAAGCAAAGGCAGAAAATGGCTCAACACCACTAGCTCAAGGCTCGATACCAATTAAGGCTGAATCAACGCATAAGAATGCAAAACTGCTATCCTCAAGATAGAGGCACAGAGGCTCAACACACTAGCAGAAGACTCGATACTAATCACAAGCAGCCAAAAATTGGTGAAACAAGCTAGTTCCTCAAGACAGAGGCTCATAGGCTCGACGCAACTAGCCGAAGGCTCCATACCAATCGAAAATACCAAGCAAAACTGCTAGTCTCTCAAGAGAGAGGTAACAATGGCCCAATACGACTAGCAGGCTCGATACCGATTGAGAAAAACCACAAGAGAAGCTCACAACTAAATGGAGCACAAACACTTGGAGCACGCAGAGAAGCAGCAAGACAAAAGCGACTCCCCTGAAATCAAGCCTACACACAAAGGCTATGCAACAAAGCTCATGACACCAATTACACTCCATACCAAAAGATGGATACCCATTGAAACACATAAAAGAGCTATACCAATTGAAGAAGAACATAAAAGAGCTAAAGTCCCCCTAACTCAAAGCTCTCCCCAAAATGCATGACTCTCTCCTTTGTGTCAACACTCAAACTCCCCCTTGCAAACAACTTCTCCCCCTTGACAAAAGGGAACATGCTGAGGGGTTTTGACATTTTTCACAAAGTTGACACAAACACAAGATAAGCCATCAATCAAAAGCATATGGGGGCTATGAAAGCATTGAAAGTGACCACAAAGTGTATCGGAGCTAGGGGTATGTACACTAAGCTAAAAATGCATGATATGCTCAATGCAACAGCTTTAAGTGTATAGCAATCAGAATGAAAGATGCTCAAAAGGGTGCTGCCCTGAAAGTGTAGCAACCAAACAAATGCTAGCAAAGGCTCAACTGATCAAATGAATACAAAATATGAACAATTAAGCATATGAGCAGTTTTAAGCCATTTGTAAAGGAGTTCACCACTAAATAGCACATAGCATGAATAGACAGGAAATCAACCAAGTGCTAATTCAAGTATAAAAGGTGAACTACCCCTAGCAAAGTTCAATCATCATGCAATAGAATGAAGCATAAACTTGTGTTATTTTCAAATTTTTATCGAAGATTGCAGCGGTATTAGCACAAGTTCATATTAAAGCATGTGATTGCGAGAGGTTGAAAGCATGGTCATTGCCTAACTTTTCAACCAGGCTAAGCCTATGCAAGAAAAGCAATCAGAAGCTTAAAGCACCGGTTTCGGTCTTACACTACACGGCTCAAGTTTAACTAAAAATGCAATGAGAAACAGTCTCGATACCGTGATGTGCTGACACATGCAATCCCATCTCGATCTTTTCATTTCACTTAGACTTGGATCAAATTTTAAGCACAAGGTAAATATGAACAATCCAAGCAAGTGAATGACTCAATGCAAGAGACATAGCAACCTAGCATACAAAAGATAGCACAAGTGATCTCAACACATCCTACCCATGCTAGTTGCCACTCTTAATGGTGAACAAATTAAAAGTTTCATAGTTGATTATCAAGTTCACCATTTGAAAAAATAGCTTAGCTCATAACATGTATCAAGTGATCAAAAAGAGCCTAAGCTACAAGCATCATCATGAATAAACAGGGCATACCAAAAAGCATAATCTCATTCTCATTGCTCTAAACATGAAGCTCTAAAATGCACTAAAATACATGATGAGATGCATGCAAAAACTAGTCTATCAAAGACAAAGCAAAGCTAGCCTAAAAAAGGAAAACCCAAAACAAAAGGGTATCGGAGAAGTCCAACTAAGATACAACAAGCAAAATGCTTCCCCAATTAAAAGGGAAACACACCCCAAACTCACAAATGAAGAGTCAAGAAATGCTCAAGCGACAGCCAGCAAAATCCACATCGAAAAGATCACACAGCAAAAAGAGGTCAAGGAAGAAGAGTACCAAAACCCGAACTCAGAAGTGTGTCGGAGGTACCTCATGAAGCGCATGACGGCCTGCTGGTGTGATACCCGGGGACGCTAAATCTGCTGAACTCCGGGGCGCCTGCCTCGCCGAAGTCGTCTCCCCCTCGCCTGATGCTGTCGCTCCCACAGGTGCAGCTAATGCTTGCTGGAGAGCTGCTCGAACGGAACCCCAAGTCGTGGAAGAAGTGGGATCGGGTCATGAGCCGAAATGCTCTCTCCAGGCTCCTGTTCTCCTGCACACTCAAAGACAGAAGAAACACAAGGCATTGTCTTGTCCAGTGTGACCTCAAGGTCTCCACAAAGCGGTTAGTCACATAAAAGCATAAGGTAACTCTCAATAAAAAGAGGTCTACCTATGAATGATACCGCAAGGAGATTTGAACTCAAACTAGTCAAGCCTACCATGCAAAGCACTATATAGCAAAATGCAACCTAGAGACATGATCAACCCAAAACACAGCCTAAACCTCAACACATGCTACAATGCAAAATAATTATAGCAATAGATCCAAAAGCATGTAACATGATAAAATTGTGGAAAGGCTAGTGCTCAAACTAATCATATCAACAGGGTACATGTAGCTAACCAAAACTAGCACCTGAAAAGTGATACCTAATGAACATCATACCTCTACATGTAAAGCTCATGGAAAATAAGGTAAAGCATGACATAATGTTCATGAGGATCACAGACTAGCATGAAAAGTGGATAGCCACCAAAACTATACAGAAAGCTAGCATGACATGATATACAAGATAGCACATGCTAGACTAAAACAAAACATGATACAAGAAAAATGTACATGCAAGAACTATACAAGTGAGCACATGAAAGACCATCTCATACAACAAGACAATAAATCATGGATGTACAGGGTATGAGTGTAAAAGAAAGCTCACCAAGCTATAAAAGCCTCTTTGGAGGCAATTCTAAGCGGGGTGTAGAGAACCATAAAATCTTGGTCACATCTAAAAGACCAAGTTCCATCAGGCGCATGTTCTCCACCCCGCGTCCTCATATCTACACCAAGAGGACAAAGTATCCCGAGTCTTGGATCCCGAAGGGTTAGCAAGCATATACTTGGGAACCCAACTTGGTCACAAAACTCAACTTATCTTGTGGGTTAGCATGATGCAAAGTTGGTTCAAATGCAATTGTGAAACACCCTTGGAAGCATTCCTCAAAAGGACAACTCGAGGAGAAGAACGAGTCGTACCACGGGAAAAGAGGCTAACATCTTCCAAGTTTTTTGTAGAAGAACCAATAGAAGCATCATGAGACGCATGATGTGGACCAAGAGAAGTAGCACTAGAAGCATGTCCACGACCATGACCCAACCCACTAGAAAAGGAGTCATAAAACCCATCAACAAAGAGGGGCTTCTTACTAGGAGCACAGTGTTCATGCCATGAGAAGGGCTATGAACCACCATCTTCCTAGAAGAACGAGCTTGGCGCAAGCGTTTGGCACGCCGATAGCAAAAGCTTTCTTGATGCCCATCTTTCTCACAAAAAGAGCAATGGTACAAAGGCCTACTGGAAGGCACACCATTCTCCGACAAGTGAGAAGTCCTTTGGGACTTAGAACAAGAAGCATCAATGTTCAACTTGGTGCCAACACTAGGAGCACACGTGCCATGGGAAAGGCTACGCGGCTTCCTAAAAGCCTTAGCTCGAATACGTCGCTCGTGTTTGATACGGCGGAAACAAAATCGAATGAGTGTCCATCCTTCTTGCAAAAAGTGCAATGGAAAACTGGATTGGGAGCACGAGTCCCAAAAATATTAGAAGCACCCTTATCAAGAGAAGTCCCTTGGACATCATCCGAAGAAACAGCAAGGTTAGGAGTAGCTATGAAAAAGCTATCTGAAACCTTGACACTAGTGCTAACGTCAAGAGACTCACGCGCAACACAAGAACTCAACTCTGGTTGCAAAGATGCAGACTTGGAAACATCAACATCGGAGTTGGAAGAAATGCGTGACTCAAACGACTTAGCACAAAGGCTCTTGATCTTTTGGATGCCAAAACCTATTTTCAACATGAGGCGATCACAAGTAACACAAGGAACATTTTCAAAATTCTCCATCTCCACTCTAATGCACTCGGCATATGTGGTACGCAAGAGCTCAATCTCCTTCTCAAGGTTGCACTCATATCATTGTGCTCAACCAACTTAGCGCTCATATCATCGCACATTTGCTTCAAAACCAAAACTTCTTTTTGTAAATCAATGCATGATGTGCAAATGAAATCAGTGAAGAGAAACATCACCATTCACATCAAGCAAAGAATATGATTAGTACAAGAAGTAAGGCAAGCACTTTTATTCAAAGAGCATGAGCTACAAGGCCTAGCATTTATCTCATCAATTTTCAGCCCTAGCATGCTCAACTTCATCTACACATGTGGTGTGAGTCAATTTTAGTTCAATTTATTTCAGCATGCAAAGACTCACAAGAAAACATGGTAACAAAGCATTTGACTTTAGCAACGCTATTTCAGTTTAGCATAATCAAGATCCTTGCGCGTCAATGCAGCTAAACATGGTTGGAAGCATTGGATTTCAGCAATTCAATTTCAGATGTTAAGCTATCAAAGAAAAGCATAGCTCATCATTCTTCCTAACCATGTCACTACAAGAGGTGCAAGGCAAAGAGGCACTAGACTTCAAACTAGCAATGGAGCATTTCAACTTTTCGACCTTTCTACGCAAGGTACTACAAAAGCTCATCATAACTAGAGCGAGCCTCATAAAGGTTGTGCAAGGTTACAAGACCCCAAGCAAGTGTACCTTCTTGGCCTTGCCAAGTTGACAAAGGAGATCCTCTGGAGAAAGCTCATCATGTCGTAGAAGATTCAATAGCTCATTCACCTCACAAACTGTCGTCCTTGTTTGCATGTCCATCAATCAAACCTAAGGACAAAGACACACTGAAAGAAGAACTTGGTGCCATCTCCAAAAGCACCGTTAGTGTTAGCCAAAACACAAGCCCAACACCTCGACAAGCAAAGTCGGAAACACAACCGCTCTCAAAAAGGCCGCCTTCGCGGATCCGGAACCGGTTAAGGTAGAGAGATCCTTAACTGGCTCCGATACCAATTGAAGGACCGAATGGCGACCAGAGGGGGGGGGGTGAATGAGAGCCTAAAAATTTCTTTCAAAATTACGGCCTCTGTCCCAAACAAAATAAACCCCAAAGCTTCGGACTCAAACGTGATGGCTACGACCCTGGAAGGAGGGTGGATGATCCCTAGGATCATAGCGAGGCACCACACAAGAGAGCAAACCAAAACTCTCAAACCCCGAGTCAAGTTCGTGCCTAAACGACCCACTCCCAAACGTCGATAGAGGGCTACATTGGGATTCCGCCAAAACCGATGCTAACACGTAGCAAAGATATGTAGAGAGGTTCCTAGGTGAACTCTAGGAGCAAACGAGAAGTCCGGAAACGAAACGAAAAAAAAGCCAGGGAGCAAACGCACTAAACCGCAGCCTACAGCCGATTCCCGGTGTCCGGGCTGCAGGTGCCGGACTGTCCGTGCTAGGGGCGGACTGTCCGCGAAGCCCTGGCAGACTGTCCGCCGGCCAACACCGCAAAACAACAAAGCTGCTGAAACGTCCTTGCTCGGGCCCGGACTGTCCGCGCCCGTCACTAGCGGACTGTCCGTCGGTCGAGGGGAAAAACACCGAGGCAAACAGCCACTCCTTCGGCTGGAACCCCGACTCACGGACTGTTCGTGGCTGGGGGGTGGATAGTCCGCCACTGCCCAGAACGCCCAAAATATGCCACTAGACAAAACCAAATCGATTGGATCCCACCAAATCGAATGGGGCTGCAACCAAACTTCTCCCAAGTGTTCTTCTATTGTTGGGAAGCTATCCTAGGATATCATCGCTCCAAACCAACTAATCCATGAGAATCCGAAGAACACTAGAAAAGGGGAAGAAACGAAGAACGAACACGATTTCGACCCGATCTATGTGCTCGTGAGGTTAGAGGGAAATCCTTTGGTGTAAAGAAGGAACTCATGGCAATAAACAATCTGATTCAAACGGAATCACAATCATTGCTCGGAGAGGGAGAACGAGGCAAATCTCCGAGAAGGAAAAAACGAAAACGCGAAGAACAAAAACGCGATTCGATCCAAATTGCAGCCAACAAAGAGGAGGGGCGAAATTGATCCTTGGATTGCTACTAGATGATGAATTGAGTAGCACTCTGTGTCGGGTTACAAGCCACTCCTCGCAGTACAAAACGCGGATGGCGAAAAGCTCAAGAACAGAGCCGGTCTCTCCTCTAGCCCTAGCCTCCTCTCACCTAACTAAATGAGAGTGACACCTCCAAGGATGGGCTCCCTAACCAGCCCCCTTCATATATATAGGCGCACGTCCGAAGACCAAAACGCCCTCTCATGAAGTACTCAACCCAAATACCCCCCAGGGGTAAAGCTGTCCAACCCTAGCAGTTTTCATCCGACGGCCACGCGCTTCTCATCCTTCGCTTCACCCTCGACGCAAGCTCCAGATGCCGCACGTGCGTCACCGTCGACTGCCGCGCCTTCTCACCGATAGCATCGCCGCAACGCAAGCCTCTCGGTGCCGCCATGCGTCGACCGTCCTTTTGGACCTTCCCCCGGTTTTGAGGCCCAAACCGGGAAACCTGCCAGCCCAGGTTTTGAGGCCCAAACCTGGAAACCGTCCACCCCGAGTTTTGAGGCCCAAACTCGGAAACCTGCGAGCCCAGGTTTTGAGGCCCAAACCTGGAAACCGTCCATCCTGAGTTTTGAGGCCCAACTCGGAAACCGGCCACCCGAGTTTTGAGGCCCAAACTCGGAAACCGTCGAGGGTAGCTTTTTGAGGCTCAGCTACCGAACCCGCGCCATAGACGGGATTTGGTTCGCACACCCCGACCACCGACACTGATGCCGATGCATGTCCAGCCTCCACGCCGGGCACAACGCCTTCGCCTTCCTTCTTGACTTGGCCGACGACACTTGCGCCGCACGCAGCCCGTGTCCGACCTCCCGCCAAGTGCCACGACGCCATCGTCTTCGTCCCGACTCGGCCGATGCACCGCACATCCCCATGTGCTCCTGCTCACCGATGCCACGTGCCAGCTACCACAGCTGGTCCTTTGGCCCTCTGGTCCGTCGATCCAAGCCTCACGTCGCCCTTCACCGCTCTAGGTACATCGACATGGCACTCCGCCGCACGACACGCCCATCCTTCACCGATCCTGGTCCGTCGGCACGACACGTCTCTACTTGACCTTCACCCTCGCCATCGACCACTGTATCCGAGCTCAACACCTACACATCAACACAGGCAAGAGACACATTTGCACACGCGCACACCAACACAGAAACACCACAACTCAACGCCACCGGTTAGTCGTAAGCAGCATTAAGCGCATAGCGAGATATGGACTAAACCTAGAAAGCCTCAAACCTTCCTCATCAAAGTCAATCATTCATCATATATGATCTCACACACACGCGCACCCGTCCCCGCATCCGCCTTAATGGGCCGCTGGGCCATTGGTTGGCAAAAACGGCCTGTCCATTCGCCTTCATTATTTCTTTGGTTTTAATTATTCTGTGCTGATAATGCGATACTAATGCACGTGGACTGACCATACCCATCAGTTCTAATATTCATTTCAGGCCACACGCAATAAAATCTACAGTCACTGGTCGGTGCTACAGTTACTCCACTGGCGACCGTAGATCCTCAGCTTTACCCTCGGGGACTTCCCCCTCGTATTTGTGTTAATGCATTCTTTCTGGCCCTGCTACAAGAACCATGCTGCTTCTTACAACAGGCTCGGGACTACGTGTACACACGTCATTTTTTCTGTTGTAAAAATGACTCTGTTTCGTTGCAGGAAAATTACAAGTTCGGCACCAAGTGCCTACATCACCTACTCCAAGCTCGGGGACTAAGTGGATACACTTCACCTAGCGGTGAATGTATTGTTCATCTTTTTCTTTTACAGCTTGATGCGGACTAGCTCGGACTTCAACCGGAACGTCGTCGGCTATTGGTGTCTAGCTAAGTCCCAAGTGGATACACTTCACCAGATGAAAGATCTTCATAATTTTTTTGCAACACCTTGCATCCCTTTTGCAGGACGACGCAGAATACTCCACACGGCTGCACTTCGGCTACAGCTTGGCTGCTACATTCGCGACCATCTAACCTGGTCGGAAGCCTACTACAAGTGCAACCGCGACCAGGCGACCTGGTCGGAAGACGCCTTCACTGACATGTGACCAGACCCAACCTTCTCGGAAGACTTCACGACCCCAGCACAATGGATGCAAAGTGCTCGGGGACTAGCTGTGGGGATATTACTCCCGTATACCCCCATGGCACGACATGGGCTCTCCTGTAGATACGGCCCAACCAGAGGGCCTTGTGGCCCACGACCAGGCATCGCAGCCGCCAAGGACTCTCCTGATGACTTGCTCGCCAAGGAAGATCCGAATAGAGACCCAGATTCCTTACCAAAAGAACCGATTGCAATCTGTTAGGATTCGGCAAGTTGTAACCCTGCTCCCTGGCTATATAAGGCGAGCAGAGATCCCCTCCAAACTCACGCCATATTCCAATCCATCAATACAAACCAGCCACCAGAACACAGGACGTAGGGTATTACGGCGACTTGCCGGCCCGAACCTGTCTAAATCGCCGTCTCACGTCCCTGTGTCTACGCTTTGCAGATGTCTCGCACGCTTCCGCCGCTCAATCTACTACCTTGGGCATACCCCTCGGTGGACTATCGACCATATTTCGTCGACACTCGCCGATCACACCTGCGCTCGGTAGCTGTCGGCTGCCACTCAGGAGATTCGAGAACACAACGCGCGGGACGACCATGGGCCCTTCTACACCGGGGGTTATCTCAATGCCAGGTCGCTCAAGCTATAACTGCCCATGGACATGCCAGGTCAGTCAGGCCCCGCCTGTCGACGGACCATGCCAGGTTGCTCAAAATGGTTGCCCATGGTACAATTGAGGCCCTGGGTGTCACTACTAAATTTTTACCCTTGGGCAACGTCGAGAAACTGTTGCAATAGGCCCATTTTGTTGCGAAATGTATATTTTGCGACCAAATCACGTTCGTTGCCAATGGTTGCAAAATGTCGCGTTGCGAAAACATGTTGCCGCCATTTCTAGTTTGACGTTGTGAGTGTTGGCTCTCTCTCCCCACATAGGTGTTCGTTGCCAAGCATTGCAATAGCATGATGTCGCAACGTTCACGGTCGTGGCAAATAAGCACTTCCAACGTTCGGTATAGTTGCAATAGATTATTTTGCCACGACATTGGCGTTGCAATCGTTGTTTTTGCCACGAACTTTGGCGTTGCAATAGTTTTTTTTTGCCACACTAGTAATGTGTTGCGTAAGATGTTTTTGCCACGACCATTATGTCGTGGCAACATAAGCACTTGCAACGCACATTCTCGTGGCAATATGTGGTTCATGCATCGATCGATAGCGTAGCAATATATACATTTGCCACGCACTTTGCCGTTGCAAAAACCTTTATTGCGACGATAGTTTTTTTGTTGCCTAAGTGTTGTTGCCACGCTCGTCATGTCGTGGCAAGTACATCTTTTGCTACGGAAGTTTGTTCGATGTGACAAATCATACTTTATTGCCACATTCATTAGGTCGTGGCAATAATATCATTTACCACACTATTTTATGCGACGCGATAGAATAGGTTATTGCCACGCTTATGGTGTCGTTGCAATATTACCTTTTGCCACGTATTGTGCTTGATGCAGTAATAGTTTTTGCCACAGTGCTCATATCATTGCATTATTATCTTTTGCCACATAAACAAATTTATTTTGCAACGGTGGAAGCATTTGTTCGCGATTTCAAAAATGGTCCTCATATAAGCAACAAATCATAAAAAAATCGATTACACTGACATATATTAATTATAAACATCAACCATTAACTTGACAAACCATTCAAACAGTAACTAAAATCACACACAAGTGTACTCATTAATAATTCTCAACTTTTGTTAACTTTGCAATGGAGGACTTCCTAACATATATACAGGAACATGTCATGGATTGATTATGATCCTCACTCTGAAGTCTTTTCCCCCTGCTGACCAAAATAAGCAACATTTTTAGGTGATTAAACAATGACCGAATCTGAGAGGCAAGTTCAGAGATGCATAATTTGAGATGTAAACATCCAAAAGACATGAAAAAGACATATTGGAAAGTTTATGAAAATCCCTACTACTCATTTATCACAGTGAATGTATGATTCCATATGAAAATATGCCTAACAAGGAAACCAATCAAATCTGTTCATGGCATATGCAAAATCTGACAATGAACTTATAAAATCTATAACTCTTAAACCATCAGTCCTATGATCATGAAAATTGAACAATAGCTAGACCCGTAGGTCAGCTATAACTTTTATATTTATCATATATACAGAAAACATTATTTTCATCACGAAACTAATGGCATAAACAAAACTGTGCATGCAGTCCAAACAGCAAGACTACAATTGTAGACAGAAAAGTGATAACAACTTTGAAGAAGCATAACTGGAGTTTTAGACATCCAACATACATGATTCTTGACTCTATGGAGCACTTACTAATTATGTATAACTTTGTCATTTCCATCTCAAGATTTTTCTTCAGCTAACATGGACAAATAATGCATTGAAGGCATATGTGTCCTAATTTGGACAGATTCTGACCTTGCACTATAAACAGTTATAACTAGAGCTTCATATGTCCAAAAATCATTGTTGTAGAATTTTTAGAAAGCTTATCAAATTGTGAGAAACTTTGTTATAAACATCTAGAGCTAAATATAGTGTTAACAAGGTCATGTATTACAAACAATTCAAGCATGTATAAATTGGGCAGTATTAGCCACCAAGATTGAAACAGCTATAGCTAACATCCACACAGCCAAAAATAATTTTTCTTAACTTTTTGAAACTGCCACTTATGTCTTTTGAACAAAGCATGATACAAAGCTGAAATGAGTGAAACAATACAATATTTTAATTCTTTCAGAAAATGAACAAAGCAACACAGAGCATTTGACATTTTTATATCTCCAAAATTATGAAGCCTCAATTCATGAGTTAATAACCAGTGAACAAACATCACTCATGTAGCAGGTCACATCAAATGCAATTCAAATGGACCATGACAACACCTTGTATAAAAATAAGAAGCACACATTGTAGGCATTACCCTATTCCTTATCGGATATCTTCTTTTGAGCAGATCCTGTTGACTGATATATGCCTTTGTGGCTGCCACATTTGTATTGTTGTCATTGAATATATTTCTACCCGACCATAGTAGAGTTTTTATTGGAGCGAGTAGCTGTTGCTGCATATTTTTGTACAGTGAGAACGCTTTGTGGCTGAGTCTACAAACATGAAATGACCACTCTATTTTAGGTAGAGTTCAAGGTACATAGGTCAAGATCACATTGAGGATAGTGCATAATGTCCTTACCTGCTGTAGGTCATCATCATTTTCATTTGCAACTTCACTAGTCTCATTTTGGTCAAGATTGGTTGGTGCAATTTGATTATTGTCAGTCTTTTCCGGGGTAGCCTACACATGCACATATTGAGGTGAAAGATTAGACACCTGTAAGTTTATTAGAAAAGGACAAACATGTGAAATTAATATGAATTTATACCTCATTCATAGTTCCTTCTTTGTGCAGTGCTAGCATGTTAAGCATTTCTTGTTTCATTTCTTCTCTTAGCGCTATCTTTGCCTTTTCCAGTTCCTCTTGCATCTGTCTCTTATTTTCTTCTTTCTCCCTTTCTCTTTCTTCAGCTTCCTGTGCAAGCTGATATTTCAGCTTCTCAACCTCTGCATCAAAAGCAATTCTCTTCTCTCTGGCTGCAGCTTCAGCATGTGCATGTACTTCAAGGTTCTCTTTCATAAGTTCTTTGCGAGTTCGATACTTGGACAAGTATCCATGACCATGTATTTGAGATGATTTGTTTTGTGTGGTTTCTTTATAGCATGACTGGAAAATCATGTTCTGCTCAGCTGTTGACAGTACTGTAGTACTATCAGGTTGGGCCTCAATCTCACACATTTTTAAGGCTGCGTTTTCCTAAACAACAAAATAGGATTGGTTTCAGTTTCTAGAGAGAACCAACAACTATGTATAAACTGGTTTGTTGAAAGATATACTCACATATACTTCTGCCGACACAGTATTTGACCATTTGCCATGTTTTGTGTGAGTGCTCTTCCATAGCATAAGATCATTTGGCTCTTCCTCAGTTATCTTGTCTCTCTAGGATGCCAAAATATAATTGAACACACAAGTTTTGCATCATATAACTAAAGCACCAAATTAGTGTATTTAATTTTTACCTGGTCGAAGCTGCACTGTGAGAAGTTTCTTGAACCCATCAGGTGCTTGGTTTTTTGCTTCTTACGATTCGAGGAGTTCTGGCTGCTAAGCTTCTGTAAAATGACAAGTGATATGTAATAATGCAATTTTGGTCCATGAATTTTGTTTGGTAAAGTAGATTCTACTAGAACCAACGTGGAATTCATCAGATCCAAATACACAACAGCAAGTTATGCCACTCAAATAGGTGAAGCTCTTCAGGAAGATTTCTTATTCTGTCACCATAATTGTTATATAACTTGTACGTGGCACTCAGAGCTGATCGCCATCCTTTGTACCGCTCTTGGGCGATGTGCAATATTTTCTCTTCTTGTTTTTCAATAGTTTCAATGTTGCTGAAGTTCCACCTAAGCTGTTTACAATAAGAAACAATCAAATGGTTAGTCCCAAAATTTTTTATGCATCACAGTAGTAGTAATGAAAAATAGTACGCAGCGTACCAGTATTTCTTTAGCAATTTCCTTTTTTACACTTTCCTTTATTTCCTTCCAACTGCTTATTCCAATTAGTGGGCCCATTTCCTTGTAAACAATACAATCTCATCAACAAAAGCACGTCGGTTCGGTCCAATCGGACCACCACGTGATCCGAATTCGATGGTGAGTTTTTGAGTTTGTTCCTTAGCTCTCTTGGCTGCGACTGATAATCCTTTAATAGGGCCACGTCCTCTTTTCTTGCGCTCAGTTGAGCCATCCCCTTTGCACAAATGAAAACAAAGATTTTGGTTAGCACACTGCATAAATATAAACTTGAGCAGGAAAAAAACATCTTATATATAAACTTGAAAACAGGAAGGCAACTAGAGATTGACAAGCTAATTAGACCAAAGTCATTAAATTCTAAGATCTGATCACTAACCATTTCCCTCTCCCCTTTTCTTCTTCTTGCATGGCTTGGCCTACTTGAGGGTGGTGTCGTGTTGCTTCCATTACTTTCATCGGCTTCAATTGTGATGTCATCAGTGTCACGTTGCTCGACAAATGCCACTAATAGAAAAACAAATTTTTAGGTTCATACAAAAATTAGTAATAACAAAAAGATGGTAAAGAAAAGGTAGAAATTACTAATTTCTGGAATGTCCCCTTTTATCTTCAAATATTCCTTGTACGTGGTCAATGCATTTTCCCTAAAGTCATCTAACAATTCTGGAAGTCAAAAAAATGTTAGATAAGGTAATGTAAACAATATGAAACAAGTGCAGGCATCAGATGGTTTACTTTCTGCTCTTTCCTTTGGAAGCTTGTTAAGCCAAACCTTGTACTCATCGAATGGTTCATCCAATAAAAGGCTCGTCATCTTGTTCCGGCTGTTGCCTTGGTCGCTTCAGGGGTGTTATGCTGACTTGCTGTGTGGGCTCTTGCTCCGGTGATAGTACTAATCTGATTTCCTTCTCGCTCTCATTGTCTTGTATCATACTCTCTGCATGTCTGTTGTAATCGATGGCCTGCAGTCTTGCTATATCTGTTCCACATCGCCTCTTGTAGTACAAAAAGTCACGCATACCATACCCAAGCTGGTCCTTAATAGATATCAAGGTTGCCATTCTTATATCAGCCCTTTCTATTTTGAACATTACATACTCATTTCCTGGAAGTCCCCGCTTGCAATGTACATAAAGAGTCCAGACATCATCGCTGTCACTGCATACATCAAACATTGGAAACAAAAAAAAATCATGTTTTAGAAAAAAATGTATTTGTGAATTTTAATACAAATATTCTTTATCACTTACTCTGTTATACTTGCCTACAGCCTTTTTATGTATGTGTATGAGTTGATAGTCTGGTGGTGTTGCCATAAATATTTTTTTGATTTTGTGCATTTTAGATAGCATGACATGTGAAGTACATTTGCGGTATAGAATCAGAGTATGTAGTACCAGTAAGTTGATCCTTTGAAATTACAAACACAGATAGAGATTGGTGAAAAGGAGCATCATAAATTTAAATGAACTGCACTACTGTATGGCAACAATGAATTGTGTTTGGTTGAGTTGATTCTTCCCATTTATCATACATACATGATTTTTATCCCGTTGCAACGCACGGGCACTCATCTAGTCATTCTTAAAAGCAATTATGTAAAAGCACTGTAATTCTCAATCATGTACAATCTAAACTTGTTGCAAGAAAGAAAGTGCTACTAACTAAATTTGTACTCAGAAACTTCCACCTCTAGCATTCATATGAACCACATAGCACCTCAGAGTACTCAACGCTTTTGAAGATTTCAGGATTCAAAAAGATACAAAATCAATCAAAAATTGTACCTTGCGATATATGGACGAGGGAACCCTTGTTCGTCTTCTATTTCGAGTGTGGCTTTGACATACCGCTTGTCAACCAGTACAGGTGCGGCGTTGCTGGTGGCTTGAGGAGCAGTCGTCGTCGTCGTTCTTGTTGGAGTTGACGTTGTCGGTTGCTTCCTGGTTCGAGGCGGCGACAACGTGGACATCCTCGCTAGAGGCGGCGACGACGGAGACATCCTCGTCAGCGGCGGAGATGAGGGGGGCGTCTTGGCCACAGGCGTCGTCGGTGTTCACGGTCTTCGAGGAGGCACCGTGTGGTTTGGGCGGCGGCAGCGTCGGAGGTCTGGGAGGCGGCGGCGGGGGTTTGATCCCCATCTGAAGATTTTTTTGGGGACGAGAAGTGGGGGGAGGCGCGGGAGTAACGAAGGTTTTTTTAATCATAACTTTAATACGCTGCTAATGAGCGGGGTGCGCGGGGGGAGGTGGGAGGGAACTTTTGCGCTGAAATTTGGCGGGCTGGTCCGAAAAAAATTGGGTGGCGGGAAACAAATTTTATTTTTATGTGCATTATGTAGGAAATAAATTGATTTGGCATTTTAATTCTATAATGATACTTAAATATTACATTCATTTTAATTAGTTTATAATTTTTTGACATGATATGATTAGTAGTGCTAATAAGTAGTAGTAGTAGAGATGGAAACGGTCGGAAAAACCCCTCTCCCGTTTTCATAAATACGAAAGCGTAATTCCACAAATACGGAAACAGACGGAAAAAAATATAAAACGAAACAGGTCGGAACGAGATTTTACCCGTCCGTTTTCAACCTTAAGTAGTAGTATGGTTATATAGTAGGAGCTGTAGTACTAGGATTACTACTAGGGAGTATGATTAGTACTAGTAGTAGTACAGATTAGTATAGTAGGTGTACTAGCTAGTATGATTAGTAGTAGGGATTAGTAATATGTGTACTAGCTAGTATGATTAGTAGTAGTAGGGATTAGTAACAGGTAGAAGTAGTAGTAGTACTAGTAAGTAGTAGCAGCAGCAGCAGCAGCAGCAGTATGTGGTAGTAGTAGTGGTAGTAGTGGTAGTGGTAGTAGTGGTAGTGGTAGTAGTAGTGGTAGCAGTAGCAGTAGCAGTAGTAGTTATAGTAGTAGTAGTAGTTGTAGAAGTAGTGGTAGTAATAGTAGTAGAAGTAGTGGTAGTAGTAGTAGTAGTAGAAGTAGTGGTAGTAGTAGTAGTACTAGTAAGTAGTAGTAGTACTAGGTGTACTTGTATGATTAGTAGTTCTAATAGTAGTAGTAGGACTAGTATGTAGTAGTACTACTCTATTGTATTTCATGAAAACAAATGTCTTGGAGTAGTAGTTGTACTGTCTAGGATTAACTTATTTTAGGCAAATGATATTCAAAAATAATTGTACACAAAACAAAATATTTGAAAAGATGAACTTATTTTAGGGACATGATATCAAATAAAATTTTACATAAGAACAAAATATTTCAAAATAAAAAAAATTTGCAACATGTGGGCCGTAGGCTCTGCTAGGCTCAACCGAAAGAAGGATCACAGGATCAACCGCAAACAGGAGCCCAACAAAGCCCGGCCCAACAAAGCTGTCAATAGGTGTCTGTTTATAGTGAGTTCGAGGCAGCACGCTGGCTTGTGCTTTTAAGCAGCGTTTGCTCTGTGTCAACTGGCGAGGTGGTACTAATGCATTTGGTTTGTTGTACTCGAAACCACATGCACGCCTGAACACTGCTAAGTTGAATGGGCCGGCCCATTTGCATACACTTGAAGACGTCCAAGTGAGTGGACTCAGTTGCCGCAGTCTCCACTCCCTTCTCCTTCCCCATCCCGTGACTGTCTCCCGTGACCCGGATGAGCGAAGCGAGGCGAGGCCACCCCGACGCCGGCGACGATGGCCGGCGGAAAGCGCTCCAAGCAAGCCCGCAATCAGGAGCGCAACGAGAAGGGCCACAGTTCGCCCCCATCCGCCAGATGTTGGATGTCCACTCCGACTCCGACGATGGCGATATGGCAGCCCGACAGCGATGAAGGTTGCGTCCACGACGAGGAAGAATGGTGCCGTCAGAAGTCCACGGGTGGCAAAGGGGTGTCGTCCTCGTCGAAAAGGTACGCGCAAATTCCCCCTTTCTGATTTAGGGTTTTGGGTTTTATTTGGGGGGGAAGTCGTAGTGTCGGGATTTAGGGTCAATGGTCGCTGGTGGACTGACATTGGGGCTAATCTGAGTATGTTTAGGTCGACCTCCCCCCTTTCCCCAATCCTCTGCCTGATTTAATTTGTCAATGCCAATTTAACTCTAGGCGAGCATGGGTTCGCCAGCGAAGGCCAAGTACGGCGAGCTCATCGTACTCTCCTCCAACGACGAAGATTATGAGGAGGTGTGTGTCCCAGGTTAAGCGCATCAAAGGGGTGAGTTCAACCCAAACCCCAGTGAAGAAAAATACCAAAGGGGAGTCGTCGAAGAACCCTAACCATAGCAACAATGGGAAGAAGAAGGTCAGTTCTGACGTTCCCCTCCTCGGCAATGAAAAAGGGTGTTTTCTATCATGCATATGTATGTATATTCTTGTTATCTCTAGATCATGTATATATGCTCCAAAATGTTGCAAGTTATGTTGTTAAGTGTCTCATAAAATGCTCTAGTTATGATTTGTTGCATGCCTTGTTAATTATGGATAGGGATTCAATAACTTGCCTTCAAAGCACAATATAACACAGATATTTGAAAATACACTTCTTAGTACATGTTTGTTTGTGTTATTAAATTCACTTTGTGTATATTGTACTTCAAAAATACAATAAAGATGCCATGTACATGTTCGTCTTAGATTTTTTTTTGAAAACTGTAAACTATTCTTTTTTTGCAAGGCTGTAAATTATCTCTTGATGTTATCTATGTCAGAAAAATAGCAAGTCTTATACTCCCTCCGTCCCTAAAAAAGAGTCATTCTTGCTTTGCAAAAAGTTACTGAATCCGTGTCTGTTACATTGTGACTTGCTCAAGGCAAGTTGCTGAATCTGTGTCTGTTACATTGTGACTTGCTCAAGGCAAGTTACTGAATCTGTGTCGTTACATTGTGACTTGCTAAGGTAAGTTACTGAATCTGTGTCCGTTAATATATAGCTTGTTAAGTAACTATTTGAGACACTTGCTCAAATGCTTATTTGGTAATGGTGACATGCAGGTACCTATGACAGTGATGTGCAAGTTGATTCAGTCGTGCATGACAGCATTTGCAGGATGCTACGTAGTGACATCGAGGATGCTCAAGAGGATGAATCTCGAACTGGCTGCATTCGTGGCTTGGTGTTGAGACAGCTCAACAACACGATGTCAATAAAAAGCTGAAGCGAGCACAAAGAAGATGTCCTATGCAGTTGATGAGTCCTTAGAGAACCTCTTGGTCGACTTCAAGTACAGCGTTCTGGAACCATTTGAGCAGACCAAGAAGTCTTCTTCTGTAAAGTTACTGCGAGAGATGGTTCATTCAGCAAAGGCCGAAGCAAAGCAGCAGGTCATTAGTCAGGCCTACAAGATGTGCAGTGACCTTGAAACGTGCTTCGAGACACTGTACGACGACATGGAGCATAGCGTGCTGAAAGGTCTGGAAGAGAAGATAAAGAAGAAGAAGTAACTCTAGTCTGCGAAGCTTCTGCTGTGCACTTTATGTGCTGCTGGTAGTGTTAAAATAATGAAAGAACTATGTGATATTTATCTGGTAGTAAGTTAGAACTATGCAAGCTTAGGTTGTTATATACCTGTTGTCTGTATGCAGGTAGTTGAACTTAGGTGTACTGATGTCATGGCCCTGCTTAGGTTGTTATATACCTGCTGTCTGTATTATATACCTGCTGTCTGTATGCAGGTAGTTGAACTTTATGTGTACTGATGTCATGACCCTTCCAAGATGTTAGCTTCTCATGTCTTGTATGATGGGATTCAGATAGTGCCATGCTGAACTTTAGGCAGTTCAACTTTATGCAGTTATTGTCTATGGTTTGCATATCTGGTCTTCATTATACCTGCTCTGATTGTGTGTTGATTGTGTGACATGAGCTGCTTCGGTATTACTTCAGGTTTGGCTGCTTCGGTATTAGCATGGAACGTAGCCCACGCCAGGGACAAACCGTACAGCCAAACGAAAAGCATCATGGACAAACCGTACAACCTTGATAGCATCAAAATTCCCGCTGAGGTGGAGTCAGTCCTCCTTGATTATTACATGTTCATTGTATAATGATAAATGTTGAAAAAACCTATCTTGAGCTAAATTTACTAAAAAAATCATCGTCCGAATCTTCTCCGGTATTACTGAATGGAGGGACAACGCCATCATCAACGTAAGTATCATCTGGGTCTTCATCTTCATCAAAAAAATCATATCAATCGAGACACCCATATTGGTTTCTTAGCATGTTTGACAAAAACACTTGCTCCGCTTGTGTGCTCAGGACGTAAGGCTCATCTGAATACCTGAAGCGAGTCATATCAATATCGATCACCCCATATGATCCTTATTGTACCCTCTAGATTTGCTCCTACTTGCTGCAGGGACATCAAACCAGTCGCATTGAAACAACATTACTTCATTCCCACCATGAAAATCAACGCATATAATTCTCCTGATCATGCCGTACCAGTCCATGTTTCCTGTAGTTGCATCGCCCTTCACAAGAACACCACTGTTTTGAGTAGTTAAGAATTCCTCTACGGAAGCGACCGGAAAAGTAAGCCATTTATGAAACACCTCTTGAAGACACGAATTCGAGGGTCTGGACCACGAGACAAATAATAAATATTTCATCAATTTCCCTATTTGCATGCAATGTCCTGATCTGCAGTGAGTAATTTTTGTAAAAAAAATATTAGAAACACGGAAATTGACTAGTTGCATGTCCGAAGTAAACATATTTGGGAGGACTCACTTTACGCTCAAACCATGATACAAACTCCTCCTTATGTCTTTTATCTACAAGTCGACGATCAGTTTTGTTGAGCTCCTCCATATGATCACTTTTGAGAACAAATGCAAATAAGATCATTAGTTGTTCATTACTAAGCATAGTAAAATGAATCAATTTTAAAATATTACTTACTTTATCCATGGCTAACCTCATCACAATTGCTTAATATGTAATGCCTCATCCTCTGCATGTCAATATTAGAAACTATCTCCACAGTACTTCCTTTCCTTTCGTAGTCAAGCTTCGCAAAAATACCTAGACCACATGGTGGTTCAGTACCGGTGGCGCTTTCATGATGATCTGGACGATTCAACTTGGTACTAATATTTTCAAAGAAGCGAGAGCAAAAGGTGAGGCACTCCTCAGATATATACCCCTCTGCAATTGAACCTTCAGGATGCGCTTTGTTTCTGACGTAGCTTTTAAGAGTACGGAGGTACCTCTCAATAGGGTACATCCATCTATAAAACACAGGGCCTGCAAGTCTAGCTTCTTCAGCAAGATGAAACGGTAAGTGCATCATAATATCAAAAAAAGCTGGTGGGAAAATCATCTCCAGCCGACACAGGGTCTCAGCAATCGAAGTGCTAAGCTTTTCAATTTCAGAAGCCTCCAACTCCTTTGAACACAATGAGTTAAAGAACCTACTTAGCTCGATCAACGGGATCACCACCTCTTCAGGCAATATGTTGCGCACCACTAAGGGCAAAAGTTTTTGCAAGATTATGTGCAGGTCATGAGTTTTTAGTCTAGAAAGCTTGCAACCTTTGACATCCACACATCTCCTAATATTTCCAGCATAACCATCAGGAAACTTGACGCCATGTAAGAAATTGCACAAAATTTCCTTGTCATCCTTACTTAGAGAGTATAATGCTGGTGGCACTTTATACTTACCCTTTTCTAGCACTGGATGCTGATCTTGCCTTATACACAAATGCTGCATATCAAGCCGAGCCTTTTCACTGTCCTTGGTTTTATTTGGTGACCCCAGCAACGTCCCCAACAAACTGTCACATACGTTCTTCTCAATATGCATGACATCCAAATTGTGACGCACAAGCAATGATTCCCAGTAAGGAAGCTCAAAGAAAATACTCTTCTTCCTCCAGTTGTGCCACCTATTTTCTTCGTCACGTTGCTTCCTTTTCCTTGAATCCTTTCCAAAAGTAATTTGCTGGAAACTCTCATATTCCCTCTTCACCTGCGTACCACTGAGCGGCACTGGAGCTTCCCTGGTTTCAACCTTGTTATTGAAACTCACCTTGTTCCTTTGCCACTTATGTTTACGGGGCAAAAACCGGCGATGTCCCATGTAGCAATGCTTTGAGCCATATTTTAACCACAAGTAATCAGTTTCCTTATGACAATAAGGACAGGCAAACTTGCCTTTTGTGCTCCAACCAGATAACATCGCATATGCTGGGAAATCATTAATGGTCCATAGCAGCATTGCCCGCAGAGTAAAGTTCTTCTTCTCCTTGTCATCCCAAGTTTCAAATCCATTAAACCACAACTCCTGTAGCTCATCGATCAGAGGTTGCAAATATACATCAATGTTCACTCCAGGCGATTTAGGCCCAGGTATCAACATTGACATCATCCAATAAGGTTATTTCAAACACAACCAAGGAGGTAGGTATATGGAATCAGAACCACAGGCCAACACGAGTAATTAATATTCAACATTCCAAACGGATTGAAGCCATCGGATGCAAGTCCTAGTCTAACATTACGAGGATCCAAATCAAAATCTTTATACATCCTGTTCACATGCTGCCATGCCTCAGAGTTTGCTGGGTGCCGTATTTCCCATCATTGATGCATTCTTCCTTGTGCCACCGCATCAACGATGATGTTTCCTCCGACATATACAATCTTTGAAGTCGAGGAATAAGTGGAAAATACCTTAGAATCTTGCAAGGAATACGCTTCTTTTCTCCACCAGTTTCGCTACACTCCCCAATCTCATCATAATTTGTATCCTTCTTCTTCCACCTACTCTCACCGCATGTTGGACACGTGTCCATGTTTTCATATGGCCCACGGAATAGCACACAGTCATTCACACAAGCATGAATTTTAATATAACTGAGGCCAATGGCACGAATAAGCTTTCGTGCTTTCATGGAATACAATGTCCTGGTGGGAGCGCATCCGAGAGACCAGCTCAAGTGTTTTTTCTGCAGACTGGTTACTCCAACCACCCATGCATTTAAGTTGAAACAATCTGACCATGAAAGATATCTTGGTAAGCTTCGAACCTGGGCACAACTCTGGTGCATCTTTCAGCAATTCGTAGAATTTCTTTGCACTCTCATTGGGCTCTTCATTCTCATTACCACTGCACGCACCCCTTATTAATGCGGACACTAGATTCTTGGAAGATGATGCCTCATCTACACAGCCAACATCCATATCCCTATCCACATTCTCCCGAACAATGATAAGTTTCTCTTTGATAAAATCCTCATCGAATCCCTTGGTTACCAAGTGCATTTTAACCTCGGATTTTTTTTGTACAACACTCCACGGCACCTTGAACATGGACACAGTACAGTTTCCGATGCATAGGTGCCTTCAAAAATAGTGTTAATAAATTTATCAAATCCTGCTTGCCACTCATCTCTTGACTGAGGTAACAACATCCAACTATGATCATCATCATTCGCCATAAGCACAAGAAAAACAACACATGCACATGTATATGGTTATGACATAAATAAACCAAATTTTATTACTTATAACCGATCATGAAATTAAGCCAGAAAATAAAGCAACACATACATATGTATATGGTTATGACATAAATAAAACCAAATTTTATTACTTATAATCGATCATGAAATTAAGCCAGAAAAAAAAACACATACACATTTTAAAAAAACTGCCTTATCATATATAGGGTACGACACTAATAAATTCAAATTTAAAAATTCATAACGTATGACAAATTTATAGGAAGTAAGACATTATAATTAAGATGCACAATCAAAATTTATGCACGAACCGATACAACAACGACGACGATCGACAGTGCTGTCGCTAGGTCGGCGGCGTATATGCAGCGAGGGAGACGGGCACGACGCTGCAGCGAGGGCGAGGGCGAGGGCGATGACGCTGCAGCGACACCGACGGCGGCGGCACTGCAGCGAGGTCGACGCGTGGATGCAGCGAGGGAGACGGGCACGACGCTGCAGCAAGGGCGAGGGCGATGACGCTGCAGCGACACCGACGGCGGCGGCACTGCCGCGAGGTCGACGGCGTGGATGCAGCGAGGGAGACGGGCACAACGCTGCAGTGAGGGCGAGGGCGATGACGCTGCAGCGACACCGACTGCGGCGGCACTGCAGTGAGGTCGACGGCGTACCTGCACGAAGGGCGACGACGACGGATGATCGAGAGCGAGGGCGGCACTAAAGAAACACAGGGCGGCGGCGGCGTTTTAGAAAAAAAATGGCGTTTCAGGATGATCCCACGTAATTTTTATTACATCTACTTTTCTCATATATTTTCTTTAAATAATATAGGTCCATTTGCTAATTAAATCACAAACATCTATGAGGTCTGGTGGTAAGTGCTTAGCCGAATCACCATGAGGTTCCAGGTTCAAATCCTATTCTTGATGATTTTTAATATTTTTGCTTATTTTGGTGGTACAGGTTCCAGGTTCAAGTCCAATTAGCGATTTTTTTAAAAAATATTTTTGCTTAATTTCGCTGTATAAAACTTAACTTATTGCAACGTTGCAATTTCTCGTAGCTATATGTATAATTCTTCTGCAGCGCAACCAATATTTATATGCTACAAAATATATGCGTTGCAATATAGATGGCCTTTCGCAACCTTGAATAAAAGCATTGCAATATACTCCCTCCATCCCAAATTATAAGGCATTCCAAGAATCTTGGAGAGTCAAAATTTTTCAACTTTGACAAAAATGATATAATAAGATAATAACATTTATGATACAACTAAGTACAATTAGATCCTTCATTAGTTATATTTTCATAATATACAAAATTTGATGTGATAAATTTTTGTATTTCTCTCTAGTTGACTCTCCAAAATTTTTGGAATGCCTTATAATTTGGGATGGAGGGAGTACTTTTATTCTGGCAACGCCAATAAAACTACATGCAACGCAAAGCTGTTCGTGGCAAAAGTGATCACCTTATTACAACCATTCTATAATGGTTGCGTTAATCACAAATTAGTCGTTGCAATATAGACGAGCTATCGCAACCATGAAACTATAGCGTTGCATTATCAACTTATTATTGCAACGCCGATAAAATTGCCGGCAACGCAAATCAAACCGTTGCAAAAAAAAGGACTAATTACCACCAATGTACGATTGGTTGCGATAGCACTTATTTTTCGCAACGCTCGACGTACTTATGTCAACAAAACCATTTACGTGGCAAGAAAAAGGATCTATCGCAACCAAATGTCCAAATGGTTGCAAAAACACCCCATCTTGCAACCAAATCCTGTCGTTGCGACAAAAACGCGTGGCAAAAGGGTCAAAATCTAGTAGTGTGTTAGGCGTCAACATCTCCATCACCGGCTCAAAAAACCTTACTCGGCTTCACGGGAGGTACTCCGACCTACTCCGTTAAGTGATTGACGCGTTCAATTTGACTGAAGGGATACTTCCCGAAACAGGTCCTATGCAACACAGACGGGAGACTACTAGCACACAGAACCCATGTCCTGTTGCTCCTACATCTCGCCCGGTCTCAGATTCATTAACACATGGTTATCTCCATGATAGCATAGGCTAGTCATGACCAGTATCCACCTATATGCGGAAGACAAGAGATCTTCCGACTTTTACCGGTCTAAGCAGGGCTAAGCATATAAACAAGCCTAGACCTAGCAGGGATATCAAGATAATAATTGCGGTGGACAAGGTATAGTAATAATGCATCAACGGTGGCAATCAACTCCTATAAATCTAGTGCAACAAGCATATCAGGTTAATCCGTAATTAATTTGCAAACCATAGGAGTTAAATGCTCCGGGGCTTGCCTCTCTCGAAATCAGACGGGCGGTGGTCTTGGCACTCGGGCAGTTCCTCGGCGTCGACCCTCCGGTCGCCTCGAGCAAGGTCTCCTCCAGGCTTGGCTCTTCCTGCTGCGGCGGTTTCTAGGTATCTTCTGCCGATCCTGTATGATGCATAAACATGTATGAATAGGATGAATGCACATAGAATGCTTATGTGATGCAACATGGTTAACGACAATTCAGGAGATAAGCACATGTTATCTACTGCATTCTCTTCAACAAAGTAGTCAACATCATCCAGCGACTCTGAAATACCTTATCACCTAATAACCCATTTGACCTTCCTAATTAGTCAATTAAGACATTTCATCATCATAACATTATCTACTTTTATTTATCATTTACTTACTCACCAAACAACCTATTAAAACATGCTTATAACAACAACCCATCACAAACAGTTCCAGAAAATTCTACAAAAATTAATTCAATTTAATAATATGGAATTCAGCCCACTGTCCAAATTTCAAGTCATTTGGATTTAAACACTTTTCTCTATGAAAAGACAAACAACATGATGAAAAG
Source organism: Coix lacryma-jobi var. lacryma-jobi (assembly GCA_009763385.1). NCBI lineage: Eukaryota > Viridiplantae > Streptophyta > Magnoliopsida > Poales > Poaceae > Coix > Coix lacryma-jobi. The sequence goes on along the minus strand of CM019827.1, from coordinate 126,162,793 downwards.
GTGCTTTGAACTACACATACTAGCAAAAAGTGCCAAACAACAAATTTCACATTTTCTTCTGAACTTCTTAGTACAAGAGCAGTCTACAAAAATTATCAGGTTCATATCATCTATATTCTATTTACTAAAAATCTTACAAGAAAATAACATTTAACCACTTTAAATATTACTGCCAATAATCTTCATAGAACATACCCATATTATATTTTTCCTAGGTACTACTAATCTACACAAACCTAACAAAATTAGAATCACATTTTCTGAGCTATACATAATTTGTTATGCATTTTCTAAGTTAACAGCTTTTTGCTTAATTAATTAAAACTGCACACAAAAGTATCACAAAATATGCATTCATAATTTTAACAGGTAGCTCTTTTCATTTCCAACACAACAAAATTTGTTTCACATCATTTGGACTTGAAATGAGCCTTGTATGAATTTTAGAAGCTTTTAACCTATTTCTGCAAAAATTGATTTAAAGAAAACCCGACCTAAACGCTAGGGACACCCGTTTCGTGCACCTGCAGACACTAGACCAAAAAGCTAGACACCCCGGCTAACCCGAGCGCTAGTGCACACGAACTATTCTCCTCCTCTCTCTCACTCACTGCCAGCGGGGTCCACTGGCCAGGTGACCCACGTCAGCGGTCAACCGGGCCCACATGTCAGCGACACGGTGCACCCGCCGGCATTGACCGGCGCTAGCTCGCCGGCGGCGAGGTTTCCGGCGCAACCGACTACACCTCTAAACTCGTCTTCGCGAGGCAGACACGGTCGGCTAAGTCTCCATGCCACACCGGAGCAAGCTCGATGGCGGCCATGGCAGAGCGGCGGCGCTGCGACACGACGACGAGGTTCTTCCCGGCGATTCCGAGGCTCGGCGATGCGAGCACTAGCTCAAGCAAACCCTAAGCAACCTACTAGGGCGACTATCGAGCCATGCTGACCCCGGCATTGCTCGGTACCACGCGCGGCGGTGGTCCACGGCAGACATGGTCGTGACAAGGTTCGGTTCCGGCCGAAACACGGCGTGAGAGAGGTCTCCATCTAACCCTAGGCAACTACAGAGGTAGAGGAGGTGAGAACGGGTCTTGGTTCGGGGTGGTTTGGTCGGAGATGGCCAGGCCACGCAATGGTCATGGTGGCGGCCATGACGGAGGTCCGAGGTTGGCACTCGGCGTTTCGCCGGCTAGAGGGAAGGAGAGGGAAACCAACCCGTGCAAGTGAGAGAGGAGGTTAGGGCGGAGAGGTTGACGGAAGGAATCGGGCGGCGGCGCTCTGGGCAGCGAGGAATCGCTCGCCGGAGTTCGGCGGGCGGCGGCGGCCCTCTCAACTGGAGAAGATAGAGCAGAGGGAGGACGAGTGAGTGAATGAAAGGCTCGGTTGCAAGCGCGAAGGGAGAGGAGGCAAAGGCGGGTGCGACAGTGGGTTCATTGCACCTGGCCGCTTCTCATCTTGCCGTCCCGACCGGACGCGGCGGCGACCAGGGAGCGGTGGCCACGCGGCGGCAGGGCAGAGAGGGGGACAGAAGGAGCTGTCGGCTCGGCGGAAACCGTGGGCGGCGAGCGGGCGCTGCAGCGGCGGCTCCGGCGTACAGGCGTGCAGGCGAGCGCGCGCGCGGAGGAGGGAAAGAGAGGTGATGATAGGCGGGCCCCACCAGGGTTTAAACAAAAGAGGTTTTTGCTAATTTCTTTTCTACCCTATATCTCCCAAACTAAGCCGAACTAGAAAAAGGTCCTAAAAGCAAAGTTGCTTAGAATTTTGCAAGGAACAATTCATCTTTAAGGCTCAAGTCCAATTCTTCCTGGAAAAAGAATTTCACTCCTAGCCCATTTTTGTAATGCAAGAAATAACATTAAATAACTTTTTCTAAAAAAGTGCTTTAAAGCAAAGTTGTTCCCTTTGCCAAGATCTACAACTTTGGTTTAAGGCACTTGGTCAAAAAACAAAGCATCTAATGGCTATACTAGAGACTAGGAAAAGACAAACAAACATACACATAAATGCACATGAAATGATATGATGCCATGCTCATGCTATGTCAAGTTATGCATTTAGAGTTGCTTAACACCTAGGGTGTTACAACCTCCCCCTTAAAGAAATCTTGTCCCGAGATTGAGTTACTAACCATTTTTCGTAAAAGTCACTACTACACGATGGGCCTTAGCCCCGGTCCAAAATGGCCTTTAGCCCGGGCATGGAGCCGGGGCTAAGGAATCGGGACTAAAGGCCCGACCTTTAGCCCCGGTTCCACGCCCCGGGGCTAAAGGGGGACCTTTAGCCCCGGTTGGTAATACCAACCGGGACTAAAGAGGTCCCGAGCCGGCCCCGATGGCTGGCCTCTTTCCCGGTTGGTATTACCAACCGGGGCTAAAGACCCTATGGGGCTGTCCTATTTTTTCTTTTTTCTTTTTCTTTTCTTTTTATTTTCAATTGGTTATTGTTTTTGGTTTTACAATTACATTAGGTTTTCTAATATGTTTTCTTTGCTGCTATAATATATTATACATTATGGTTTCAAATCCATATTCTTCGCTGCTAATGTATATATATTTACAAATACATATGAAAACTATATATATATTGATCGAGCTACCAGCTAGCTATACATATTATATGTATAATATATTTATGCACATAAAATTTACAGCATTATCCATGCATGCAGCCTTGGTATTTACAACACAAATATTGACCGTCACTTAAATATCATACAAATGGTCGTCTTGGTTTGGTTTCACTGGTTCTTCCGGTTTATAGTAGAACTCTGTGCCGGTTTTGAGGACATGGTCATTAAGAAATCCTGCGATTGTCTCTTGAATTCCTTTGAGTCGCACCATTTCCAACACCTGGTTCTTCAACCATAAGTCCTTCAATTTGCAAAAAAGGAAAAATGCATTAATATACATAAGATTTATTTAATAGCAATAAAAAATACATGGGATTATTATTATGTATACATGTTACATACTTTTTGTCTCTCTACAGGAGTTCTTTTCGCATACACCGAGAGAAACTCGCAAACGTAGTACCCACACAATTGTTCCCTGGTGGTTGCCGTAGAACCCACTGCACGATGTAAAAAGATTACTATCTTGTCAAGATGCTCAGGATCCACATCAAGTTGTTCTAGCGCTTTCATGTTAGAACCATATTCATTCGCAATAACTAGCAGGGGCACTGATTGTTTTGATTGTTCCCCGAGCTGTGGGACACCCTTGTTTGCTCTCTTCTGTGACTTGGTGATAGTGCGGTCATAGTCTGATAGTGGCGATTTCTTACGAGAATCACGCACCTTTTTCTGATGAGCATCCACCTTTTTCCTGAGCATATCAGGACGTACAAAAAGGTACGCCTTCTCTGGGTTTTTCTTCGCTTTAATTTTAGCCGCGGTGTCCGCCAGAATTGTCCAAATGTGCTTTCGCTGCAGCATTAGTTTCCTCATCAGTCATCTCATATGGAAGTTTTGTCATCTTAGGAATAGGTTGTCTTCTTTCTGAAGAGGCTTTCTTCTTCAGTGGCGGTGGGGCTGATGCCTTCATTTGTGTGGCTGGTCTCTTCTTTGGTGTAGTCGGTGACGGGGATGAAGCCCGTGGCGGTGGAGGAGATTGGGCCAGTGGCGGAGATGGAGCCCGTGGTGGAGGAGATTGGGCCAGTGGCGGAGATGGAGCCCGTCGTGGAGGAGATTGGGCCAGTGGCGGAGATGGAGCCCGTCGTGGAGGAGATTGGGCCAGTGGCGGAGATGGAGCCCGTCGTGGAGGGGATGGAGCCGGTGGGGATGCAGCTGTGTGTTTCATTGCATCGCCTGCAGCACTATGACTTAGGTCGGGACAGGTCCTGCTGTGAAAACAACATGGTATGCAGTCACAATTATATTTAAGCCAATACATAACTAGTGAAAGAAAAATGTTTCATTCACTTTCATTCGCACCTAGGGTTAGTTTGTTGAGGAGGAGGTGATGCCCCAGGAATAATGATATAACGCTTACGCCAACATATGAATGCCTTCTCCGCTTCTCCTAAAGTCTTCTCACCATCACCTCCTTCAATGTCAAGAGTCACATTGCTATGCCCTTTCACTACTCTATCCACCGAGACACTAGCATAACCAGGTGGTACTAATGCTCCATGGCATCTTGGTGTCTTCATAGGGTCAATAGGAGATACAACACCAATAGCCACCATTATTGTGTCATTCCCCTGTGGAATGTGCAGCTCACATGTCGTGAGAGGATCAGTGATGTCATCCACGGGGAAGCGTAGCCCTACGTCACCTTGAATCGTTGGCACCTCTGTGGAAGCGCAACTGCTTTTCAACTGACAGGGGGCTGATGTTGACTCCCGGCTCTGATGCAATTGCCTTTGGAAGGAACTTACTGCTAACTGCACTTGCCTTTTGATTTCCTCACTCATTTTGCCTTCAAGTGCTTTTTCTCGCTCTACCGCTTCACGAGCCGCGGCCTGTGACTGCATAACCATTTCCTCCATCCTTCGCATCTGCTCTGCCTCGTCCTCCTTCTTTCTTGCGCGGCTTCTATAGGTCTCTTTGTCTTTTGGAAGGCATGCTCCCACGACAACTCCCCATAGCCTCTTGTTCTCCCACCGTGTTCAGGATTCTCCAGGGCATATGTCAGCTCATCCTTTTCTCTGTTCGGCTGCCACGCACCACTGTCAGCCATGTCTCGAGCATAAGCCAATCTTTCGGCTGCTCTTTGGAGTTTTGTGCCATACACTACCTTTCCTGTCTGTAGGTCCAGGCTTCCTCCATGACCAAAAAACCAATACTTGGCGCGCTCAGGCCAGTTGATTGATTCTGGTTCGATGCCCTTGGCTAGAATCTCCCGTTCCATTCTTTCCCACTTAGGAATGACACTCTTGTAGCCACCTGATCCCAAGTGACGGTGGTATTGTTTTTGTCGGCATTTTGTTGGTTCCTTCGGACCCGTGCCTCACCCTCTTCTGATTTCTTAAATTCTACAAATTCATCCCAAAAAGGCCTCAACTTCACGTAGGCCTTAGTGTTGAAGTCCGGATTTAGGTCCTTCTTGATAAATCTGTTGTATAAGTTCTTCTTCCAGCCTAGAATAGTGTTGCCATTTTCTTCATAGCCCACTCCCGAACTTTTGCCTTCAAATTTGTATCATCTGTTTCAAGCGTGAAATGTGCAAGGACATCTGCCCAAACCAGATCCTTATCAAGATCAGAGACGAAACTTATATGAGGAGCACTTGTGTTTTTCTTCCATTCACGAGCACTGATCGGGATCTTATCCCTTACAAGGTACCCACAGTGGCCAACAAATTTCTGTGCATGTTCTCCAAGTACTTGGCCTGTTTCCTCGTCGAATTCCGAGATAATGTACCGGCCATCCAACGGCTTCTTCGGACCTCGTACGGTCCTACTCTTCCTGGTAGTCGTTGTCGATCCGGAGGGCTACGTATGCAGGAACAGTAGATTATAAATACATTTATAAATTATTTAGAATAAAATGTGCACATAGAATTTACTTATACCTCGCCAGTATTTTCTTGCATGATTTCTTCATAATCACCAAAGTATTGACTGCCGTCATCTACTTCTTGATTATTGTTGTCATCACCTGCTGCTAAATCTTGATTAGCGCCGCTGTTGATTAAGTCGTACATTTCCTCCTCCATGTTGTCAACTGGGTGGGCCATTTCTGCGAATAACACGATAACATGGAGAATAACATATCTAAGTGATATACCGACATACACGACCATATCAACGCGACCAATCTCTTTTTATCTACATGTGTAAACATATATTTTGTTAGATTAAAAAACTTATATATTTATTTTTTTCTATAAATATATATGTATTTATATTCATTTTTCTATAATCATTTTTCTATATACAAGTGCACACACTTCTTTTTTTCTCTGCAAACAGTAAACACACGCACACACCCTGTCCACACACGCACACGACCAGCGCTCACAGACACAGGAAGGACACAGCGAGGACACGGCGGGGCCACGGCGAGGCCACGGCGAAGACACTTCGGCGAGGCACCGAGACACGGTGAAGACGACGGCGACCGAGAGGACGACGGCGAGGCTACACGGCGAGGCACCCGGCGAGGACACAATGGCGGGGCGAGGCACGGCGAAGACGACGGCGACCGTGCGAGGGACGATAGTGAGGCCACACGGCGAGGCACGTGCGGCGCGCAAGCCGCACGAGGCACGACGAGGGCGGAGAGCGGCGCGGGAGAGGACGACGGCGAGGCATGGCGAGGGCGGAGAGCGCCTAGGGAGAGGACGACGACGAGGCGGACGTCGGCGACGGAGATCGAGGAGGACGGCGGCGCGGCACTGGATCGAGATCGGAGACGGCGAGGGAGGCGGCGGCGCTGGAGTCTGACGTCGATCTAAGGAAGGAGGAACGGCACTGTGCCCTATATACGCGGGGAGGCTTTAGTCCCGGGGGTGACCCACCCGGGACTAAAAGCCCTTTAGTCCCGGGGCGTAAGGCCGCCCGGGACTAAAGGTCCAAACCTTTAGTCCCGGGTTGGCTTACGGCCCGGGACGGGTGGTGTAACCGCCCGGGACTAAAGCCGTTTCTCCCGCCAGTTTTTTGGGTTTGCTGTATTTTGGGTTTTGTATTAAGTTTTCATTATATAAATATGTTGTAATATTGTTAATTGCATAGTAAATTAAATATTAGGCATAAAATTTCTTAAAAAAACAGTTGTATTTCTTTTACCTTATTGTATAGTACAAAAATTTGTAACATAAATTCTTTTCTTTTCTTATAATAACAAATATAAATGTAAATAACAATTCATATTTTGTTAATGCAAAATGTAATGTTAAATTAAATATCTGAAACAACTGGTTCTCGATAGGAAAATAAATTTTGCATTATCTGAACGTTAAATTTTGGGTTGTTCATCTTTTATTGTTCAAATTAGCAGACGGGTATAGTAATCATTGTTAACCATGATTCTATAATCATTATTAACCATGACTATCCATAATCATTATAATGTAATAAATCAAGTCATTTTGACACCGACATCAACGAATCGAACCTATCCATAATCATTTATTAATTACACAAAAATTGTAATACATAATATTAGTTAAAGCATAACTATATATCAAGCGGGTACACTGGTGATCTTCTTCTTGACGTATGTCCCTTGGTTATGATCATGTCGTAACCATGGAGTCTCCTCAGCATTTAGCAGGATGCTTGGATCTTTAGTCACACTGAAGGGCGGTATTCGGTCATCCCTTTCATAATCATCTGACATGTCTGACTTGTCCTCAATTCCCACGATTCCCACGATGTTTCTTCTTCCTGAAAGAACTATGTGGCGTTTGGGCTCTTTGGTTGATTTATCGTCATTTTTCCCTCTCTTGGGTTTTGTAGACATGTCTTTCACGTAGAACACCTGATTCACATCAGCAGCAAGGACGAATGGTTCATCTTTGTATCCAATATTGTTGAGATCCACTGTTGTCATTCCATACTCCTTGTCAACTGTTACTCCGGCTCCGGTCGTCTTGACCCATTGGCATCGAAACAAAGGGACTTTAAAATCAGGTGCGTAGTCTAGTTCCCAAATATCCTCTATGCGGCCATAATATGTTTGCCTCTTCCCAGTTGGGTCTGTTGCATCTACGCGAACACCACTGTTTTGGTTCGTGCTCTTTTTATCTTGGGCAATGGTGTAAAATGTGTTTCCATTTATCTCATACCCTTTGTACGTGAGGATGTGCCACGATGGTTGCCTAGACAACAAATATAGTTGTTCATCAATATTGTTATCATTCAGACATTCTTTTCGCAACCAAGTGCTAAAAGTATTCATGTGCTCACGTGTAATCCAAACTTCATTCTTCCCAGGAAATTGGGATCGTAGGAACTCCTTGTGTACCTCGATATATGGATCCAGCACGGATGCGTTTGAAAGAACTATGTAGTGCGCTTTATTGAAATAATTGTTCCCCGTACCGATATATGTTTTCTTCCCTAGTGTCCCCTTTCCACACAGCCTCCCCTCGTGCCGCGATTCAGGAACACCAATCGGGTGAAGGTCAGGAATAAAGTCAATACAGAACTCAATGACCTCCTCTGTCCCATAGCCCTTGGCGATGCTTCCTTCTGGCCGAGCACGTTGGTGAACATATTTTTTCAGTACTCCCATGAACCTCTCGAAGGGAACATGTTGTGTAGGAACACATGACCGAGAATATGAATCTCCTTGACCAGGTGAACTAGGAGGTGTGTCATGATATTAAAGAAGGATGGAGGGAACACCAACTCAAAGCTCACAAGACATTGAACCACATCATTCTACAGAGTAGCTAGTTCTAGTGGATTAATTGCCTTCTGAGAAATTGCATTGAGGAATGCACATAGCTTCACAGTGGCCAGACGTACATGTGGAGGTAGAATTCCTCTTAAAGCAACCGGAAGCAATTGCGTCATAAGCACGTGGCAGTCATGCGACTTTAAGTTTAGAAATTTCTTCTCTTGCATATTTATTATTCCCTTTATATTAGAGGAGAATCCAGATGGGACCTTGATGGTGTTTAGGCATTCAAACATGATTTCCTTCTCTTCATTGCTAAGAGTATAGCTTAGGTCTTAAGTAATGGCGTCCATCATCTGTCTTCTCTGGATGTAGGTTGTCTCGTTCTTTCATGCGCTGCAAGTCTTGTCGTGCTTCAAGTGTATCCTTAGACTTCCCATACACACCCATGAATCCTAGAAGGTTGACACAAAGATTCTTTGTCAGGTGCATCACGTCGATCGCGTGGCGGACCTCTAGTACATGCCAATAGGGTAGCTCCCAAAATATTGACTTCTTCTTCCACATGGGTGCGTGTCCCGTAGCGTCTTTCGGAACAGGTTCACTGCCCGTCCCCTTTCCAAGACTACTTTCACATCCTTGATCATCTCAAATACATCTTCCCCAGTTCTGTTGCGAGGCTTGCTCCGGTGGTCTGTCTCACCTTTAAAATGCTTGCCTTTCTTTCTAACCTGGTGATTAACAGCAAGAAATCGACGATGTCCAAGGTACACTACCTTTCTACATCTTTTCAAATATATACTATCCATGTCATCAAAACAATGTGTGCATGCATTATCCCTTGTTTGTCTGTCCTGAAAGATTACTTAGAGCAGGCCAATCATTGATTGTTACGAACAACAATGCTCGCAGGTCAAAGTGTTCCTGTTTGTAATCATCCCACACACGTACACCTGATTTACTCCATAAAAGTAGGAGTTCCTCAAGTAATGGCCTCAGGTAGACATCGATGTCGTTGCCAGGCTGCCTCGGGCCTTGGATGAGCACTGGCATCATAATGAACTTCCGCTTCATGCATAACCATGGAGGAAGGTTGTAGATACATAGAGTAACGGGCCACGTGCTATGACTACTGCTATATTCCCCAAAAGGATTCATCCCGTCCGTACTTAAACCAAACCTTAAGTTTCTAGCGTCTTTTGCAAATTCGGGAATTCTCTATCCATTGCTCTCCACTAGGACCCATCAGCAGGATGTCTCAACATGTTGTCTACCTTACGGTCTTCTTTGTGCCAGCGCACCAACTTTGCATGGTCCTTGTTTCTGAACAGACGTTTCAGGCGTGGTATTATAGGAGCGTACCACATAACCTTGGCAGGGATTTTCTTCCGGGGACGTTCTTCACCCTCAACATCGCCAGGGTCATCTCGCCTGATCTTATATCGTGACGCTTTACATACAGGGCATTCATCCAAATTTTCGTATTCCTTGCCACGGTACAGGATGCAGTCATTAGGACATGCATGTATCTTCTGGATTTCTAAACCCAAAGGACAGACAACTTGTTTTGCTTCGTACGTAGTGGCGGGCAATTCGTTCGACTTCGGAAGCATCTTTTGTTTTATAATCTTCAATAATTGTCCAAATGCCTTGTCAGAGACACCATTCTGTGCCTTCCATTGTAGCAACTCAAGTGTTGTACCCAACTTTTTTTGTCCATCTGCAGCAGACGGATATAGTAATTTCCTGTGATCCTCTAGCATACAGTCAAACTTATCCTTCTCCTTTTCACTTTCGCAATCTCTTTGTGCATCACAAATGACATCACCAAGAGCATCATCTTCAGCGAGTGTGTCTTCTGCACTTGCCTCTTCTTCACCTTCCCCCATTGCAGTATCACCAAAGTCACTGTATTGAGCAATAATGTCATCGTCAGGGTCCAATTGTTCTTCTTCACCTTCTTCCATCATAACCCCAGTTTCTCCATGCTTCGTCCAACAACTATAGTACTATAGTTTGGCATGAAACCCGATTTGAACAAGTGTGAGTGAAGACTCCTTGAGCTAGAATATTCCTTCGAATTATTACAAAGGGCACATGGACAACACATAAAACCATTCCGCTTGTTTGCCTCGGCCACTCTTAAAAAATAATGCACGCCGTCAATGAACTCTTTTGAGCGACGATCCGCATTGTACATCCAGTGACGTGTCATCGTCTGCATTATATGACATATCACATAATTATATCTCTCATTCTTATAAACAAATGAAATTATATGGTATATATCACATAATTAAATTATAAGGTATATATACTAATTACTTTAATGAAATAATTTAAACCAGTCACATTTTGTAAACTAAAGTATTATATATTTATAAAAGATTAAAATAAACTAATTAAACCAGTCACATTTTGTAAACTAAAGTATTATATATTTCTATTTTTTGTAAAAAATGATTTAAATGATCTCTATTTCTCTAAAAGATTAAAATAAACTAATTAAATGGTCATATTTTGTTTTAGAGTACTAATTTGAACTATCAAGTCAATGAACTCAAAATAGCTTCAAAAACCATATATACAAGTGGCGGCTACAAAAATGAAAAACTGAAGTTAGTAACTTTTCAAGGAGTCAATGGCGACGTAGATGTGATGAAATAAATCAATCGCCGGAGATGTGTTAACAAACAAAAATCACCGGAGAGAGCCAACAAGCAAGCAAGTGACTGAATGAAGAAAAAATGAAGACAGGAGCTCGGGCACGGCTGGAGGTGGAAGAACAGTTCAAATATAGGGAGGGACATTTAGCCCCGGTCCTTATTCCCAGCCGGGGCTAAATGCCAACATTTAGCCCCGGCTGGATACAACAACCGGGACAAAACCTTTTAGTCCCGGTTGGTAACACCAACCGGAGGCTAAAGATGTCAACATTTAGCCCCGGCTGGATACAGCAACCTGCAAAACTTTAGCCCCGGTTGGTGTCACCAACCGGGGCTAAAGGTCAACTTTAGCCCCGGTTGGTGACACCAACCGGGCTAAAGGTCCTCTAGACAAATGAGCCATTGGGGCAGGGAACTTTAGCCCCGGTTGGTGTTACCAACCGGGGCTAAAGACCTTTCTAGTCCCGGACGCAAATTTTTCCGTGACTAATGCTGATTTTGCAAATCGTCCAAAGGCCTGTTCTCTAGTAGTGAGTGTAGGTAACCTCCTTTAGGGTAGTCGTCCGTCTCCCAAGTAGCATCCCGATCGTTGTTTCACTCCAAGTTACCTTATATTGCTTAACTATTCTCCTACGAGTTGCCCTCTCTTTTTCGTCAAGCACTCGGTGCGGCTGTACGGAGTAAGTAAGATCGGATTGCAACTTGATATTGGCTGGTTGCACTTCTTCTTCGGGTATTCGAAGACATTTCTTCAATTGGGACACATGGAATACAGGGAAAATAGCTCTCAAATGTTCTGGCAACTGTAGTCGATAAGCTACTTCTCCCCTCTTTCCTGACTCTATAAGGCCCCCACAAATCTTGGTGCCAACTTCCTTTTAACTCCAAAGCATTTAACACCCTTTCATGGTTGAAACCTTCAGTAAATCGTAATCACGCGACACTGAACTCAAGCGGCCTTCTACGTTTATCAGCATAGCTCTTCTGTCGGGATTGTGCAGCTGCCATGTGTCTGTTGAATGATTCTAACTTGTTCTTCTACTTCTTAATGAAATCAATTCCATAGTACCAACGTTATCCTGGTTCAACTGCGATACATGGTGTATGCCGAGTCTAACGAGTGATGAGTGTTTGTCAACTGGATAATGCGCATGTTCTTTGGCTTGTGTTTGTGCAGTGTGTCGAGGCCCGGATACAGTGATCGAAGGCAAGGTGAAGGTCAAGTAGAGACGTGCCGTGCCGATGGACCGACAGTGGCGAAGGGCGGACGTGAGGCTTGGACTGAGGGACCGGTTGCCTGAGGATCAGCTGTGGTGGCTGACAGCCTGGGACAGCGACAAGCGAAGACTTGCGGGCGCGGTGTTGCTTGGGTTGAGGACCTGGGGACACGTGTCGGTGGACGGGGTGCACGGGCGGTGCATCCCCTCTACGGCCCGGTTTGGTGGTTGAGCCACAGAAAAACCACCGAGTGGACGGTTTCCAGGTTTGGGCCTCAAAACCTGGGCGTTGATGGTTTCCGAGTTTGGGCCACAAAACTCGGGCTGAGGATGGTTTCCAGGAAGTTTGGGCCTCAAAACTTGGCGCTGCGGGGTTCTGAGTTTGGCCACAAACTCCGTCCGGGCGTGGACGCTGGTTTCCTGGGTTTGGGCCTCAAAACCGAGGTTGGTTGTGAAGGCTGGTTTCCCGGTTTGGGCCACAAAACCGGGGGCGAAGTCCGGGAAAAGGACAAGCAGAGCGGTGGAGGCATGTGGCGGCAATCGGTGAGTTGCGTCGAGGCAACGCTTAACATTGTGCGGTGGGCATGGCCGTCGGATCACCACCTACCACGAGTTGGTCCAGAATAACCCTATGGTTTAGCTGGTTCGCTTTGTAATTAGTTAGGGGTAGAGTGGGAACTAGAATTAGGATAAGTAGAGGGAGACACCCACCTCCCATCCTATCTCAGTCATTTGCTCTTTGCCTTCTAGGTTTTCCTGCTCTCCCAATCCCCTGCTGTAGCAACTGAGATCCGCAGAGAACCATACCTCTGTGTACTGGAGATTTTGAGGAAGTGAGACCGTAATCTCACTGTTGTAGCGTGTGGTAGCCACACGGTTGCAGATCCATGTGTTGATTCATGTTTTGTTCGTGTTCTTCGCGTTCTTCGTTTCTCCGCGATTTTCCCGTCACTCGATCTCCCTCTCTATTGCGTCTTTTTTGAAATCCGTTTGAATCAACTTGTTCTTTATAGTGAGGAGATCATTTTCACCGAAGAATTTATCTAACTCCTCATGAACAAGTAGATCGGATTGATTTCGTTTTCGTGTCGCTTTTTTGGTTCATATTCTCTCTTCCTCGATTCCCGGTGATTGAGTTGTTTTGAGCGGATGATTCTTGGGGATAGTCTCCTAACTACCTCGTGATCATCTTCTCCAAGTTTGGGAACGAGGGATTGTGATTTGATTCGGATTTGGGAGTTTGTTTGTGAAGGGCGACCGAAATCGCCCTCACTGGGTGGTCGCGGACAGTCCGCGGTTTGACCGGCGGACAGTCCGCGGGCGGGGCGGGGACGAGCCTGACCAGTGGCTGTGTTCCTCGGGCGTTTTGCTTTTGAGTGACCGGCGACAGTCCACCGTTGGTGTTTGGAACCACGCTTGCTCCCCTTCGCTCTCTCGCGCGAGGGAAAGGCGAAGGTGGCCAAGCGCGGAGGCAGAAAATGGAGGTAAGGGAAACAAAGACTATTATCGTAGCTCTATTCCCCAGAAAATCGTCCCCTTACACACTGTTCACCCTTGGTATTTATAGGGAACACCAGGGTCACAGGACTAATTACGAAAGGGTACAACAAGGATTCCCTGCCTCTATGCAGAGATGGGGGGCAAAGAAGTAAAAACACGGTTACAGCGGAAACCCTAATCAGCCTTCCCTCTGTGCGCCGCCACTCGGTCTTGCCCACCTTCGGGGGCAGACGCAAAAAATTTGACCTTCGACTCTGCTCGCCTCTCAAGCAGCGTCCTTCCGTCGCCTCGCCGAAACCTTCGCTTCAAGCAAAGTGGCCTCGCAAGGCGAGCGAGGGTCTCCCGCCTGGTTGTCGTCGAGTCAACCTGCAGAGAATTGCAACAAAGCCTCGGGGGTCGGTCCGTGGCGAGGGTTAGAAACGGGTCCGAGGGGTTCAGTCCCTTGAGAAAAGGGGCGAGCGGGGACGCGTGGATCACGCGAAGGTCGTTTTTGCCTGCGCTCTGTGTGGTGCCGCTGCCGAGGGTCCTCACCCCCAACAGTAGCCCCTCGTTGCTTTGGATCTAAGGAGCAGAGCTTAGGCCCAAGCAGCGCCTTTCGATGGGAGACGTGAAAAGACCCTAGGCAGCGACGCCCGCGACTGCTCTGGGCCGGGCCGTAGTACTGTTAGCTTTTGTACTATTTAAGGCCGCTCCATTTTTCGTGCCGAGTTTTTCGGCTACTGTGCCGATTTGTCGGGCGGATGCTCCCGCTTCTTGTCCTATAAATGGAGGGGGGTAGGTGAGGGGCTTTTGTCTTGTGCCTTCGAACGCGCTTGCCATCCTGCTGCTGCTCGTTTGTTGTTGCGAAGGTTGCTTTTCGCATAGTTGCGAAGGCTTAGACTACTTGCGTCTTAGCGAGGCTTAGTTTTTTGAGATGGCGAGGTTGAAACAAACGGCTCGCGCTGTATCTCCCGCCGCTGCGGATGAGGGGACTACCTTCGAGTTCGGGCTTAGTGGGTTGGCGCCACTGATCTGGCATCCTATGTTAGGTGGGGTTGGATTGAGGAGGGCAAGGCGAGGGCCAGTGCTGGGGAGACGGTGCCGAAGCCAGGTGCAGACGAGGTTGTTGTGTTTGAGGAATTCTTTTCAGCCGGACTTCGCTTTCCTGCTGACCCCTTCGTGACTTCAGTTCTGCGAAGGTTTAATTTGCGCTTCATCAGCTTACACCTTCGTGCTTCACGAAGATGTCTGTTTATGTTTGGGCCTGCCGATCTCAGGGGATTGTCCCTCATGTCGAAGGGTTTGTACGCACTCATCGCGTCCATATGCAGCCTCGGAAGTTCACTGATGGCGGGGGCAGATCCAGTTTCGGTCAGTTTGCCTATCTTTCTTTCTGCCATCGCGCCGGCGCGGAGCTACCGTACAAGCACAGAAGAACAAGTGGAGCAGTGGGTGGCAAGAGTTCTGGTTCTACTACAAACTCAGTGGTGATGTTGAGCTTTGTGGTGAGCTTCCGTTGCTTGGAGAAGTAAGCGCCGAAGCTAGGATGAGCGCCGAGGCTCACGCCTCTGTTGACTGCCTGAGGGTTGTTGCCCGCTCGCAGTGCGCGCGTGACCTGGTGGAGGAGTATTGCTGTGCCAAGATTTGGCCTCTTGGGCGAAGGCAGGCATGGTTCAAAGTGGAGGATGATCCCAAGTATGAAGGTAGGGGTTTAAAGAAGCCGAGCCTGGATCTTGACAAGATTTGGGAGAGAACTCTTCAAAAGTTTCCCTCACGCGGAGATGGGATCGAGGTCATCTGCAAGCGTGTTCAGCAGTGGACTGTGGAACTTGTCGGGAAACTGTCCACGCTGGAGACCAAGGCGATCCACAGCTCGGTGGTAGCGGAGGTCGGGTGAACAGAATGTTTGATATTCTTGGGGTTCGGTATGCGGACTGGCCAGCTCCTTCGAGCGAGGATGCGCCAAGAAGAGGAAGCGTGAAGCTTCGGGGGAGAGGGGAATTGTCTCTCGGCCGAAGCGAGGCCGTGGGCGAGGCCGTGGCGGTGCCGGTGGCCGGGTGAAGACACTCGCGACGAAGGTCGCGGCCGTTTCGGCTGGTACCTCTTCGTCAGCTGTTGTTGCTTCTGGCCGAGGTGTTGGTAGGGCTGCAGGGCGGGTGCCCCGAGTTGGAGGGATCAGTGCTTTGATCCAGATTTCGGACGACGAGGATGAGTCTGATGATGAAGAGGTGGAGGAGGAGAAAGATGGAAAGAGGGGGGAACGGACGAGGGTTCGTCTGATGAAAGCAGCGAAGCTTCCAGTGAAGGACATGACACTGATGAGGAGGTGTCCATCGATGACACCCAGGGAAGAGGGGTAGCCTCGCCAAGCGCTGGTGTGATGGTTGCCCGGAGCGTGGACGACATCGCTCGAGACATTGAGCCAGATAGTCCTCGACGAGGGTCGATTCCCAGCTTTGCGGGCTCGCACCTGTGGGTAGAGGGTTTTGAGTTTGATGGCGAACTCGAGCCCGACCGAGCCCGGGAAAGAGACCGTACGGCGAGGCGAGTCGGTCAAGCCTCCCGGAGTATGCTAAGAAGCTTGGGATTTCTGATCCGGCAACTGAGCTGTTCACCAGTCCGGACCTTCGGGATTGTCACTTGCAATGTGGCCCGGAAGAAAGGCGTTTTTTAGGCCGAATCTTCGGCCGCATTTGTGTGCCGGAGGCAGAGGTTCGACTTGCGGACCAGGCGGTTGGTGATACTTTTGCCGACGTTGACATCAAGTTGGCGGAGCTAATGCTCTTGAACCGCGCGGCGAGGCGGAAGGTTGGCTCCGACATGGAATTTATGAGAATCCAAATTGATGAGCTTGAGAAGGAGAATGGCAGACTTGCCCGGAGCTTGGAAAATAAGGAAATTGAACTGAAGAATGCTTCGGGAAGGCCGCGAAGGCTCGAGAGGAGGCAGTTGAACTGGCGAAGCGTAATGCAGATTTGATTGCCGAGGGAAAGGCGAAGGACAAGGCGTTGGCCGATGTCGAGGGTCGCTTAGGGGATTATTTGAGCGAATCCTGGCGGACGAGTATGGAGAACATTCAGCGTAAGCTTGATTGTTGCCGCCTGACTGAGGCCGGAGGCTCTGCCGGAGAGCCGTTGCCTGCAGCTAGCGCGAAGCCTTCGAGGGTTTGCTGAGTAATGACTTGATGTATTTAGTTCGCTAGTCGTCAACGCAGCCGATTTTGGGGGCTACGCCGGGGCTTTGGCCGATGGCGAGCACGCTTCGACTAGCGGTTGTGATCATCTTCGCAAAATCAAGAGGCCAAACCATGCCTTTCCGTCGGTCGATGAGTGCGCCGTATGAAGGTTGATGATGCTGAAGTTCGGAACTGCGCGATGCGTCTGCTCCGCAGGTTTTGGATCTCCGAGGCGGACGAGCTCTTGCCTTCGAAGAAGCTGTGCCGAGGCTACACGTCAGGTTTTGCGTACTTTTCCGGATTTTTTCGATTTTGTTGATCTGTTTCAGAGGGGTTATTATTGATCTTGGCGAGGTTTGCCTCTGTTTTGCTTATAGGAGGCTCGAAAAAGATGCGATGCCCTCGCCGCCCACGGAAGTTGAAGTAGGGGGTGGCTCCGATGCTGCCCCTGAGTCGAGTGCTGCGGGGGTTACTCCTCGCCGAGATCGAGGCCTTGACTAGGACGTCCCGATCACTGAAGAAGCCGCGGTGCAAAAGCGGCGACGGAAGAGGAGCCTGCTTCGATCTGTCGAGGCTCCGTGGAGGAATCCACGGCGGAGAAGGCGCCTGCGGAGCCTCGACCGTCGCCATTGGCGAAGGTTCAGAAGCT
Source organism: Coix lacryma-jobi var. lacryma-jobi (assembly GCA_009763385.1). Taxonomy (NCBI): domain Eukaryota; kingdom Viridiplantae; phylum Streptophyta; class Magnoliopsida; order Poales; family Poaceae; genus Coix; species Coix lacryma-jobi. The sequence goes on along the minus strand of CM019827.1, from coordinate 126,145,317 downwards.
ATCAAGGACGGAGCTACGAGTGGAGCCCATAGGGAAGCTGGTCAGGTGTGATCCCTGGGATTGTTGTGGCGAGGTAGCCCTTTTGTAGAGATTGTGGTTGTAAAAACTTGATGAGGCTGAAGCATCTTCGTAGTTTTGTGAAACATGCAGGTTCCTGACGGAACCGTGCTAGACGTTTTCGACGTGACTCCGCTGATGTTAAATTACCAAGATGTTTTTATAACTGGTGAAAATCGTGGGCTCGTGCTAGGTTTAAACATCCTTCGCTTTCTTTTGAACGCTTTTGGTGGTCAAAGGTGCGAAGGTATGATTTAAGATATAGGAGGTCGGGTCGTGTTTGGCGTGAAGCAGATTATACGGACCGTCAGGCGACCGTTATTTGTTTGGATCTCTTCGATCTCGCAAGCTAGAGGAGATGATGTATTGATGAGGAAACAGCTTTGGAGTATTTGTTTGGGCAAAGGGAGCTTGGTATAGGTTCGGATGGGACCGCTTATGATTCCGAAGGAAGAACCTTCGGAAGTTAGTGAGACAAGGCATAGATACAATATGTATGGGCGAGGGTTTTACCTGGGGAACTGCCAATTGTCCCTGCAGCTCCTTTGTTATGGGGACCCCTGGTTCTAGTGGAGGGGGTTTGAGGAGGGTGCCGAGGGTTTCGATGACTTGGCAGTAGTTGAACGTGGGGTTTGAACCCTTGTAACTTTGACCTTTCCCTTTTAAATGTAAGCCGCATTATTGGTTGAGGCAAGTAAATTCTGCAATTTATCTGAATTGGTTTGTAGTGGTTTAACTAAAGTGATTGTGAAGCTTTACGTTACGCTTTTGATGGGATGATTTTGGAAAAAACAGCGACGCCCCCACTTTCTTTTTAGCGAGGCTCGCGCAATGCTTTTTGATAAGCTGTTTTGAAAAAACAACGACGCCCCCACTTTCTTTTTAGCGAGGCTCGCGCAATGCTTTTGATGAGCTGTTTTGAAAAACAGCGACGCCCCCCACTTTCTTTTTAGCGAGGCTCGCGCAATGCTTTTGATAAGCTGTTTTGAAAAAACAGCGACGCCCCCACTTTCTTTTTAGCGAGGCTCGCGCAATGCTTTTGATAAGCTATTTTGAAAAACAGCGACGCCCCCACTTTCTTTTTAGCGAGGCTCGCGCAATGCTTTTGATGAGCTGTTTTGAAAAACAGCGACGCCCCCACTTTCTTTTTAAGCGAGGCTCGCGCAATGCTTTTGATAAGCTATTTTGAAAAAACAGCGACGCCCCCACTTTTTTTTAGCGAGGCTCGCGCATGCTTTTGATGAGCTGTTTTGAAAAAACAGCGATGCCCCCACTTTCTTTTTAGCGAGGCTCGCGCAATGCTTTTGATATGCTGTTTTGAAAAAACAGCGACGCCCCCACTTTCTTTTTAGCGAGGCTCGCGCAATGCTTTTGATGAGCTGTTTTGAAAAAACAGCGACGCCCCCACTTTCTTTTTAGCGAGGCTCGCGCAATGCTTTTGACAAGCTGGTTTTGGATTGCGCGTCTACTGTTACCACCACGGCGGCGGGGGTTTTGCTTTTTCGGCGAGCCCCTGGCGTTTGCAGCGAGGGTGCTCGACTTTTTTGACTTCGCACCTCCCCTTATCTTGGGGTAGAGGTGAAGTTTGCTTTTTGCGAGCCCCTGGCGTGATTTCGCGAGGGTGCTCGGCTTTTTGGACTTCGCGCCTCCCCTTATCTTAGGTAGAGGTGAAGTTTGCTTTTTGCGAGCCCCTGGCGTGTTTTGCGAGGGTGCTCGGTTTTTTAGACTTCGCGCCTCCCCTTATCTTAGGTAGAGGTGAAGTTTGCTTTTTGCGAGCCCCTGGCATGTTTTGCGAGGGTGCTCGGCTTTTTAGACTTCGCGCCTCCCCTTATCTTAGGTAGAGGTGAAGTTTGCTTTTGCGAGCCCCTGGCGTGTTTGCGAGGTGCTCGGTTTTAGACTTCGCGCCTCTCCTTATCTTAGTAGAGGTGAAGTTTGCTTTAGAAAACGTTCGTTTTTGAAGCAATCTTAAAAAAAAATCGCATCGATGATAGCACTCTTTGGAGAAGAGGTGCTTTTTCGATGTTTTTCTAGTAAATGTAGAGGTTTGATGACTCTTTTTTTTGTCGGGGGTTCTAACCTGCATTAAGGTTGTGGATGCTGCCTCGTCGTTAAAAAACCTTACGCCCCTTCGTAAGGAAAAAGAGTGCAGCTCCTTCTGTTTTTGTTACATGCACAAATGGAAGAAAACAAAATTGAAACAAAAGATTACATGGTGCGAGGGCTCGCTAAGGCTCCGCTATGGGTAGAATTTGCGGAGGTCGTCAATGTTCCAGGTGTGAGGCAGGATGTTTTCCTTCCTTCGTTGTCGGAGAGGTGAAAGAACCGGGGCGATTGCTTTCCACAATCAAGTATGGACCTGTCCACTTGGGCTGAAATTTTTCCTGCCAAGCTGGCGTTTTGTTTTCTGATGAGGACGAGGTCACCCTTCTTCAAATCTTTGATTTTGATCTTTTTGTCTCTCCATTTTCTGGTTTCTTCTTGGTACTTACGAAGGTTTGTGCACTGCGTTGCATCTTGCTTCTTCGAGTAGTAGGTCTTTATCAAGCGGTTGGGCTTGCTCGTCAGATGCGAGGGTCGTTCTGAGCGACCCATACTTTAGTTCTTCTGGAAGCACCGCTTCTTCGCGCGAACAAAAGTTTGAAAGGAGTGAATTTTGTTGCTCTGCATTCTGAGGTGTTGTGAGACCAGGTGACCGAAGGTAGTTCATCGGCCCATTTACCCTTGGTCTACCCTGCAACTTTTTGGATATAGCTTGGAATATTGTCGCATTGGCTCTTTCAACCAGGCCGTTGGATTGCGGGTGCCGGACGGAGGCGAAGCATAACATTGTCCCAATTTGCGCACAGAATTCTTTGAAGACCCTCACTGTCAAACTGAGTGCCATTGTCGACGGTTAGATGTTGAGGAACTCCAAAGCGACAAAATGTTTGTTGCCAGAAAAACTTTTTTACTGCGAGGGAAGTGATGGAGGACAATGGCCTTGTTTCAATCCACTTTGTGAGTATTCCACAGCTACCACCGCATAGCGAAGGTTCCCTGGAGCCGTCGGTAGTGGGCCTACGAGGTCCATCGCCCACCTTTGCAGAGGCCAGGTTGGGCATATGAGAGTTTAGGTGCCCCTGGAGCGTTTTGGTTTTTTGCCATCAGTTGACAACCCTCGCAATGCTTGACGATGGTTTCCGCATCTCTTAATGCTGTTGGCCAGTAGAAACCTTGCCGGAACGCTTTGCCGACTAGAGCCCTCGGGCCGTTGTGAGAACCACAGATGCCCTCGTGGATTAGCTTGAGAATGTTATTGCCTTCGGACTGTGACACACATTTGAGCCATGGCGAGGTTACCGAAGCTTTACAAGGTGTTGTCAACAATCTTGTATCCTCGCACTCTTTGCTTTAGTCTGTTTTCTTCTTCTCTGTTGTTTTGATTCATGGAGCCCCTTGATGTAGGCCATGATAGGTGCTCTCCAATCCTCGCACTGAATTGCACTGATCAGCTTGACGCTGATTTCAGAAACTTCGAAAGCTGACCGAGTGGTAACCTCGTAGAACACATCTGGTGGAAGCTGTAACTGCTGTGCGGCTGCTTTAGCTAGGCAATCTGCCTCGCTGTTTTGAGTCCTTGATATTGATTTTACAGTTATGCCGAGGAAGAAAGATTCTAACCTTCGGACATATCGAAAATACTTTTGAAGCTCTGGATCTTTTGCTTTGTAGTTCTTCTCAATGTGCCCCGCAATGACTTGCGAGTCTGTATTGATGAGTGCCCTTCGGACTGACAATGACCGTAGTCTTGAAAATGCCAGAATCACAGCTTCATATTCAGCGGAGTTGTTTGTGCATTTGAAGTCAAGCCTTCGTGCATATCTCAGCTTCAACCCGGAAGGCGAGATTAGAATGGCCGAGGCACCGGCACCAGTGCACCCCCAGGCTCCGTCGACGTAAACACACCCAGAACTGGTCGTGTCGCGGCTCACCAGCACGAGGGTCGGGTGTCCATTCTGCTATGAAATCAGCCAGTACCTGTGATTTGACTGCTGTTCTGCCGACGAAGGTCACAGCGTAACTGTTAAGCTCGACTGCCCATTTTGCTATTCTTCCAACTGCCTCGTTTTTTTTGAAAATGTTCTCGAGGGGGTACGACGAAGGTACGTGGATCTCGTGCGCCTGGAAATAGTGCTTGAGCTTTCTTGATTCCATAACGACGGCGTATGCTATTTTCTCAAGCTCCGAATAATTTCTTTTGGGCCTTCGAGGGTTTCTGAAACATAGTAGATTGGGGCTTGTCTGGTCTTGTTATTTTCGCGGAGCTCTTTGATGAGAACTGCGCTTGCTGCGTGAGGCGAAGCTGCGACGTAGAGTAACAATAAATCTCCCTTGCTTGGGCTGGTTAGGGCAGTCAGGCTGGTTAGATACTTTTTCAACTCCTCGAAGGCCTTTTGCTGCTGGGGACCCCAATTAAATGGAGCATTGCTTCTGAGTGTTTCAAAGAAAGGTAACCCTCGCTCTGCGGATCTTGAGATGAATCTGCTAAGTGCTGCTAAGCGGCCAGAGAGACGCTGAGCTGCTTTTTTGGTCGCCGGAGGTTCCATGTTCATGATGGCGTCGATCTTCTCGGGGTTAGCTTCGATTCCTCTGGCTGAGACGATGCAACCTAGCAATTTACCTTCGCTTACCCCGAAAACGCATTTTTCCGGGTTTAGTTTCAATCCGGCGGACCGGAGGTTGCTGAACACCCTCGATAAGTCGGATATGTGGTTTTCTTTTAGTTCACTCTGGACAACCAGGTCATCGACATAGGCAGAGACAGCATGCTCATCCTTGAAAACTTCGGAGGTCATGCGAGCGAAGGTTGATCCTGCATTTTTCAAGCCTTCGGCCATTCTTCGGAGCAAAAGGTGCCCGAGGGTGTGATAAAACTTGTCTTTTCCTCGTCTTCTTCATTCATCCAATCTGGTGATAGCCTGAGAAGCAATCAAGGAGGGACAGCGTTTGGCAACCTGCCGCTCTGTCACTAGGGTGCTTATGTTTGGGAGAGGGAAATCATCCTTCGGACAAGCTTTGTTCAAGCAAGTGAAATCCACGCACATTCGCCATTTTTTGTTCTTCTTTTGGACTAGGACCACATTTGAGAGCCAAGTTGGGTTTTGACCGGGCGAATGACGCCTGCGTCCAAAAGCCTTTTTACCTCAGCCTTCGCTGCCTCCTTTCTTTCTTCTGACATTTTGCGAAGCTTTTGTTTGATTGGGCGATAGCCTGTTTTGATGTTCAGGCTATGCTCAATCATTGATCTGTTGACTCCTTTTAGGTCCTCTGCGGACCAAGCGAAGGTGTCAGAATTTTCTCTGAGGAAGTTAACGAGGTTGCCTTCTGATTGGGGGTCTAGATTGGCTGAGATGAGCACCTTTCTTTCGGCGTTACCCTCGAAGAGTTGGACTTCTTTGGTTTCCTCCTTTGGCGCTGCCTTCACTCTGTCATTGCAGACTTCACCCTCGTCTCTGATGCCGGGGGTTTGAGGTTTTGACAAATTGTGTACATTCCGTTGCCCTGGAGCTACGTTTCCTTCAGCTGCCCTTGCAATGTCTTGGTCCCCAAATACTGCAACCACACCCTTTGGAGCGGGAAGCTTCATGCATAGGTAAGCGGGATGGATGACAGCATTGAATGCGTTTGTGACCCCTCGGCCAAAAATGGCATTGTATGGATAGAACATGTCGACGACATCGAAGGTGATGTGCTCAGTTCTGCAGTTCGTTTGGTCGCCGAAAGTCACAGGCAAGGATATTTTGCCAACCGCTCTCACTTGTTGTCCGCCGAAGCCGTATAGGGGGTTGTCAGCGGGTTGCAGGAGGTTTCTATCAAGCTTCATGCTGTCGAAGGTTGAGGCGAATAAGATGTCAGCGGAGCTTCCTGTATCAACCAAGATTTTGGTGACAGTCCACCCAGCGAGGTTGGTTTCGATCACCATAGCATCGTGTGAGGGTAATCTCTCAGCTTCATGTCGCTGGAATCGAAGGTTATGGGGATGTGAGACCAACGACCGAATCTGTGGGTCCTTCGTCCCGACGACGGCACGTGGTGAACTCGTCTGGCATGTTCCTTTTTCTGCCGTTTATTACCATGGTCCTCATTTGAACCTCCGGTGATAGCTAGAATCACACCGAAGGTTGATGTTGGATTGTTGATGGTTGTTTGGCTCTGGGCTTCGGCTTTGACAGGCTGGGGTGCTGGTAAAGCGGGAATTGGCGGTGGCGGTGGCAGAGCGTTGCTGGTTTGGTGGTTTGTTGGAACTTGGTTTTGGGGGGTTGTTGGGTATGTGACTGTGTATGGAGTGTTTTGGGCGTTGTGGGATTGTTGTTGCCTGGTAGGGGGCTTGGCTGAAGTGTGGGTGGTGGGGGTAAATGGGTTGTTGTTGAGGGTAGGCCATAGTTTACAGGGGTGTAATGGAATTGGGTATTTGAAGGGTGGAAGCTTGGTTTCCTGGTGTGGTGGATGGTTCGGGTGTCTGACGAAACAACTTTCCTGGATTCCTGGTATTCTTTTCCCTTGGCGAAGCATTCGCATTGCTTTGTTGTGTGTCCCTTTCCGAGACCACAGAAGTGACAATACATTTTAGCGGGATCTCGTTGCTGGTTTCACTGATTCGGCGGGGCTTGCAAACCCTGAGAGGCTTGGTTGCTTGGAGGTTGAGCGTCCCGTCTTTGATCCTCGTGATTTGTTGCTTTGTTGATTGCACCAACGTTGCTTTGCTCTTGGCGAGGGTTGCTTTCCTTGTTTGAGGCCTCGGCTGTGGCTTCAGTTGTGAGCGCCGAGCGTCAGACTTTGCTCTGAAGTCCATGTCTGCTCTGCAATATCGTTCCATTGTTTCGTGTAACTCCTCGATTGAATTCGCTGGCTTCCTGGCAAACTTTGATGAGCATGGGCTGGACGCAGGCCACTGACTGCGGCGAGGATTACAGCTTCGTCGGATATCCCGGAGTTCTTGCTCTAATTGGATGAACCTTCGCCAGTAGTCTTGAAGCGGTTCTCGCTCCTCTTGCTTGCAATTGAACAAATCGATGGGGTTCGAAGGGGCTGGTGTTATGCCTTTGAAGTTTGTGCAGAGCCTGTCTCTGAGGTAGGCCCAGGAATCCACGGTGCCGGGGCGAAGGTTGCTGTACCAAGTTTGCGCGATGTCGCGCAAGATAATGACAAAAGATTTTGCCATTGTTGCTTCGTCTCCACCTGCCGCGGCGACTGCCGCCTCATAGCTCATTATGAACTGGCGAGGGTCGAAAGCCCCGTCGTAAGGAGGTAAGTTTTGTGGGTTGTAGCATGGAGGCCAGGGTTGAGTTTGGAGTATCTGGGAGAGGGGTGACCGCGGGTCATAGGGCATTTGGTGTTGCTGAGGTCTTCTTTGGATGCAGAGGTTTTGCTCTCTCTCATCTGGGTAAAGTTGGCAAAAGTTTTGCTGTCTCATTGGGTAAGTCTCTTGGAGTGGCGGTGGTGGGGGTGGTGGATGGCGAAGGTTGTCTCGAACTTGCTCCTCATTTTCCTCCTGCAGCGGGGGCATATCCCCATCGTTCCAGCCCTCTGCCTCGGCCTCAGCCGCGGCGACGGACTCTTCCATTCGGCGAAGCTGCTCCCTGGCCTCGTCTGCCTTCTGCCTGATGGCGCGCAGCCGATTGTGCTTCTCTAGTTGGTCCAGACGCCGCTTCTTCTCCTGCAGCTCAGCCTGAAGGCTTTCGAGGGCCTCGAGGCCCAACTCCTCTTCGTCTACTCCCTCTCCCTCCCCGGGGTGTGAGGGTGCGACACGGTCCGGACTTGAGGGCCCGGGACCTCCGCGTCCGGGGTGACATCCTGCGCCCTTGAGGGTTCTGGTATCTCCTCAGCAGGTGGGACCACTGTCGCCGTCTCTCTAGCCGTGCGAAGGTCTCTGGTGGTGTTTGTTCGCCTGTTCCCCGCCATCTCGAACTTTCGTAGTCCCCACGGACGGCGCCAACTGTTGGAACCGCGCTTGCTCCCCTTCGCTCTTGCGCGAGGGAAAGGCGAAGGTGGCCAAGCGCGGAGGCAGAAAATGGAGGTAAGGGAAACAAAGACTATTATCGTAGCTCTATTCCCCAGAAAATCGTCCCCTTACACTGTTCACCCCTTGGTATTTATAGGGAACACCAAGGGTCACAGGACTAATTACGAAAGGGTACAACAAAGATTCCCTGCCTCTACGTAGAGAGGGGGGGCAAAGAAGTAAAAACACGGTTACAGCGGAAACCCTAATCAGCCTTCCCTCTGTGCGCCGCCACTCGGTCTTGCCCACCTTCGGGGGCAGACGCAAAAAATTTGACCTTCGACTCTGCTCGCCCTCGAGCCAGCGTCCTTCCGTCGCCTCGCCGAAACCTTCGCTTCAAGCAAAGTGGCCTCGCAAGGCGAGCGAGGGTCTCCCGCCTGGTTGTCGTCGAGTCAACCTGCAGAGAATCGCAACAAAGCCTCGGGGGTCGGGTCCGTGGCGAGGGTTAGGAAACGGGTCCGAGGGGTTCAGTCCCTTGAGGAAAAGGGGCGAGCGGGACGCGTGGATCACGCGAAGGTCGTTTTTGCCTGCACTCTGTGTGGTGCCGCTGCCGAGGGTCCTCACTGTGACACTCTAGTGTCAAGCACTGCATTAAGGCACTGCATTTAGCTACTAAAGAAACATGAGCAATGCATTGCATCATTTCATGTGCATAAGAGTGCGTTTTGTCTTTGTTTATTTATTTGGATTTGGATTTCTTTTGACTCGATGATTTAATTGGATTTCTGTCTTGGCAATGATTTTATAAAGTAGAGAGCTTTGAGTAGAGTGTTTTTCATGTTGAAGTTTTGACCTAGTTCAAATAGTTTTCAAATAAAATTATGTTGAACAAAAATGTTTCATGCTTTAAATTGGCTTTATTTTTATAGAGGCTATAAAAATGGTTTTCAGAAAAAGTGTCTTTTATGAAAGTTGTAGAGAAAATTATTTTGAGCAACTTTTATATTTGGGTCAAAACCTGGTTTGGAGTTTTGAAACTGTTTTTGAGTGGTCAAGGTTTGAAAAGAATTTGGAAAAAGAAAAAGGAAAAAAAAGGAAAAAACGTTTTTTCCCCCGCGCACCATATCCGGCCCATCTGGCCCTTCGGCCGAGCTCAGCCTGCGCCCGCTCGCCAGCGCTCGCCGCGTCGCCTCGCGCGCGGCCGCCGCCCGCCGCGCCCGCGCGCGCCTTCCACCGCCGCCCCACGCCGTGCGCCGCCCTGCCGCCGTGCGCCCCTCCTCCCCCCATCCTCCTCGTTCTCGATCTCTCTCTCACCCGAGCACGCAAGCTATCTCCCCCGGCCACTCTCCGCTTGCCTCGCCTGCCGCGCCCGCTCGCCGTGCACGACATCGCCCGCGCGCTGCCTCGCCGACCGCGCCGCCATGTCCCGCCACGACCACCGGCCGGTCAAGCCGATCAAAACCCCGAGCGCACACCGCACTCCCCTCTCCCCACTACCATTCCACTCGCCCGCTCTCACTCCCGCTCTCCCTCTGCGCTCCCACGAACGCGCAAGCATCCGCCACTCTCGCCGACCGTTCACCACCATCACTCCCCTCCGCCGTTCCGGCCACACCCGACCACCACCCCATCCCTCCCTCTCGTCAGCATCTCCGCCTACGCTGCGCACGTCGCCATCCCCGACCGAGCCCCGACGCCGCCGGAGGACGAAGCGCCTCCTTCGGTCCGCCAGTCGCCACCGCCGAGCCGCAACGCCGTTCTTCCCCAACCCGAGCTCCACCGACTCCTCTTCTTCATCATCGAACTTCACCGAGTCAAGGCAAGGTGAGAACACCTATCCACCTCAACGCTACCCCGCCTTCTACCTCCCTCTTCTCTCTCCGGCCGAACGCCATGGCCGTCGCCGCGGCCATGCACGAGGTCAAGCTTCTCTGGAGCCACCCGAGCCAAACCAACCCCGTAGTCTTGCTCCCTAGGGTTCGTAGAAGCTTATGCCTCCACCTAGTTCACCGGCGACCGCCGGAAACGGCGTAGCCACGCGATGCCGCCGCCTCCGTGCGCCGCCACTCGCCGCCGGCATGCTCTGGCCGTGCGCTAGCCAAACCACCTACACCTCTCGGTGCGCCTCGTCGAGACGAGTTCACAAGCCTAGCTTCCCCGCCGGCGACCTCACCGTCGGCGAGGAATCGACGGTCAAACCTCTCCCCTGTTCCGTCTCGCCCGAGCCCTCGAGCCAGGCCTCGGACGGGCGTTTGTGTTTCCGTCTCGCCCGAGCCCTCGAGCCAGGCCTCGGACGGGCGTTTGTGTTTCCGTCTCGCCCGAGCCCTCGAGCCAGGCCTCGGACGGGCGTTTGTGTTTCCGTCTCGCCGAGCCCTCGAGCCAGGCCTCGGACGGGCGTTTGTTGTCCGTCCGCTTCGCCCGCGCCTCGAGCTAGGCCTCGAGCGAACCCTCGGGCACTGTCTCGTTCGAGCCGGGCCTCGAGCGAGCACACCTATTCCGTACGCCGAGTGTTTTTCTAGAAAACGTTTTCCAAAATATTTTTCTATTTCCCGTAAATGCTTGTTTATCTTGTAGATCCTGTTTTTTTAGTCCAAATGGAGTGCTTTCAGTTTTGCTAGTTTGGTTATGAGTAGATCTACCCTGGAAAAATATAAAAGTATTTTTTTGGTAGAAGTTTATTTTGCTGTTTTCATTTATTTCAGTTTATGAGCTTTTGTTTAGATAAATGGTTATATATGTTTTCTGGTTGAGTTAATTCCTGGAAAATTTTGTGTAAGTTTATTATCCTGTTTTACACCTGTGAAAAATATATGATGCACTGTTTATGTGGAAAAAGTTTCTGTTATGATTTAAAGACCTTTTTGGCTGATTTCTTAGAATAAATATTAAGGTGAATAAATGGATTTTGTTTTATGAATTAAATGAGTATTTACCTCAATGGTTCAACAAGTTGGTTTTGTTGGTTTGCAAGAAATGCTCTTTCTCATACCACACATCTCGCACCCCGCATTTAAATATTTATATTCGTCGCATGCAATAGGATCGACCCCGCCGGAGCCCGACCTGGAGCAGGAGATAAGCGCCGAGCAGCAGATTCCGGAGTTCCAGCAAGCCGAGGAAGCCGACCCCGTCCCCGACACTAACTTGCCCGAGTGCCCGTTTCACGAGGCCTCGGTCTTCACCCAAGGCAAGCCCCGGAGCATTCTAAGTCTCCCAGTTCTTCCCAGTTTTTTACAATTAAAATACTTGAGTTCTTTTTATATTGTGTGCATTAGGTTTAGGAGTTGAATGAATCCTATTTGCTGCATTACCATCCCTTGATGATGATTAATATCTACCTTGTTATCTTGTTATTTATTTACAATGTAGAATTGCTTAGCCTGCTTAATAAAAAAGTAGTAGGAGAATGTCTCCGTAATACCCGATGGGGTATTTACCGGATCACGGTTGGCTATATTTGCTATCGTGGAAAAGAACCTGAGTTGTAGTGAAATACGGTCAACTGGAAGGCAAGGCACAAGTTGGAAACTTGGGGCAGTCCGTCCGTTGGATCGTGTAGGTTTGTATCGATGTTGGCCCTCGTTCATTTTTGAACGCGCCCTTTTACTTAGGGATATGTCGGTGCCGTAATCATCGACCCCAAAGCCGGTAGAAGCTGTTAGGCCGGTTTCAACCCGTGTCGTGCCCTCTAGTATGGAAATTGCGATCTGCCGCGTGAGGCCATCGCCAGGTTCCAATTGGGCGGTCCGTGCTTGAACCGCGACGATTACCACCACGAACAAGCGTCGAGCGGTTGCCCAATGCATGGACCCGACGGGGAAAGTGTGGGCTGGTATTAAAGGTCTTTCACCAGCTGGTTTGGAATTCGATTCGAGTCGCCGTCTCCCCCGTTAGTGGGAAACTATGGCGAGCTTCACCACGATACAACTCCATGTGATCATTTAGGTTCAACTAAAATGTGGATAAGTCAACTGGATATGGTTATATTATTGATTGATAGATTCAAGTGAGTGCTCTAGTACAGGTGAAAAACCTAGAGTTAAGGAATAGGTCTAAAAAATGGCAGCCATCAATATCATTAATTACCTCTTATCTAAAATTAAGCTTTTCGCAACTGAAAGATCCCAGCTCTACCTCAAAAGCCTTGCATACCCTTGGAGTCTTTATTTTCAGTTGGACGGGTAAGTCTAGCTGAGTACATTCCCGTACTCAGGGTTTATCCCTTATCCGTTTGTTGCAGATGGCCAGGTCTACTCGGCTATTGTAAGCACTGCCTCTAACCAGTGGAAGGTGATGAGGAGTAGGCCCAGGGCAGGGTCGTCCAGAAGCTTTTCCTTTCTTTTGCTGGACTGAGACTACTAGTGGCACATTATCTTAAAAAGGGAGGAGTGAGTTGTGTGAGTGGATTTATCAAAACAATGTTTTATTTGGACCACGTGTGTGGTGGTCGTGTGTTAAAAACTTTTTAAGCTTCCGCACTTTTAAATTTAGTATTGTAATAACTCCGTTTTAAATCCGCACTCTGATATTTTAAATTCGGTTTCGTTTCTCTGTGATGTATCTTTGCGAATGTAATCCTTGAACGATGCGATCCTGTATGATGTATGGTGTTAGAAATCCTTCGAGATTTCCGGACTACCGGGGTTATATGGGTTCAAGTATCAGTCGAAGTCAGACGGATTTGGCTAAGATAATACTTGAGCTCTTATAATCAGGACGGTTCCGCCACAGCTGGGTATCGGAGCATGGTTCAAGTGATTACCTCCGTAAAGAGCTATTTTGAACTAAAATGGGTATTTCAAAACTATTTTCAAAACTATTTCAATTACTAAGTGTGCCCAGTCTCGTCCTTAAGCCCTATACTAGGATTCAGGTGGCTTAACTGCTAACAGGGTTCAGGGTTTGCTTCATGCTGGATCTTTATTTGCTGGTCCATTCTCGGGGAAAAGAGAATGCGTCGATCGCGAAAACATGCATAAAATGATTTTGTGAGATATGAGAGCATGACCGTCCAACCGTCGGTCTAGGTGAGAGTTTTATACCAAGTATGTGCGAGCTCCACGCAGACACATACGAGGGTATCAATGTTTTCAAGGGTGTTTTATGTTGGTGCATGGTGTTTAGTGTTGGCTTCTATGTATTTTGCGCATATTGGCCAATACTCAATTGTTTTATCATTGGGAATTGCTTTGGGCTGAAATGAATCTTCTGCAGGTACACTAACTATGCGAACGAGTAGAACGTGTAGATAACGCATGAGGATCGTTCTTGCCACCGACTAGAACGTTAGGACTTACGAGTCGTTATTAGTGAGTGAGAACGTAAGTACGATCATGCATCATGTTTATATTCTTGCATTTACATTACCTCCCCTTAAATTAAAAGTTGTCTCTTTTCTATAAAATATGCCAACTTAATATCCGTCTCACGAGAGTTCGAAACCCTTTTGTTTCTACAGATGGCCCGGACCAAGTTGACTGCTCGCAAGGCCACCGGAGGCAGAGGAGTTCCGCGTCACCGCTTGGCCACCAAGCTGACCCGGAAGACGTTCTTGACCTACTTCGGGCTGCCGACTATCCTTTGGAGGATTTTGCAGGCAGTGGGCTATGAGGAAGGACAGGAGCCCAAGTACTCCTGGCAGAAGGAGATCTACGGGCAGGATTCCTTGGTCATGGTGGAGATCAAGGTCAAGGCCTTGCCTGCCAAGCCTCACTGGACAGGGTGGACAGAGATCACTAGAGGCACCTGTGCCAAGGATGGAGCCAACAGGGCAGCATACCTAGTGCTGAAGGATATCATCGCCCGCTTCCCCGCCGACCTGGCAAGTGCGATGGCAGGAGTGTTTCCCGTGGATCACTTTTCCCATTGCGCTGGAAGCAGACTTCGGAGTCAGTCTTGACAGGGAGCCCAGAGGAGAGGTTCTACTGTGAGACGCCTGCGATGAGCGCCACCGGAGCTTTGCTAGGTGTATGTGAGAGTTTGGAGCGCACTCTTGGGAGCGTGTCCTTCACCCTCACAGCCACCTACCAGAGCAAGAGGAAGCTTCAGGAGGACTTCGACGCTGAGGTTGCTCGTCTGCAGGAGAGGATTCAGCAGCTCACTCTGGAGCGTGACGACGCCCGCACCACAGCAGCAGCACAGTCCACTGCCAGGACAGTTGCAGAGCAGATGTACCTGACTACCGCTCTTCAGAGGGATGAGGCCCGTACCGCGCTTGACCAACTCAGAGAGGGAGCCCACCTGTTGATACAGCAGATCACGGACAGCAGGCCTACATCGACCAGCTCCACGAGGCCGTCCATCAGATGCATCACGCCGCACAGGAGGCCGCCGCCCCAGCAGCTCCAGCAGCAGAGGCCCAGGATCCCAGGACGGAGAGGTCCTTGGTCCCGACGCCCCACCGGAGGAGGATCACGCTGACGAGCCGATGATCGACGTCGACGCAGAGGACGCCGCATCCGCTGCTGGAGACCCCTGAGCGTTAGTTGTTAGAGATCGTTTTCTTTTGTATAGCTTGAGCTTGCTCGCTAAGTGATGTAACACCCGACACATGTGCTAGTTTTATGTTTAAATGTTTGATGGCATGTAAGCTTTTGGACAAAGTCCGGACTCCGATCCGGCATCTTTTATGGAAATCCGTCGTTTGCATGTCTAATTTCGAGCGATTGTTTTGTGATGTTGTATGGAAATGAGTAATTATACTTGGTCGTGTGCTAAATTTTCGAATTATGTACAGCGCAGTATTTATTCATGATCAATGTGACATCACCTAATGATTGCTTATTAATGGGATATGCAGATGCCGGCACACACTCGCAGCCAGCGTGGACAGGGGGCAGGACAGGAGGAGAATCTGCCACCTCCCCCACCGCCGCCGATGACGCCGGAAGCGTTCTTTGGCCAGTTCTTGGGTAGCCAACGGAACATGGAGGAAATGCAGAGGCACATGGAAGCCACCCTCCGCAATATCGCTAACAACACTGCGCAGCAGCATCATCAACGCCAAGGCCCAGAGCCCAACCAGTACAGCTCCTACCGTGACTTCTTGGACACTCGCCCTCTTGTGTTCAAGGAAGCCACCGAACCGCTTGAGGCTGATGAGTGGCTCAACTCCATCACCCAGAAGTTCCGTCTGCTTCGTCTGACAGAAGAGCTCAAGCGGAGTACGCCGCGCACATGTTGGAAGGACCCGCAGGGTTATGGTGGGCCCAGTGCCGTGCATCCTTGCCTGCAAATGCACGTGTCACTTGGGATCAGTTCTCTACCGCTATGCGTAACCACTACATCCCTAGTGGTCTGATGGAAATGAAGGTTGCAGAGTTCATGAGGTTATCCCAGGGAACTAGGTCTATGTCCGAGTACCTCCACAGTTTCAACAACCTAGCTCGCTACGCCCAGACTTTGTGACACTGAGGCCAAGAGGATCGCAAGCTTCAAACGTGGCATGAGTGCCGCCATGCTTTCCAAGATGGGCAACAGTCACCGCACCACCTTCAGTGACTTCGTCAGCGACTGCCTAAATCAAGAGGCCAATGACAGCCGGCTAGCGGCAGAGACGCACCGTCGTGCAACTGAAGGAGGTTCATCCAGCAGAGGACCCCTTTCGGAGCACGCGCCCCATATCGCCCGCCTGTCACAGGAGCAAGATTCCGTCCCCCGCAGAGAAAGATCACTACCAGTCGTTCCGTCCCAGCTTTCAGAAGCCCTACACCGCCCCTATGATGCAGAACAAGAACAAAGCAGGAAGTGCCGGAGGTCCTAAGACTCCTTATGTGATTGGCCCATGCTACAACTGTGGTCAGACTGGACACTTGTCACGTCAGTGCCCTCGCCCAAGAAGCAGTACACTCAGCCCCCACCTCGCACCGGTCATGTGCATCACACCACCGTGGAAGAAGTGCCAGAGGGAGAGCCTATCACCGCTGGTACGTTTCTTGTTAATCAATGCCCTGCAGTTGTGCTGTTTGATTCTGGAGCATCGCATTCTTCATAAGTGAGAATTTTGTTATAAGAAGTCATTTGAAGTTGATAGAGTTAGACCGGGGATATCAGATAAGTTCCGCCGGAGCTGTTCTCTCCGCGCGTAAAATGGCTAAAGGAGTGGAAATGACCTTCGGGGATAAACAGGCCGTAGTGGACCCCATAGTCATTCCTGGTCTAGGTCTGGATGTAATTTTGGGTATGGGTTGGATGAAACTCTGGAAGGTCAATCTAGACACCGCAGAAAGAGTAGTGTCCATGGTTAGTCCCAGGAATGGATCTTCTTTCCGAATCCAATTTACCCCGAAACCCCACGAGATCGGAGTATTGTTAATATCACGGCAAAACAGATAGCTGAGATCCGGTAGTGTGTGAGTTTCCAGATGTTTCCCTGATGAGTTGCCTGGACTACCGCCAGACAGAGATGTGGAGTTTGCTATAGAGTTAGTCCCTGGAACAGCACCCATATCTCGAAGACCGTATAGAATGCACTCTAAAGAACTCGCAGAGCTTAAAGTTCAGTTGCAAGAGCTGTTAGATAAGGGTTTGATACGCCCTAGTTCGTCACCTTGGGGATGTCCCGCTATCTTTGTGAAGAAGAAGGATAAAACTTTGAGGATGTGCGTGGACTACAGACCGCTTAATGCAGTAACTATAAAGAACAAATATCCCTTACCCCGAATCGATGTCTTGTTCGATCAGTTGTCGAAGGCGAAAGTGTTCTCCAAGATCGACCTGAGGTCAGGATACCATCAGATCAAGATCAGAAGAGAAGATATACCAAAAACAGCTTTCTCTACCAGATATGGACTCTATGAGTATCTAGTTATGTCTTTTGGATTGACCAATGCACCGGCACATTTCATGTACCTGATGAATTCGGTCTTCATGCCAGAGTTGGATAAGTTTGTTGTAGTGTTCATGATGATATCTTGGTCTACTCGGAAAACAAGGAGGATCATGCCAAACATCTTCGAGTGTTTTAGCTCGACTTAGGGAACATAAGTTGTATGCTAAGTTCAGCAAGTGTGAGTTTTGGTTGAAGAAAGTACCTTTCCTTGGTCATGTCCTTTCAGAGGAAGGAATCTCTGTGGACCCTTCTAAGGTACAAGAAGTTATGGATTGGCAAGCACCACCTACCGTACATGAGGTACGCAGCTTTTGGGTTTGGCCGGATACTACCGTCGGTTATTCCGGATTTTTCGAGAATAGCCAAGCCTATGACTCGTTTAACGCAGAAAAACAAGAAGTTCGAATGGACTCCAGAGTGTGAAACAGCTTTTCGCACTCTGCGAACGTTGTTGACATCCGCACCTGTTTTGGCTCAGCCAAACTTGGAGGAACCTTTTGATGTGTTTTGTGACGCATCACAAAATTGGACTTGGATGTGTGCTCATGCAGAATGGAAGAGTTATCGCCTATGCTTCTCGCCAGTTGAAACCGCACGAAGAGAATTATCCCACTCATGATTTGGAACTAGCAGCCGTCGTGCATGCGCTCAAGATTTGGAGGCATTATCTTATGGGAAACCTATGTCATGTGTACCGGAGCATAAAAGTCTGAAATATATTTTCACCCAGCCAGAGTTGAACATGAGGTAGAGAAGATGGCTAGAGTTGATTAAGGATTACAACCTAGAAGTGCATTACCACCCCGGAAAAGCAAACGTTGTAGCCGATGCCTTGAGTCGCAAGACTCATTGCAACTCCCTACAACCACTTTTGGAAGATGGGTTTAACCTTATGCACCCTGTTATGGTGAACAACATCACTCTTCAGTGCACCTTAGAAAGTGACATCATCGAGAAACAAAAGACCGATGAAGAGACTGTCAGATTAAGAAGAGGTTGGAAATCAGTAGTTCGTTGAACTTCAGAACGGATGAACAAGGAATTCTATGGTATAATCAGCGTTTAGTTGTTTCCTGAGTACGCAGAGCTGAAAGAAAGAATTCTAGATGAAGCTCACAAGTCAAAGTTATCCATTCACCCCCGGAAGCAGTAAGATGTACCAGGATTTGAGAACCAGGTATTGGTGGTCAAAGATGAGGAAAGAAGTTGCAGCTTTATGTTGCAAGGTGTGATACTTGCTGCAGTATAAAAGCTATACACCTGAGACCTGCAGGACTGTTACAACCATTATTATTCCCAGAGTGGAAATGGGAAGAAATCAGTATGGATTTCATCACCGGCCTTCCCACTACTCAAAAAGGGAAATGATTCTATCTGGGTTATCGTGGATCGGTTATCTAGGTGGCTCACTTCATACCAGTTAAGACTACACACCGCCCTCATCAGTATGCAGACCTGTACATTCAGAATATCTTGAGATTGCATGGAGTTCCAAAAAGGATTGTCTCTGATAGAGGACCCCAGTTCATAGCACGTTTTTGGGAACAGTTGCACAAGGAACTAGGAACTAAGTTAGTAAGAAGTTCCGCCTACCACCCCCAAACTGCAGGACAGACGGAGAGAGTAAATCAGATTCTGGAAGATATCCTAAGAGCTTGGTGTTCTATCTTCAGGAGAATCATGGGAGAAATGGTTACCCCTTGCCGAGTTTTCATATAACCACAGCTATCAGGAGTATAAGAGTGGCACCATTTGAAGTTTTGTATGGACGAGATGCAGAACCCCAGTACATTGGGTAGAATCGGAGATCGAGGATTCTATGGGGTCGGATTACGTAAAGGATGCGGAAGAGATTGTGCAAACCGTACGCACACATTAAGGTAGCACAATCCAGACAAAAGAGTTATGCCGACACACGAAGAAGACCCTTGGAATTTCAAGTAGGAGGCTATGTATACCTTAAGGTCTCACCCATGAGAAAAGTCCAACGTTTTGGAGTTAAGAAAAAGCTAGCACCTCGATATGTGGGACCTTATCAGATCGTAGCTAGAAGGAGAAGTGGCATACAAGTAAGTTACAGTTACCCCCAGAGATGAGCACAGTTTTCCCAGTGTTCCACGTATCACAGTTGAAGAAGTGTCTTCGAGTTCCGGAACAAGAAGAAGTTCGGATCCCAGATGTTACGATCAGATTAATGGATCTGGAGTACTACGAGCAGCCCAAGGAGATTTTGGATACCAGACTCGAGAGACGCGTCACCGAACAGTGAAGACTCACAAGATTCTTTGGAGCAATCACGGACCAATGATGCAACTTGGGAAACAGAGGAGTACTTACGCGTAAAACTACCCGCTTTATAAAAGATTGGTACGTAACTCAAATCTCGGACGAGATTTCTTTTAAGGGGGGAAGGGCTGTGACACTCTAGTGTCAAGCACTGCATTAAGGCACTGCATTTAGCTACTAAAGAAACATGAGCAATGCATTGCATCATTTCATTGCATAAGAGTGCGTTTTGTCTTGTTTATTTATTTGGATTTGGATTTCTTTTGACTCGATGATTTATGGATTTCTGTCTTGGCAATGATTTTATAAAGTAGAGAGCTTTGAGTAGAGTGTTTTCATGTTGAATTTGACCTAGTTCAAATAGTTTTCAAATAAAATTATGTTGAACAAAAATGTTTCATGCTTTAAAATTGGCTTTATTTTTATAGAGGCTATAAAAATGGTTTTCAGAAAAAGTGTCTTTTATGAAAGTTGTAGAGAAAATTATTTTGAGCAACTTTTATATTTGGGTCAAAACATGGTTTGGGGTTTTGAAACTGTTTTTGAGTGGTCAAGGTTTGAAAAGAATTTGGAAAAAGAAAAAGGAAAAAAAAGGAAAAAACGTTTTTCCCCCGCGCACCGCATCCGGCCCATCTGGCCCTTCGGCCGAGCTCAGCCTGCGCCCGCTCGCCAGCGCTCGCCCGCGTGCCGCGCGCGCCGCGCGCTGCCGCCGCTGACACGGCGCGCCGTACGCCGGCCGGCCTGCCGCGTGGCGCCCCGCCTCTGAGCCAAATCCTCGCCGGCCACTCCTCGCTCGATTCTCTCTCACCCGAGCACGCAAGCTATCTCCCCCGGCCACTCTCGCTTGCCTCGCTGCCGCGCCGCTCGCCGTGCACGGCATCGCCCGCGCTGCCTCGCCGACCGCGCCGCCATGTCCCGCCACGACCACCGGCCGGTCAAGCCGATCAAAACCCCGAGCGCACCGCACTCCCCTCTCCCCACTACCATTCCACTCGCCCGCTCTCACTCCCGCTCTCCCTCTCCGCTCCCACGAACGCGCAAGCATCCGCCACTCTCGCCGACCGTTCACCACCTTCACTCCCCTCCGCCGTTCCGGCCACACCCGACCACACCATCCAATCCCTCTCGTCAGCATCTCCGCCTACGCCGTGCGCACGTCGCCATCCCCGACCGAGCCCCGACGCCGCCGGAGGACGAAGCGCCTCCTTCGGTCCGCCAGTCGCCACCGCCGCGAGCCGCAACGCCGTTCTTCCCCAAACCCGAGCTCCACCGACTCCTCTTCTTCATCATCGAACTTCACCGAGTCAAGGCAAGGTGAGAACACCTATCCACCTCAACGCTACCGCCTTCTACCTCCCTCTTCTTCTCCGGCCGAACGCCATGGCCGTCCGCCGCGGCCATGCACGAGGTCAAGCTTCTCTGGAGCCACCCGAGCCAAACCAACCCGTAGTCTTGCTCCCTAGGGTTCGTAGAAGCTTATGCCTCCACCTAGTTCACCGGCGACCGCCGGAAACGGCGTAGCCACGCGATGCCGCCGCCTCCGTGCGCCGCCACTCGCCGCCGGCATGCTCTGGCCGTGCGCTAGCCAAACCACCTACACCTCTCGGTGCGCCTCGTCGAGACGAGTTCACAAGCCTAGCTTCCCGCCGGCGACCTCACCGTCGGCGAGGAATCGACGGTCAAACCTCTCCCCTGTTCCGTCTCGCCCGAGCCCTCGAGCCAGGCCTCGGACGGGCGTTTGTGTTTCCGTCTCGCCCGAGCCCTCGAGCCAGGCCTCGGACGGGCGTTTGTGTTTCCGTCTCGCCCGAGCCCTCGAGCCAGGCCTCGGACGGGCGTTTGTGTTTCCGTCTCGCCCGAGCCCTCGAGCCAGGCCTCGGACGGGCGTTTGTTGTCCGCTTCGCCCGCGCCTCGAGCTAGGCCTCGAGCGAACCCTCGGGCACTGTCTCGTTCGAGCCGGGCCTCGAGCGAGCACACCTATTCCGTACGCCGAGTGTTTTCCAGAAAACGTTTTCCAAAATGTTTTTCTATTTCCCGTAAATGCTTGTTTATCTTGTAGATCCTGTTTTGTTAGTCCAAATGGAGTGCTTTCAGTTTGCTAGTTTGGTTATGAGTAGATCTACCCTGGAAAAATATAAAAGTATTTTTTTGGTAGAAGTTTATTTTGCTGTTTTCATTTATTTCAGTTTATGAGCTTTTGTTTAGATAAATGGTTATATATGTTTTCTGGTTGAGTTAATTCCTGGAAAATTTTGTGTAAGTTTATTATCCTGTTTTACACCTGTGAAAAATATATGATGCACTGTTTATGTGGAAAAAGTTTCTGTTATGATTTAAAGACCTTTTTGGCTGATTTCTTAGAATAAATATTAAGGTGAATAAATGGATTTTGTTTTATGAATTAAATGAGTATTTACCTCAATGGTTCAACAAGTTGGTTTGTTGGTTTGCAAGAAATGCTCTTTCTCATACCACACATCTCGCACCCCGCATTTAAATATTTATATTCGTCGCATGCAATAGGATCGACCCGCCGGAGCCGACCTGGAGCAGGAGATAAGCGCCGAGCAGCAGATTCCGGAGTTCCAGCAAGCCGAGGAAGCCGACCCCGTCCCCGACACTAACTTGCCCGAGTGCCGTTTCACGAGGCCTCGGTCTTCACCCAAGGCAAGCCCCGGAGCATTCTAAGTCTCCCAGTTTTTACAATTAAATTACTTGAGTCCTTTATATTGTGATGCATTAGGTTTAGGAGTTGAATGAATCCTATTTGCTGCATTACCATTCTTGATGATTGATTAATATCTACCTTGTTATCTTGTTATTTATTTACAATGTAGAATTGCTTAGCCTGCTTAATAAAAGTAGTAGTTAAGAATGTCTCCGTAATACCCTGATGGGTATTTACCGGATCACGGTTGGCTATATTTGCTATCGTGGAAAAGAACCTGAGTTGTAGTGAAATACGGTCAACTGGAAGGCAAGGCACAAGTTGGAAACTTGGGGCAGTCCGTCCGTTGGATCGTGTAGGTTTGTATCGATGTTGGCCCTCGTTCATTTTTGAACGCGCCCTTTTACTTAGGGATATGTCGGTGCCGTAATCATCGACCCCAAAGCCGGTTAGAAGCTGTTCGGGCTGGTTTCAACCCGTGTCGTGCCCTCTAGTATGGAAATTGCGATCTGCCGCGTGAGGCCATCGCCAGGTTCCAATTGGGCGGTCCGTGCTTGAACCGCGACGATTACACCACGAACAAGCGTCGAGCGGTTGCCCAATGCATGGACCCGACGGGGAAAGTGTGGGCTGGTATTAAAGGTCTTTCACCAGCTGGTTTGGAATTCGATTCGAGTCACCGTCTCCCCCGGTTAGTGGGAAACTATGGCGAGCTTCACCACGATACAACTCCATGTGATCATTTAAGGTTCAACTAAAATGTGGATAAGTCAACTGGATATGGTTATATTATTGATTGATAGATTCAAGTGAGTGCTCTAGTACAGGTGAAAAACCTACAGTTTAAGGAATAGGTCTAAAAAATGGCAGCCCATCAATATCATCAATTACCTCTTATCTAAAAATTAAGCTTTTCGCAACTGAAAGATCCCAGCTCTACCTCAAAAGCCTTGCATACCCTTGGAGTCTTTATTTTCAGTTGGACGGGTAAGTCTAGCTGAGTACATTCCAGTACTCAGGGTTTATCCCGTTTGTTGCAGATGGCCAGGTCTACTTCGGCTATTGTAAGCACTGCCTCTACCCAGTGGAAGGTGATGAGGAGTAGGCCCAGGGCAGGGTCGTCCAGAAGCTTTTCCCTTTTCTTTTGCTAGACTGAGACTACTAGTGGCACATTATCTTAAAAAGGGAGGAGTGAGTTGTGTCGAGTGGATTTATCAAAACAATGTTTTATTTGGACCACGTGTGTGGTGGTCGTGTGTTTAAAAACTTATTTAAGCTTCCGCACTTTTAAATTTAGTATTGTAATAACTCCGTTTTAAATTCCGCACTCTGATATTTTAAATTCGGTTTCGTTTCTCTGTGATGTATCTTGCGAATAATGTAATCCTTGAACGATGCGGTCCTGTATGATGTATGGTGTTAGAAATCCTTCGAGATTTCCGGACTACCGGGGTTATATGGGTTCAAGTATCAGTCGAAGTCAGACGGATTTGGCTAAGACAGTACTTGAGCTCTTATAATCAGGACGGTTCCGCCACACTCACCCCCAACAGTTGGAGTTCGCGGACAGCCCGGGAACGTCCAGGGGACTTGCAGCATCTGTGCTGTTTCTGGTTTTCTGCCGGCAGACAGTCCGCTAGTGGACCGCGGACAGTCTGCCCCTAGCGCGGACAGTCCGGGACTGGGAGTCCGGACAGTCCGCGAATCGGCTGTGTGTTGAGTTTAGTGCGTTTGCTCTCCCGCTTCTTCGCTTGGTTTCCGGACTTCTCGGTTGGCCTTTTAGTTCACCTAGGAACCTCTCTAAGTATCTTTGCTACTAGTTAGCATCGGTATTGGGGATTTCCCGACGTAGCCTTCAATCTACGTTTGGGACTCGGTTTTTAGGGTCAAACTTGCACTGGTGCTTTTGGCGTTTGGCTTGCTATCGCTTTGTGGTGCCTCGCTGTGATCCTAGGGATCATCCACCCTCTTTCAAGGGTCGTGGGCATCACGGTTTCGTTCGTAGCTTTGGGGTTGATTTTGGGGACAAAAGGCCAAAGTTTTGAGAGAAATTTTTGAGCTCCCATTCACCCCCCTCTGGTCGCCTTGCTATTGCATTCTCGGTCCTTCAATTGGTATCGGAGCGGGTTAAGGATCTTCCACCTTAGCCGGTTCCAGATCCACAGAAGGCGACATGGATCGCGGCGTGGGCAAACCGCCATTTTTCGATGGGACGAACTATGCGTATTGGAAGATACGCATGTCGGCCTATCTGCAGAGGATTGGTGCTTCCATCTGGGGATATTTGCAACTCACTCTCCCGATTATGTGGCTTGGCTGCTCGTGTTACTCAGCATCAGATCGATGAGCACGATGCCAATAGCCGAGCCCGTAATGCTCTTTTCTCATGCTTGAGCATGACGGAGTTTGATCGCGTTTCTCACCTCACTACGGCTCGGGAGATTTGGGCTACCCTCATGCGTTTCCATGAGGGAACCAGTCAAGTCAAAACCGTCTCTACGAGTCGTACAAGCGAGAGTATGAGAACTTTCGACACATGCCTGGCAAGAGCATAGAGAGTTTATTCGCTCGCTTTTAGGTGATTGTCAACAGGATGAGGGCTAACAAGGAGCTGTTGCCTTCGACGATCGTGAGAGAGCTTTGAAGCTTTTGCACACTCTCGATCGGTCGGTGTGGGACTCGAAGGTTCAGGCGATCATCGAAAACCTAACTATGAGACCCTCACTTGCGACGAGCTCTTTAGTAAGCTCAAGTCCAGTGAGATTGACGCCATGGTGAGGGCTTCTTATGAAAATCCTTCTGGCCCGTCGATGGCCTTTGCTTTCTGGCTCTTCTGCTAACCCCTCTGGAGGCTTTGCACTCTCTTCTCTCCTTTCTGTCACAGAGGAGCAGCTGGAGTTTCATGGGGGATGACGAGTTGGCTTTGCTCGCCAACGGTTCTCGCGGTTCCACAACAACCGCATGAACCGTCGCCGCGGAGGAGGACGCTCGGATGTTTCAAGTGCGTCGACCCCACCACTTCATCGCCAATTGCCCGAAGAAGAACAAGCAAGTCTTCGGCAAGGCGGATCATGGGCACAAGTACGACTCCGGCAAGCGCAAGGAGAAGTACGTCCCGCGAAGCACAAGCGGAAGGGTGGCTTCAACAAGGAGTACATCAAGACGAAGTACTTGGAGAAGGCCCAGGCTGAGCAGCGTGCTTCTTCGCCACGCTCAGCGACGTCGACGACTCGGATAACGACTCCGCTTCCTCAAGCAACGACGAGTCCGAGAAGAAGAAGAGGTCGAGGACAAGCTGAACGGCCTCTACTTCTCGCCGACACGAGGGCTTCTGCACCATGGCCCTCGGCAAGGAGGTCGACGGCAGTTGGAAGACATCCCTCGGAACGACGACGACGACGATGACACCTCCCAGGTAAAACGATTGGAGAACGTTTGGTTGGTGGATTCCGGTTGTTCAAGGCACATGACCGGAAACGCCAAGTGGTTCTCCAGTCTTAGTCCGGTCGCCGGAAAGGAGTTTATCACCTTCGGCGACAATAGCAAAGGTAAGTGTTGTCTCGTGGGTCGGTGCGAGTTAATGAGCACTTTGTGTTGCGTGATGTTGCTCTTGTTTCTAACTTGCATTTTAACCTTCTTTCTTTTGCAACTTTTCGATGATGACTATGAGATTCATTTTAAGCCGAATCTCAGTCGTATTTTGGATCCTCAGGGCAATCTTGTATGTTTGATTTCGCCCTTTGGGAAAGTCTTTCGTGCGAATTTCTCGGAGTCATTTGGAGTTTCTCGTTGTCTTTTGGCTGGACCTTCCTCCTCTGATCTTTGGAAGTGGCATAGGAGACTGGACATTTGAGCTTCGACTTGCTTGCAAGGCTTAGCTCACTTGGCCTAATCCGAGGATTGCCCAAGTGCATGGAGAAGGATCTTGTTTGCCATTCTTGTAGACATGGGAAGATGGTTGCCGCTCCCCACCATCCAGTGACTCAGGTCATGACCAAGCGCCCTGGAGAGCTTTTGCACATGGACCTTGTTGGTCCGGCTCGGGTGAGCTCGGTGGGGGGAAGTGGTATGTGCTTGTTGTTGTTGACGACTTTTCGAGATATTCGTGGGTTTCTTTTTAGCTGAGAAAACTGAGACTTTCTCTTTTGCTCGCAATCTGATTTTGCGTCTTCAGAATGAGTTCCCTTTGAACTCAATGCGAGCTATTAGAAGTGATAATGGTTCCGAGTTCAAAAACTCGGATTTTGAGAAGTTTTGTAACTCTTTGGGTTTAGAGCATCAGTTTTCTTCTCCCTACACACCACCTCAGAATGGTGTTGTAGAAGGAAGAATCGGACCCTTGTAGAGATGGCCAGGACGATGCTCGATGAGCATAGGACTCCTAGGCGATATTGGGCCGAAGCTATGAGCACTGCATGCTACATTTCCAATCGCATTTTTCTCCGAGCTTTCTTGAAAAAGACTTCTTATGAGTTGCGTTTTGGAAAACAACCAAAGTGAGTTATTTTAGAGTTTTCGGTTGCCATTGTTTTATACTCAAAAAGGGCAACTTGGACAAGTTTGAGTCTCGTTCTTCTGACGGTGTATTTTTGGGTTATGGCACTCATACTCGTGCATATCGTGTACTTAACCTTGATACTAACCGAGTCATGGAGACATCCGATGTCACCTTCGACGAGACCATGGTTTGTCCTTCTTCTCGTTTTGAGCGTGCAGGTGATCATGAGGTTGGCGAGCCTCTTTTTGATGATGAGGAAGAGGGTGCTGAAGGGATGGATGACCCAGCACCACCTCCACCTGCTGTGCCGCAAAGAGCGGCCTCTACTACCACTCACGGCCCCGACCCTTCTTCTTCGACTTGGGGGCCGTGGGATCCGCCACCCCGAGCGGTACCTTTTGTACCCGGGGAGGCACCAGCTGCTGTTGAGGGGAGGTCACTTCAGTTTGGGAGGCGCCACGACACATTCAGCGCCAACACCCGCCTCAACAGATGATCGGCAGCATCGGCGAACGTGTCACTCGGTCAAGGTCACAACAAATCTCTCACTTTGCTCATTCTGCATTTGTTGCTGATTTTGAACCCCGAGATGTTGGACACGCTTTGACGGATCTGATTGGGTCAATGCCATGCATGAGGAGCTTGAAAACTTTGAGAGAAATCGGGTTTGGGTTCTTGTTCCTCTTCCTCCTGAGTGTCACCCTATTGGGACAAAATGGGTTTTCAAAAACAAACAAGGAGAGGATGGCCATGTTGTGAGAAACAAGGCCAGACTTGTAGCCCAGGGGTATAGTCAGAAGGAGGGGATAGACTATGAGGAGACTTTTGCTCCTGTAGCTCGTTTGGAGGATTAGGATACTCTTGGCTTTTGCTGCATCCAAAGGGTTTAAACTTTTTCAAATGGATGTCAAGAGTGCCTTCCTAATGGCTACATAGAAGAGGAGGTGTATGTGAAACAACCCCCCGTTTTCGAAAATCCCAAGTTTCCAAACCATGTTTTTAAACTTCACAAAGCTTTGTATGGTTTGAAACAAGCCCTAGAGCCTGGTATGATAGGTTGAAAACCTTTTTGCTTGCTAAGGGTTTTAAAATGGGATGTGTGGATAAAACGCTCTTTCTCCTCAAGCAAGGCAATGACACTCTCTTGGTCCAGATTTACGTGGATGATATCATTTTCGGTGGTTCTTCTCACGCTTTGGTTGCCAAGTTTGCAGATACTATGAGCAGGGAATTTGAGATGAGCATGATGGGCGAGTTGACGTTTTTCCTCGGGTTGCAAATCAAGCAATCCCGAGAGGGAACGTTCGTGCACCAGGGCAAGTACACCAAGGATGTTTTGAAAAAGTTCGATATGGGTGAGGCCAAGCCTCTTCCAACACCCATGTCGACCACGACGGCCCTGGATGCGGACAAGGAAGGAGAAGCTGTGGACCAGAAGGAGTACCGGAGTATGATCGGGTCGCTGCTGTACCTGACGCGACACGCCCGACATCCAGTTCGCGGTGTGTCTTTGCGCGCGATTTCAGTCGTCGCCGCGCACCTCTCACCGTCAGGCGGTCAAGCGCATTATGAGGTACTTATGCTTCACTCCTGAGTTTGGATTTGGTATTCTGCTTCCTCCACCCTCTCCCTTTGCGGTTATTCCGATGCCGATTTTGCTGGTTGCCGCGTTGAGCGCAAGTCCACTTCTGGGACTTGTCAGTTTATTGGTTCTTCTCTTGTATCGTGGTCTTCTCGCAAGCAGTCTAGTGTCGCCCAGTCTACCACGGAGGCTGAGTATGTTGCTGCGGCTAGCTGCTGTTCCCAGTTGCTTTGGATGATGGCCACTTTGGTGATTTTGGTCTGAGCTTTTCTCGCATTCCTTTGCTTTGTGACAGCACGAGTGCTATTAGCGTTGCTAAGAACCCGTGCTGCACTCTAAGACCAAACACATTGATGTGCGCTTTCATTTTCTGCGAGACCACTATGAGAAGGGTGATATCGACCTTCGCCATGTCGATACTCATCATCAGTTGGCTGATATTTTCACCAAGCCTTTGGACCAATCAACTTTTGCTAGGTTGAGAGGTGAGCTTGGTGTGTGTTTCCCTTTTAGATGGGGGAAACATATTTTGGTTTTTGTATCATAAACTGACTTTGTGGTTTTCATTTGGTAATCTTTTCTGCATTTCATCTTGCATTTACATTCAGAGCTTCATGTATATAATCTTTAGAATGTGACTATGTTCTGTATAGTGTTTGCTCTGATGCTTTAAATGATGCTTATAGCTATTCTCTTTCTGATAACTGATACATGTTGTGAGCTGCCATTTTTATGAATGGTGAATTTGCTTAATAAACATAAAACTCGAAAATGTTCACCATTGAGATATGCAACTAGCATGGTAGAATGTGTTGAAATCACTTGTGCTTTTCATATATGCTAGGTGCTATGTCTCTTGTTCTGAGTCATTCACTTGCTGGTATGTTCATATTCTGCTTTAAATTTGAACCAAGTTAAGTGAATTAGAAAGATCGAGATGGGATGCTTATCAGCACATCATAGTTTCGAGACTATTTCTCATTGCACTTTGAGTTAAACTGAGTTGTGTAGTGCATGACTAAAACTGTTGCTTTAAGCTTCTGATTGCTTTTGCATAGGCTTCACACAGTTGAAAAGTTAGGCAATGACAAGTTTTCAACCTCTCGCAATCACATGCTAAAATTTGAACTGTGTAATTTAACCGCTGCAACTCCAATAAAATTTGGATACACAAGTCTATGTTTCATTCTATAGCATAATGGTTGAACTGTGCTAGGGGTAGTTCACCTTGTATACATGTTTAGCACTTGTGTGACTTCCTGTCTATACATGCTTAGTGCTATCTTGATGGTGAATACCTTTTTGGCTGAAAACTGCTCATTTTTTGCTCCAATGTTCAAATTCGTATTTAGTGATCAGTTTGAGCCTTTGCTAGCATTCTGTGCATTCTATGAGTCATCGGATCAGCATTTTGACTAGCATCTTCATATTCTATCGACTATATTCCTGAAGCTGCTAACTTGCATTTCTGACTCATATGCATTTTGAAGGGGAGTTATTTGTCAATGGGAATATAGAATGGATTTGGGGGAGAAAGTTTGCTTGATGGTGCATTTTCAACTAAGGGGAGAAAATATTGACAAATCATGTGCTTTCCGAGTTGAACTAAGGGGGGAAATGATTTCCTGGTTGTGTGCAGTATTTGAGGGGGAGTTTTGAGCTGGTAACAGTTGGTTCGGAGCATTTTTGGTAGCTAGTTGTGTTGAGCCTTTGCCTCTTTCTTGAGGAACTAGCACCTTTGCTTTTATGCTCTTCAGTTGGTATCAAGTTTTTTTTTCAGTTGGTATCGAGCTTCCTCGCTAGCGGTGTTGAGCCCGTTCTGCCTCTTCTTGAGGGCCAGCTCTGTTTTGCTTGAATTTCAGTTGATCCTTCAATTGGTATCGAGCTTTCTTGCTAGCGGTGTTGAGCCTGTTTTACCTCTTCTTGAGGGCTAGCTTTGCTTTGCTTGGTTGCGCTGAGCCGTTGCTCATGTCTTTGGGAACCAAGTTGTTTTGCTCTTTCCACTTGACCTTTCTTCGGCTTTGATATGCTTTTGGGTCATTGGTCGAGTTCTCTCTCCTTCTTCCTCCCTTCCTCTATTCCATTATGATTTGTGTTGGTAGTTGACAATGCACTCATCAAGGGGGAGATTGCGGATACATGGGTGTATGCCGAGTCTCTGAGTGATGAGTGATTGTCAACTGGGATAATGCGCATGTTCTTTGGCTTGTGTTGTGCAGGTGTCGGGCCCGGATACAGTGATCGAAGGCAAGGTGAAGGTCAAGTAGAGACGTGCCGTGCCGATGGACCAAGAGTGGCGAAGGGCGGACGTGAGGCTTGGACTGAGGGACCGGTGGCCTGAGGATCAGCTGTGGTCGCTGACAGCCTGGGACAGCGACGAGCGAAGACTTGCGGGCATGGTGTTGCTTGGGTCGAGGACCTAGGGACACGTGTCGGTGGACGGGGTGCATGGGCGGTGCATCCCCTCTATGGCCCGGTTTGGTGGTGAGCCACAGAAAAACCACCGAGTGGACGGTTTCCAGGTTTGGGCCTCAAAACCTAGGCGTTGATGGTTTCCGAGTTTGGGCCACAAAACTCGGGCTGAGGACGGTTTCCAGGTTTGGGCCTCAAAACCTGGGCGCTGCGGGTTTCTGAGTTGGGCCACAAACTCAGGCGATGGACGGCTGGTTTCCCGGTTTGGGCCTCAAAACCAGGGGTTGGTCGTGAAGGCTGGTTTCCCAGTTTGGGCCACAAAACCGGGGGCGATGTCCGGGAAAAGGACAAGCAGAGCGGTGGTGGCACGTGGCGGCAATCGGTGAGGTTGCGTCGAGTTAACGCTACCAGTTGTGCGGGTGTGGCCGTCGGATCACCACCTACCACGAGTTGGTCCAGAATAACCCTAGGGTTTAGCTGGTTCGCTCTGTAATTAGTTAGGGTAGAGTGGGAACTAGAATTAGGATAAGTAGAGGGAGACACCCACCTCCCATCCTATCTCAGTCATTTGCTCTTTGCCTTCTAGGTTTTCCTGCTCTCCCAATCCCCTGCTGTAGCAACTGAGATCCGCAGAGAACCCATCCTCTGTGTACTGGAGATTTTGAGGAAGTGAGACCGTAATCTCACTGTTGTAGCGTGTGGTAGCCACACGGTTGCAGATCGATGTGTTGATTCGTGTTTTGTTCGTGTTCTTCGTGTTCTTCGTTTCTCCGCGATTTTCCCGTCACTCGATCTCCTCTCTACTGCGTCTTTTCAAAATCCGTTTGAATCAACTTGTTCTTTATAGTGAGGAGATCATTTCCACCGAAGGAATTTATCTAACTCCTCATGAACAAGTAGATCGGATTGATTTCGTTTTCGTGACGCTTTTTCGGTGTATATTCTCTCTTCTTCGATTCCCGGTGATTGAGTTGTGTTGAGCGGATGATTTCTGGGGATAGTCTCCTAACTACCTCGTGATCATCTTCTCCATGTTTGGGAACGAGGGATTTTGATTTGATTCGGATTGGGAGGTTGTGTGTGAAGGGCGACCGAAATCGCCCTCACTGGGTGTCGCGGACAGTCCGCGGTTTGACCGGCGGACAGTCCGCGCGTCGGGGACGAGCCGGACCAGTGGCTGTGTTCCTCTGGCATTTTGCTTTTGAGTGACCAGCGGACAGTCCGTCGTTGGAGTTCGCGGACAGTTCGGGAACGTCCAGGGGACTTGCAGCATCTCTGCTGTTTCTGGTTTTCTACTGGCGGACAGTCCGCCAGTGGACCACGGACAGTCCGCCCCTGGCGCGGACAGTCCGGGACTGGGAGTCTGGACAGTCCGCGAATCGGCTGTGTGTTGAGTTTTAGTGCATTTGCTCTCCCGGCTTCTTCGCTTGGTTTCCGGACTTCTCGGTTGGCCTTTTAGTTCACCTAGGAACCTCTCTAAGTATCTTTGCTACTAGTTAGCATCGGTATTGGGGATTTCCCGACGTAGCCTTCAATCTACGTTTGGGACTCGGTTTTTAGGGTCGAACTTGCGCCGGTGCTTTTGGCGTTTGGCTTGCTATCGCTTTGTGGTGCCTCACTGTGATCCTAGGGATCATCCACCCTCTTTCAAGGGTCGTGGGCATCACAGTTTCGTTCGTAGCTTTGGGTTGATTTTGGGGACAAAAGGCCAAAGTTTCGAGAGAAATTTTTGAGCTCCCATTCACCCCCCCTCTGGTCGCCTTGCTATTGCATTCTCGGTCCTTCATCAACCCAATTACCGGGTTCTGCATCTTCTACCATATAGGGCTTCAAAAGGCGCCATCTAAATGCTTTCTTGATAACTGTTATTGTATGCGAACTCTGCTAAAGGTAACCATTTCTCCTAAGAACCTTTTGCGGATATCACACAAGCTCTCAACATATCTTCTAACACTTGGTTCACTCTTTCCGTTTGCCTGACGTTTGTGGATGATAGGCTGAACTTCGGACCAACTCCGTGCCTAACTCCTTTTGCAGTTTTCCCAAAATGGTGCAGTAAACTGTGACCCTCGATCTGAGACTATGATCTTTGGTACACCATGGAGTCGAACAATCTGACGCAAGTAGATCTCCGCATAGTCTGGTGCTTTATAGCTAGTCTTGACTGGAATGAAATGTGCTGTCTTGGTAAGACGATCCACAATTACCCAAATTGAGTCATTTCCCTTCTGAGTAGCGGGCAAACGGTGATAAATCCATACTCACTTCTTCTCATTTCCGGCTGAAGCAAATGTATAGATAACGGTTGAAGCATTCCGGCTGGTTTCAGGTGAATAGCTTTCACCCGATCGACAACATGTGTCACATCTAGCCACATAAGCAACAATTTCCTTCTTCATCTTAGTCCACCAAAATCTGGGACATAAATCTTGATACATTTTAGCACTTCCAGGATGAATGGATAACCTAGACAAATGTGCTTCGTCCATAATCCGATTTCTGAGTTCTCTATTCTTAGGCACCACTAAGCGCTGGTCAAACCATAGAACTCCATTATCATCGACTCGAAAATGCTTAACTGGTTCAACTGCGGCTTTTATCCTTTCCTTTATGTGATAAATTCCTTTATCTGTTTTCTACCCTTCCATGATATGATCAACCAACACGCTACGCAACTCAAGGTCATGTAGCACTGCAGGATGCATCAAACTGAACTCATCTTCCAGTAGTAACTTCAAGGTATTACAGTGCGCTTTTTGACTCAAAGCATCAGCTACTACATTTGCTTTACCAGGATGATAGTGAATCTGCAGATTGTAATCTTTAATCAACTCAAGCCATCTTGTCTGCCTCATATTCAATTCGGATTGTGTGAAGATATACTTGAGACTTTTGTGATCTGTGTACATATTACAGACATTGCCGAGCAAATAATGTCTCTAGATCTTCAGAGCATGTACAACTGCAGCCAATTCCAAATCATGTGTAGGGTATTCACTTCATGTTTCCTTAATTGACGAGATGCATACGCAATTACCCTGCCTTCTTGCATAAGGACACAACCTAAACCAACTTTCGATGCATCACAAAAGACATCAAAGGGCTTTTCAATGTCTGGTTGAGCCAAAACAGGAGCAGTGGTCAACAGTTTCCGCAAGGTACGGAAAGCGGTTTCACACTCTTCTGTGCATTCAAACTTCTGATTCTTTTGCAGCAAGCTCGTCATAGGTTTTGCAATCTTGGAGAAATCAGGAATGAAACGACGATAGTATCCTGCTAAGCCCAAGAAACTTCGAATCTCACCAACAGAAGTAGGAGCCTTCCAATCCATTACTTCCTGCACTTTACTGGGGTCAACTGAGATTCCCCCTTCAGATAAGATATGACCAAGGAAATGTACTTTCTTCATCCAAAACTCACACTTACTAAACTTAGCATACAGCTTATGCTCCCTAAGTCTGGTCAAAACAATCCTCAAGTGCTCAGCATGGTCTTTCGGGTTTTCTGAGTAGACCAATATATCATCAATGAATACTACCACAAATTTATCCAGTTCTGGCATAAACACCGAGTTCATCAAACTCATGAAGTATGCTGGGGCATTTGTCAATCCAAAAGACATGACAAGATACTCATACAATCCATATCTGGTCGAGAATGCGGTCTTCGGGATATCATGTGGCCTAATTCTAATCTGGTGATAACCTGACCTCAAATCGATCTTGAAAAACACCTTGGCTCTGGATAACTGGTCAAACAGAATATCTATTCGTGGCAACAGATACTTGTTCTTGACAGTCACGACATTGAGCGGCCGATAATCCACACACATTCGTAGTGACTTATCCTTCTTCTTAACAAACAGGGCTGGGCAACCCCATTCCGATACACTAGGTTGAGTGAACCCTTTGCCTAAGAGCTCCTTAATCTGAGTTTTGAGTTCTGCTAGCTCATTGGGCGACATACGATATGGTCTTCTAGAGATTGGTGCGGTTCCTGGTAACAACTCAATTGCAAATTCCACAGCCCTCTTGGGTGGTAACCCTGGTAACTCATCTGGAAAGACATCTAGAAAGTCTCGGACAACTGGAATTTTGACCTTCTATAGCAAGAGTGCAAGATAGGTCAACAAAATCGGCACCTCGGGGAAGAGATACACGAAGTTTGTTACCCGTCCGTCCATCTGATAAGGTAAGAGTCCTATTAGCAGTGTCTAACACCGCGTTCCACATACTCATCCAACTCATACCTAAGACTACATCCAAGCTTAGTCCAGGTAAAACTACTAGATTAGCTCCAAACTTGTGCCCTCCAATCTCGATGGTTGCATTACACACCATCTGTCTAGATAACACGCTACTCCCCACGGAGCTTACGCGAAACCCATAATCCAATTCAGACATTTCTTGGTTATGCTTTTGTGCAAATGCTTTGCTCATGAAGGAATGCGATGATCCAGTATCAAACAAAACAACTGCAGGATGATGGTTAATGAGACACATACCAGCAGTCACGGGCTCTCCTACATGAGCTTCTTCAGCGGTCATGTTATGCAGACGTGCGGGGTAGTTGGCCCGCTGCTTCTTGGGTGTGGGCAATACCTTGCAAAATTCCCCTCTTGATTGCAATTGAAGAACGACCAACGAGTGATAGCCTTGTTCCCGGTTGAGCTGCCTTGACAACCTCTAGCTTGAGTTGCCGCTATTTTGTACGGCCTTTGGTTACGCTGATACTGTTGCTGACCCTTCTTTTGGGCGGCCTGAAACGAGCTCCAGACGTGGTGGACGATACTGGGAATGTTGAGCTGGTGGTCCCCTAGGTTGAGATAGTCCAGACTCCAATGTCCTCTTTCGGGCCTTACCGCTGTATGCTTGTTGTTGTGATTCTCTTGAATCGGGCAGTCACTGATGAAGTCATTGAACATGGTACGAGATGACATACCCATGGATTTTCCCATTTTGGTATTTAGCCCTCGCTTGAAACTGGCTATCTTCTTAGCTTCAGTTCACAAATTCTGGCGCATAGCGCGACAAGGAATTGAACATACAGTGATACTCTGTGATTGATCGGGTCCCCTGTGTCAAATTCATGAACTCGGCCACCTTCATCTGGGTCAAACCTGGCAGAATGTAGTGCCCTCGGACAGCTTGTGAGAACATCTCCCAAGTAACCGAAGTACGGGCATGATAGATGGTACGGTGATGTCCCCACCAAATCCCGGTCGGTCCCTGAAGTTGATGTGCAGCATACTCTTCCTTGAGCTCCTCCGTAAGCTTGAGCAGTCGAAACTTTGCTTTATAGTATGCAGCCATTCTTCTGCTTCCAGAGGTTCAATAGCTTCTGCAGATACATGGGTGTATGCCGAGTCTCTGAGTGATGAGTGATTGTCAACTGGGATGATGCACATGTTCTTTGGCTTGTGTTGTGCAGGTGTTGAGCACGGATACAGTGATCAGAGGCAAGGTGAAGGTCAAGTAGAAACGTGCCGTGCCGAGGGCCGAGAGTGGCGAAGGGCGGACGTAAGGCTTGGACTGAGGGACCGGTGGCCCGAGGATCAGCTGTGGTGGCTGACAGCCTGGGACAGCGACGAGCGAAGACTTGCGGTCATGTGTTGCCTGAGTCGAGGACTTGGGGACACGTGTCGATGGACGGGGTGCACGGGCGGTGCATCCCTTCTACAGCTTCGGTTGGTGGTAGAGCCAGAGAAAAACCATCGAGTGGACGGTTTCCAGGTTTGGGCCTCAAAACCTGGGTGCGGATGGTTTCCGAGTTTGGCCACAAAACTCGGTCTGAGGACAGGTTTCCAGGTTTGGGCCTCAAAACCTGGGCGCTGCGGGTTTGCTGAGTTTGGGCCTCAAAACTCAGGCCTTGGATGGCTGGTTCCCGGTTTGGGCCTCAAAACCGGGGGTTGGCTGTGAAGGCTGGTTTCCCAGTTTAGGCCACAAAACCGAGGGGTGCGACGTCCAGGAAAAGGACAAGCAGAGCGGTGGCGGAACGTGGCAGCAATCGGTGAGGTTGCGTCGAGGCAACGCTACCAGTTGTGCGGGCGTGGCCGTCGGATCACCACCTCACCCGAGTTGGTCCAGAATAACCCTAGGGTTTAGCTGGTTCGCTTTGTAATTAGTTGAGGGGTAGAGTAGGAATTAGAATTTAGGATAAGTAGAGGGAGACACCCTCCTCCCATCTCATCTCAGTCATTTGCTCTTTGCTTCTAGGGTTCCTGCTCTCCCAATCCCCGCTGTAGCCAGCTGAGATCCGCAGAGAACCATACCTCTGTGTCCTGGAGATTTTGAGGAAGTGAGGCCGTAACCTCACTGTTGTAGCGTGTGGTAGCCACACGGTTGCAGATCGATGACTTGATTCGCGTTTGTTCGTGTGTCTTCGCGTTCTTCGTTTCTCCGCGATTTTCCCGTCACTCGATCTCCCTCTCTAGTGCGTCTTTGCGAAATCCGTTTGAATCAACTTGCTCTTATTGTGAGGAGTCATTTCCACCGAAGGAATTCATCTAACTCCTCACGAACAAGTAGATCGGCTTGATTTCATTTTCGTGGCACTTTTTCGGTTCATACCACCTTCCCCTTCGATTTCCCGTTGATTGAGTTGATTTGAGCAGATGATTTTTGGGATAGTCTCCTAACTACCTCATGATCATTTCTCCAAGTTTGGGTTCAAGGGATTTTTGTTTTGTTTGAATCGATTTGGAGGAGATTTGGGTGAAGGGCGACCAAAATCGCCCTCACTGGGAATTGGCGGACAGTCCGCCATCCCAGTCGCGGACAGTCCGCGCGTCGGGACTCAGCCGAGCAGTGGCTGCGTGTCTCGGGTGAACAGTGCCGAAGTTTGACCGGCGGACAGTCCGCCGTTGGTTTTCGCGGACAGTCCGGGAGCTGTCCAGGGACTTCAGCAGCGTTTGCAGTTTTCCCCTTTGGCCGGCGGACAGTCCGCCAGCTGAGCCCGGACAGTCCGCCATAGGGCAGATAGTCCGCGACCGTACTGCCGGACAGTCCGGGATCCTGCTGTAGCTCTGGGTTTGTGCATTGCTCTCCCGGCTTCTTCGCTTGGTTTACGGACTTCTCGTTCGGCCCTAGAGTTGATCAAGAAACCTCTCTAGGTATCTTTGCTACTTGTTAGCTTAGGTATTTGGGAGTTCTCGACGTAGCCGTCTATCTACGTTCGAGACTTGGTTTTTGAGGGTCGAACCTCCGTCGACGCTTTTGGTGTTTGGTTCGCTATCGCTTTGTGGTGCCTCGCTGTGATCCAGGGATCATCCACCCTCTTCCAAGGGTCGTGGGCATCACGTTCTCGGTCTTAGCTTCGGGGGTTGATTTTGGGACAACGGCCAAAGTTTCGAGAAGAAATTTTTGAGCTCCCATTCACCCCCCCCTCTGGTCGCCTTGCTAGTGCATTCTCGGTCCTTCAATTGGTATCGGAGCAGGTTAGGATCTTCCACCTTAGCCGGTTCCAGATCCACAGAAGGCGACATGGATCGCGGCGTGGGCAAAACGCCGTTCTTTGATGGGACGAACTATGCGTATTGGAAGATACGCATGCGGCCCCTTCTGCAGAGTATGGGTGCTTCCATTTGGGATATTTGCAACTCTGCTGATTACGTGGTATTGGCTGCTCGTGTGACTCAGCGTCAGATCGATGATCACGATGCCAATAGCCGAGCACGTAATGCTCTTTTCTCATGCTTGAGCATGACGGAGTTTGATCGCGTTTCTCACCTCGCTACGGCTCGGGAGATTTGGGCATCCCTCATGCGTTTCCATGAGGGAACCTCTCAAGTCAAAACCGTCTATACGAGTCGCACAAGTGAGAGTATGAGAACTTTCGACATATGCCTGGCGAGAGCATAGAAAGTTTATTCGCTCGCTTTCAGGTGATTGTCAACAGGATGAGGGCTAACAAGGAGTGTTGCCTTTCGACGATCATGAGAGAGCTTTGAAAGCTTTTGATACTCTCGATCGGTCGGTGTGGGATTCCAAGGTTCAGGCGATCATCGAATCGCCTAACTATGAGACCCTCACGTGTGATGAGCTCTTTAGTAAGCTCAAGTCCAGTGAGATCGACGCCATGGCGAGGGCTTCCTATGAAAATCCTTCTGCCCATCGATGGCTTTGCTTTCTGGCTCTTCTGCTAACCCCTCTGGAGGCTTTGCATTTTCTCTCTTCTTTCTGTCACAGAGGAGCAGCAGTTGGAGTTCTTTGGGGATGACGAGTTGGCTTGCTTGCCAACGGTTCTCGTGGTTCCACAACAACCGCATGAACCGTCACCGCAGAGGAGGACGCTCGGGATGCTTTGAGTGCGGCGATCCCAACCACTTCATCGCCATTGCCCGAAGAAGAACAAGCAGACCTCGGCAAGGCAGATCATGGGCACAAGTACGACTCCGGCAAGCGTAAGGAGAAGTACATCCCCGCGAAGCACAAGCGGAAGGGCGGCTTCGACGAGGAGTACATCAAGAAGAAGTACTTGGAGAAGGCCCAGGCGGAGCAGCGTGCTTTCTTCGCCACGCTCAGCGACGTCGACGACTCAGATGACGACTCCGCTGCCTCCAGCGATGACGAGTCCGAGAAGAAGAAGAGGATCGAGGACAAGCTGAATGGTCTCTGCTTCTTCGCCGACGACGACGGATTCTGCACCATGGCCCTCGGCAAGGAGGTCGACGGCGAGCTGGAGGACACCCTCGGAACGACGACGACACCTCCCAGGTATCTCTGACCCACGACGAGCTTTCAGCTGAGGTCGAGAAGCTTACTGCCGCTCCTTAGTCAGGATAAGTTGCTTAGGCGTTGCTAGAGAGCGCAAGGAGTTAGGCAGAAGTAGAGTGGGAGGATACGGTGAAGGAGCTTGAGTTTGCCAAGTCCACCGTAGTTGTGTCTGAGGAGGTGGAGTGTGAGATGTGCACCACGCACATGACTGACCTTCTCACTTTGAGAGGTAAGTATGTTGCGTTGGTAGGAGAGGTGGATGAGCTGAAGGCTAGATCTTCGTTGTTGGGTGCGTGCAAGTCCTATGCGGGCTTGCAACCTGAGTTGGCAGAGAAGAATGCCAAGATTGTGTCTCTTGAAGAGGCCAACTCAGGTAGCACATGTGTGGCGAGGTGTGTTCTTTGTGAGGGTTTGGAGATGGAGATAGCCAATGTGAAGCATGACAAGATGCAAACGAGAAAGAAAATACATACCTTCGGACCATCTTGTCATGGGTGTCTTGCGGTGAGCCACAACTCGGGATGATGATCTCCCAATTCAAGCGAGCTGCTGGAGGTCCAGGTGTAGGTTTTGCTTCGGGTGTCGATGTTTCATCTTTTGGGAAGATTGGAGAGTCGAGTGGTCTTGACCCATGTGAGAAGCCCAACTCCACCACTACTCCCAAGCTTACCAAGATTCCACCAAAGAGCCTCTCAAGCCTAACACCAAGGATGAGGTTTTTGTTGAACCTCCGAGAGCTCCACCAAAGAAACAATCTTGGCTCCCAAACCAAACCACCTCAAGAACAAGCTGGACACAATGCCACCCATTCAGGAGGAGCTTATGCCACAGAAGGGCAAAGTGATCCACACCACTACCGTGAGTACCAACAACCCCCTATGAGAGCGGTGAGGTACCATGTGAGCATTGTGGGAGGGATGGACACTTGAGTGAGTTTTTGCTTTCGGCGCAAGAGAGAGGCGCGCCGCGCAAGGGAGATGAACAACCAGACATGTACCATCCTTTCCATGATGTACATGTGCCGAACGTTCAGAGGCGTGCTGCTAGGCCTAGAGGTCCAAAACCTCAAGTTCCTAGGCCTAGGCCGCGTGGAGGTCGAGCCCGGGCGGGAGCCTGCAGTTGTGGGCTATGGACCCCGTGGCGGTGGCTTTGTAGTTGAGCGTTTTCCCCCACCGCGTTTTGAGTATCGCGATGGACGCTCCTCCCTTAGCGGACCACGTTTTCCTCAACGTGGTGATCGCTCTTCCCATAGGCGTGCTAGGAATGGTTTTTCTGCTAACCGTTCTTTTGAGCAGCCAGCCCAACACTGGTATTCTCCCTACTTCACTAACCCCAGTGTTGGCCCGTATGCTCACCCTATGTCTTTTTATTGATGTAGGTAAAATAATTGGAGAACGTTTGGTTGGTGGATTCCGGGTGTTCGAGGCACATGACCGGAAACACCAAGTGGTTCTCCAGTCTTAGTCCTGTTGCCGGAAAGGAGTTTATCACCTTCGGCGACAATAGCAAAGGTAAGGTATTGTCTCGTGGGTCGGTGCGAGTTAATGAGCATTTGTGTTGCGCGATGTTGCTCTTGTTTCTAACTTGCTATTTAACCTTCTTTCTGTTTCGCAACTTTTTGATGATGACTATGAGATTCATTTTAAACTGAATCTCAGTCGCACTTGGATCCTCGGGCAATCTTGTTGTGGGATTTCGCCCTTTGGGAAAGTCTTTCGTGCGATTTCTCGGAGTCTTTTGGCATTTCTCGTTGTCTTGTGGCTGGACCTTCCTCCTCTGATCTTTGGAAGTGGCATAGGAGACTAGGACATTTGAGCTTTGACTTGCTTGCAAGACTTAGTTCACTTGGTCTAATCCGAGGACTGCCCAAGTTATCCATGGAGAAGGATCTTGTTTGCCATTCTTGTAGATATGGGAAGATGGTTGCCGCTCCCCACCATCCAGTGACTCAGGTCATGACTAAGCGCCCTGGAGAGCTTTTGCATATGGACCTTGTTGGTCCGGCTCGGGTGAGCTCGGTTGGGGGGAGTGGTATGTGCTTGTTGTTGTTGACGACTTTTTTCGAATATTCGTGGGTTTTTTTTTAGCTGAGAAACCCGAGACTTTCTCCTTTGCTCGCAATCTGATTTTGCGTCTTCAGAACGAGTTCCCTTTGAACTCAATGCGAGCTATTAGGAGTGATAATGGTTCCGAATTCAAGAATTCGGATTTTGAGAAGTTTTGTAACTCTTTGGGTTTGGAGCATCAGTTTTCTTCTCCCTACACACCGCCCCAAAATGGTGTTGTAGAGAGGAAGAATCGGACCCTTGTAGAGATGGCCAGGACGATGCTCGATGAGCATAGGACTCCTAGGCGATATTGGGCCGAAGCTATGAGCACTGCATGCTATATTTCCAATCGCATTTTCCTTCGAGCTTTCTTGAAAAAGACCTCTTATGAGTTGCGTTTGGAAAACTCCCCAAGGTGAGTTATTTTAGAGTTTTTGGTTGCCATTGTTTTATACTCAAAAAGGGCACCTTGGACAAGTTTGAGTCTCGTTCTTCTGACGGTGTGTTTGGGTTATGGCGCTCATACTCATGCTTATCGTGTACTTAACCTTGACACTA
The DNA here is from genome assembly GCA_009763385.1 of Coix lacryma-jobi var. lacryma-jobi. NCBI lineage: Eukaryota > Viridiplantae > Streptophyta > Magnoliopsida > Poales > Poaceae > Coix > Coix lacryma-jobi. The sequence continues at coordinate 126,103,686 of CM019827.1, read as the reverse complement.
ACCGAGTCATGGAGACATCCGATGTCACCTTTGACGAGACCATGGTTTGTCCTTCTCGTTTTGAGCGTGCAGGTGATCATGAGGTTGGAGAACCTCTTTTTGATGACGAGGAGAGGGTGCTGAAGGTATGGATGATCCAGCACCCCTCCACCTGCCGTGCCGCAAGGAGCGGCTTCTACCATGACTCACGGCCCCGACACTTCGTCTTCCTGGGGGCCATGGGATCCGCCACTCGCGCGGTACCTTTTGTACCGAGAGAGGCACCAGCTGCTGTTGAGGGGGAGGCCACTTCGGCTCGGGAGGCATCACGACACATCCAGCGCCAACACCCGCCTCAACAGATGATCGGCGACATCAACGATCGCGTCACTCGGTCTAGGCAAATCTCTCACTTTGCTCATTCTGCATTCGTTGCTGATTTTGAACCCCGAGATGTTGGACACGCTTTAACGGAGCCGGATTGGGTCAATGCCATGCATGAGGAGTTAGAAAACTTTGAGAGAAATTGGGAATAGACTACGAGGAGACTTTTGCTCCCGTAGCTCGTTTGGAGGCTATTAGGATACTCTTGGCTTTTGCTGCATCCAAAGGTTTTAAACTTTTTCAAATGGATGTCAAGAGTGCCTTTTTAAACGGCTACATAGAAGAGGAGGTGTATGTTAGGCAACCCCCCGGTTTCGAAAATCCCAAGTTTCCAAACCATGTATTTAAACTTCACAAAGCTTTATATGGTTTGAAACAAGCCCCTAGAGCCTGGTATGATAGGTTGAAAACCTTTTTGCTTGCTAAGGGTTTTAAATGGGATGTGTGGATAAAACGCTCTTTCTCCTCAAGCAAGGCAGTGACACTCTCTTGGTCCAGATTTACGTGGATGATATCATTTTCGGTGGTTCTTCTCACGCTTTGGTTGCCAAGTTTGCAAATACTATGAGCAAGGAGTTCGAGATGAGCATGATGGGCGAGTTGACATTTTTCCTCGGGTTGCAAATCAAGCAATCCGAGAAGGGACGTTCGTGCACCAGGGCAAGTACACCAGAGATATTCTGAAGAAATTTGATATGGGTGAGGCCAAGCCTCTTCCAACACCCATGTCGACCACGACGGCCCTGGATGCGGACAAGGATGGAGAAGCTGTGGACCAGAAGGAGTACCGGAGTATGATCGGGTCGCTGCTGTGTACCTGACGGCGACACGCCCGGACATTCAGTTCGCGGTGTGTCTTTGCGCGCGATTTCAGTCGTCGCCGCGCACCTCTCACCGTCAGGCGGTCAAGCGCATTATGAGGTACTTATCCTTCACTCCTGAATTTGGGATTTGGTATTCTGCTTCCTCCACCCTTTCCCTTTGTGGTTATTCCGATGCTGATTTGCTGGTTGCCAGATTGAGCGCAAGTCCACTTCTGGGACTTGCCAGTTTATTGGTTCTTCTCTTGTTCGTGGTCCTCTCGCAAGCAGTCTAGTGTCGCCCAGTCTACCACGGAGGCTGAGTATGTTGCTGCGGCTAGCTGTTGTTCCCAGTTACTCTAGATGATGGCCACTCTTGTGTGATTTGTGGTCTGAGCTTTTTCTCGTGTTCCTTGCTTTGTGACAGCATGAGGCGATTAGCATTGCTAAGAACCCCGTGCTGCACTCGAAGACCAAACACATTGATGTGCGCTTTCATTTTCTGCGAGACCACTATGAGAAGGGTGATTCGACCTTCACATGTCGATACTCATCATCAGTTGGCTGATATTTTCACCAAGCCTTTGGACCAATCACTTTTAATCGGTTGAGAGGTGAGCTTGGTGTGTGTTTCCCCTTTTAGATGGGGGAAACGTTTTGGGTTCTTGTATGATACACTGACTGTGTGTTTTCAGTTGGTATCTTTTCTTTTCTTTGATTTCTTCATGCATCTTTGCATTTCATCTTGCATATTTACATTCAGAGCTTCATGTGTATAACCTTAGAATGTAACTTGCTCTGTGTAGTCTTTGCTCGATGGTTTATGATGATGTTGTAGCTTATGCTCTTTCTGATCACTGATACATGTTGTGAGCGGAGCTATTTTATGGTGAATTTGCTGAACTTAAACTTGAAAACGTTCACCATTGAGATATGCAACTAGCATGTGTAGAAGTGTTGAAGTCACTTATGCTTATCATATATGCTAGGTTGCTATGTCTCTAGTTCTGAGTCATTCACTTGCTTGGTATGTTCATATGCTGTTTTAATCTTGAACCAAGTTAAGTGAATTGGAAAGATCGAGATGGGATTGCTTGTCAGCACATCACAGTTTCGAGACTGTTTCTCATTGCACTTTGAATTAAACTTGAGTTGTGTAGTGTATGACCGAAACTGTTGCTTTAAGCTTCTGATTGCTTCTGCATAGGCTTCGCACAGTTGAAAAGTTAGGCAATGACAAGCATTCAACCTCTCGCAATCACATGCTGAAATTTAAGAACTTGTGTAATTTAACCGCTGCAACTCCGATAAAATTTGCATGCACATCTATGTTTCATTCTATGGCATGATGATTGAACCTTGCTAGGGTAGTTCACCTTGTATACATGTTTCGCGCTTGTTTGACTTCCTGTCTATACATGTTCTGTGCTATTTTGATGGTGAATACCTTTTCGGCTGAAAACTGCTCATTTTGCTCTCATGTTCATGTTGCACTTAGTGATAAGTTTGAGCCTTTGCTAGCTTCCTATGGATATTGTTGAGTCATCGGATCAGAACTCTGTAGAGCATCTTTGCATTCTATTGCTTATACTCCTGAAGCTGCTAACTTGCATTTTACCTCATATGCATTTCTGGAGGAGATATTCTGTCGAGGGGAGACTTTTGTGTGCTTGTGCACATTTGCTTGATGGTGCATTTTCAACTAAGGGGGAGAAATTCTCCAAATCATAAGATCAACTAAGGGGGAGATTTCCTGGATTCCCTAGTGGTGTGCACTATTTGAGGGGGAGATTGCTCGTGTGGAGTTTTGAAATTTCCAATGGGTTCAGAGCGTTTTTGCTATAGTTGTGTTGAGCCATTTGCCTCTTTCTTGAGGGACTACCATTCGCTTTTCAGATTTTCAATTGGTGATTTTCAGTGGTGTCGAGCTCTTCTGTTCTTGAGTATTGATTGTTCTTGCTAGCGGTGTTGAGCCTGTTCTACCTCTTCTTGAGGGCTAGCTTTTCCTTTGCTTGGTTGCGTCGAGCCGTTGCCCATGTCTTTGGGGACCAGTTGTCTTGCTCTTTCCACTTGACCTTCTTCGGCTTTGCTATGCTTTTGGGTCATTTGGTCGAGTTCTCTCTCCTTCCTTCTTCCTTCTTCTATTCTGTATGATTGTGTTGGTAGTTGACAATGCACTCATCAGGGGGAGATTGCGGATACATGGGTGTATGCCGAGTCTCTGAGTGATGAGTGATTGTCAACTGGGATGATCCGCATGTTCTTTGGCTTGTGTTGTGCAGGTGTCGAGCACGGATACAGTGATCAGAGGCAAGGTGAGGTCAAGTAGAAACGTGCCGTGCCGAGGGACCGAGAGTGGCGAAGGGCGGACGTAAGGCTTGGACTGAGGGACCGGTGGCCCGAGGATCAGCTGTGGTGGCTGACAGCCTGGGACAGCGACGAGCGAAGACTTGCGGTCATGTGTTGCATGAGTCGAGGACTTGGGGACACGTGTCGGTGGACGGGGTGCACGGGCGGTGCATCCCTTCTACAGCTTCGGTTTGGTGGTAGAGCCAGAGAAAAACATCGAGTGGACGGTTTCCAGGTTTGGGCCTCAAAACCTGGGTGCGGATGGTTTCTGAGTTTGGCCACAAAACTCGGGCTGAGGACGGTTTCCAGGTTAGTTGGGCCTCAAACACCTGGCGGCTGCGGGTTTGGCTGAGTTGGGAGCCTCAAAACTCAGGACTTGGATGGCTGGTTTCCCGGTTTGGGCCTCAAAACCGGGGGTTGGCTGTGAAGGCTGGTTTCCCCGGTTTGGGCCACAAAACCGGGGGTGCGACGTCCAGATAAAGGACAAGACAGAGCGGTGGCGGCACGTGGCAGCAATCGGTGAGGTTGCGTCGAGGCAACGCTACCAGTTGTGCGGGGCGGGCCGTCGAATCACAACCTACCCGAGTTGGTCCAGAATAACCCTAGGGTTTAGCTGGTTCGCTCTGTAATTAGTTGAGCGGTAGAGTAGGAATTAGAATTTAGGATAAGTAGAGGGAGACACCCTCCTCCCATCTCATCTCAGTCATTTGCTCTTTGCTTCTAGGGTTTCCTGCTCGACCAATCCCTGCTGTAGCCAGCTGAGATCCACAGAGAACCATACCTCTGTGTCCCCAGAAATGGGCGAAGAGTTGCTCGGGAGTGGCTGGTGGAGGAGGTGGTGGATTGTGTGTTGTCTCTGTTATCCTCATTACCACCACTACGCCAGCTCCACTGCGAGTCGTCATCATCGCATATATTGATAGCAGGTGATCATAGGTGATGTTGCCATTATTGTAGAGAACAATAAACCATGTCAACTAAATTTATTCGGAAAACGAATTTGCCAAACAATTACAGAGGCATAATAAAATTCAATCCACACTCGCAGCATCACACAATAAGATGCTCATCACATATATGCAAAAGCCAACATAACATCCACAGATGCCCATACATATGGGACTTTCAAAGGTCTTGCGGCCACCGCGCACATAGGTTCCAACACGACCTTACATCAAACCTGATAAACAACAAAGATCAAGGCGCAAAGGATATGTGACAAAGACCACCAGGCACTAAACACGCTATCTAGCCTAGACTCTCATCGGCACATCATCATCATCGTCGCTCGAGACATCCGAAGAGCACTAGAAGAAGCGCGAGGATCTGGGTACTCCTGAGGAAAGATGGGATTCCTCTCGTTCTCTCGACGATGGATCTCTCATGCAGACGGTCATTGTAGTCCTGGAGATGCTGGGGAAGCTGTAACTCCAGGTCTCCCACTGAAGCCTCAGAGCCTATTCTGCTCAGTGGCGCGCATGCCCTCAAGACATACAACCTCGAAGGGACTCCTCAGTCTCAGCCATGATCGGGGACAAGAAGGTCGTCCATCCCCTGCTGGTCACTGAGCTGCTGGGGCAGTGTCTGCTCCCTCTGACGGGCCTGATCTCTCTCGGCGGTCATGTGAGCCAACTCCGCTGTGAGACAGTCTATCTCTGCAGTGTGCTCCTCCTGACTCCGGTGATGTGCGGCTATCTTCTCACTGAGAATATGGTCCAAATGGTCATAGCTGCGTGACAGACACCCATAGGTAGCCATGAGTGCAGCCATAGCACTCCGGCTGGTCCGCATTGTGCTCTCGCTCAAGTGAACTGGCCTCAAGCATAGTGGCACCCGGTGACGCACACCGACTGGTAAGGTCCGCCATCGGGAAGATTCTAGCAGTGGCTTACGTAACACACTCCGGGTGGTCCTCCATAAGTCCGAAGAACAGTATAGAAACCCTGTTAGCTCCATCCCACGGGGTCCTACCTGTAGTGCAAACACCCAGCGGCACCACACATGATCCTGCTCGTCGCGACTGGGCACATCCACCTCTACTGTGTACATGTAGCGGTCCTCCGAAAACTACACACGGTGCCAGTCGTTGCGGGCTCCTGGCCCTCCTGGTATCCGACCAAGTGCAGCACCCTCCAAGGATGGTAGGCATGCCGAACTCGTCCAGGGAATCCTCCGATCCCTCCGCAGTCCATGGCCCCAATAGGTAGTTAGGCCTCCTGCCTCCAGCTGACTTACGGGCAGTACGCTTGGTACGAGCCTTCTGAAATAAGTTTATCCACATAGGTTTTTAATTAGTTGAGAACAACTTTTATTAAGAAAATGGGACGGATATCATAAGGAAAGAAAGTAAGATTAAATGCAAGATTGTATGATCATGATGCATGCACGTAACATACGTCCTCATTGTGTAACAACCTAACGGCTAGACGGTGGCATACGACGTTCATCATAGCATTAAATAGACGTACTATATGTCACAAGAGTGTACCGCAAAAATCATTTCAGCCCTGCCCACAGTATGAATATAATGCATTGCTGAAATTAAATCTAATACTAACTTAGGTGCACACCCGGTATAACAGGTAAGTAGTATATGCACCCAAAATATAATGCTCCCACAATTACATACCTTCACATATACTTGTGTGTAACAGGTATATATTCCGGTACCATCTAGCACACACTAGATCGGCGGTTGTCTGATCATGCTCTCCCTACTTACACTACTCATTCCTTAAATTTACCCGCAATTAAATGCTTTTACTTGTACCCGTGTGCATACGTGTACAAGTTCCAGTACCAAACTAGCTCTCCCTAGACCAACGTTTGTTTGGTCATGCTCTCGCAACTCACTTATTACCTTGGCGTAAAGGCAAATGATCCATACATTACTATTCCAAGGAATAGCACCCAAACAATTCCCCATTGCCGTATGGACGACAGTATACAACAGAATTTAACATGATGCAAGACCCCCAAGTTAGTACTTAAATAGCCACCTAAGATCCTACTGGGCATAACGACTTGATCACTGGCACACCTTAGTTTTCATCCTTAGGATTTCAAATCCTACTATAACTATAAGTTGGCAAATACTACTTTATTCTTTAGAAAATACTGGTTTTCAATACACTCATGAACAGTAACGCTAAACTTGCTCCGATGCCAGCTGTGACAGAACCGACCAATTTATACCAGATTAAGCACCGAAACCTCTGGTTTCGCAAAGATTATCATGTACTTAAGCTCGTACAAACCCGGTAGTCCAGAAATCTCGAAGGATTTCAAATCATTTCAACTTTAGCCAAGATCGTAATCGTCCAGCGTACATGTCCACGAGTTACATCACAGTTCGCACACAGTTGAAATACATCAGAGTACGAAATATATTTACAAACCATAGTTTGGAAACAGTAGCGGAAGCAACATAGTTTTAAACATAAGTTCATGTGTTCTCAATACGGTGCCATCAGCCTGATCAGGTCCACAAAAGCATCAGGAAAGATAAGAAGCGACCATGCCCATGGTCTAGTCATCACCCGTTACAGGGTACACGCAGTTCTCACAGTAGCCATAGAAGCATTGTCCATCTGCAACAACAAGAGAATAAAACCCTGAGTACAAGAAGGACAGCTAGACTTACCCGTCATAAACCAGAAATAATGAGACTCCAAGGATCATGAGGCTTTATGTGGGGTTGGCTACATATACCATTGCATGAAAGTTCTTTTGTATGTAAAACTCAACTTAGGGTGTTGGCAGTCACTTTTATAATTAATCCTACCTCACTGTTGGTAAATTAACGCACACTCTACTTTATCCGCAAGCGCAAAAATAAAATCTACCGATGTAGCACTTTACCGAGTAACCCAGTTTTAAATATCGAACCCAAAGGAACGGATAGTTTTAAGTCTTAAAGTCTAACCCCTGAGTAGCTAACAAGGACGGAGAATCTAGAAGTATAAAGGGGATCACTAGGCTGTCTAATTCTAATTTAAGAGTGATATGTTTATATTATTCTTAGTGGGGAAGTTGCCATAAAAGGTCACAAACAGAGTATGAATCTTTTATGCAAATGTATAATCCTACCAAGCCTACACACGGGTAAGTGGACTATAGAAGAATCAACAAGGCTATAAGAGTCACCCTTGCGAATAACCACTACTAACCGGCGTTATAGGAGGCATTTATGAGCTATCAAGTCTAAGCACCATGCTTACACTATCCAACTACTCTAACTCTGCGCATCTAGAATTAAAGTACTCAAAAGAGAGTCATAAACCTTAAGAATAATAAGAACAATGGCTCATACTTAATATAGACGTTGATTACCGAAACAATCGCTGAAGCAAGTTGAAGATGAACTCGAATCCACAGGTACAAGATGATGAAGTTGATTCGACAAGCCGGAGCTCCTTCTTGATCTCTTCCTCTCTCTCTCTCTTCTAGTTCTAGTATAAGACTAGGTTCTAAACCTAAACTAGAGGGTAACTAGTCTTCTACTTGAAAGCTGGCTCTTGAGGTCTTCTTCTAGGGTTTCTGAATGAGGCGTAGACTTTTCTGAGAGATACTTGATCTACCCTGGGGCCTGGAGGCCTGTTTATATAGCCCTGAGGGATTAAACGGGGCCGTTAGATCAAACCGACTTCAGGGCGGTGGAGATGCATCCTAGGAGGCGGTGGAAGAAGGTTCCGGAAGGCGAGGCCATTGGGCCCATGGGGTGGGTCATAGGGTGGGACCGGTCGGTCCCACCTAGCGGCCTCTCAGGTGGCCCGCCTCGTGGTGTCCTCTGGTGTCCTCTAGGTCCTTCTGGAGTATTCTTGACGTGCCGGTTCCGTAATCTTCCGTCGTGTTTCCTTCTAGAGAGAAGTAATCAGTGTTGGTTTTCCTGTTTAGTCCCTGCAGAATCAACACATTCACCAAAACTCGTGGAATATTGTCAATTAAAACCCTAAACCTTTATTGGTGTTGAATTCATGCCCTTTTCATATATTATTTATCCTTTAATTTTGATAGATACCAGTGTGCATGTTTTGTAGATCTAGGACCTTCACTCTGTAGAATTGAGAGTGACTTCTCCATGTTTTGCTCAAGAGTGTGTCCTGCTCATAAAAACAAGGTAGAGATCAAGTGCATGGGCTCTGTTGGTGGAAAAACACCAACAAAACCAAAAGTTTTGTTTATTCCCCTCTAACCTTAGCACATTTGCACAAGACAAACTTGTTGTTTATGTGTCCTATTCATCTTAACATGAGTGATAGGATCAGAGGATGAGCATGAAAGTAACATCTTACAATATTTAACAGATCAGATTACTTAACCCAAGGAAGGATAATCTATGCATAAGGTGTTGATCTTTTCATGATTGAGATATATCATCTTCCAAAGGTTAGATGCACAACATTTTAGCTCATTTAGTTAAGACAGTGAGATTCAAGAGAATAAAGCTAGGAACAAAGATCAAAGGACTAACATGTTGAGTTGATTAGGTTGGATCAAATGAGGTGCAACTTAACATGTTTAGTTCTTTATTTATGTTCATACTAGAATCAAGAAGCTTTTACAGTGATTGTTACTTACCTTGAAATGTTACTTTGTCATTGGAGAGTGATTGTGCTGAACCCTTGTGGAAGCTCCTCTTGTCTAGCTGGTTGTTGTTTATGAATGACTTGTCTTCTCTTGTTTGTCTCACAGTGTGATTGAGAGGAGGAAGATCACAGTGGAATCATCTTTAGAGGTATCGACCTTCCTTCTCTTGTGTCAACTTATCAGTGAGGCGCATTGTTCCTCGAGTTTGCTGACTAGGATCCTCTCTCTTTCTGTATTAATTTTATACTATGAGGATGTAGGGACAGTTCCGCATTCTTCTCTTGTCAACCTTTCTTGTTTTCCTTTAATCATTAGGTTGGCAAGAAACTTGAATTTAGAGCTGCTACTCGAGTGCCTCCATGAGAGTCTTTTGTCTTGTAATGTCACAACTGAGACTTGTCCTCTCACAGTGTCTAGATGATGGAGATCTTATCGGCTGTTCTTCTTGATTTGCTGGCTCACGTACTATCTCTCCATCTTCTAACTCTTGTGGTGCAGTGGCTTCATCCTTCATGATGCCCTCCTCATTCTTGGCAGTTGGTTCTTCCCTTGACGTCTTCTCTTAGTTCTCTTTGGCTGCTCATAAGTGTGTATGTTGTTGTTGAGATGCAGCGAAAGATCCAAAAGTTGACTTCTCCAGGTCCGACAAAGATGACATTGATGGTGTTCAAGAACGATCTTCCAAGAATGAGTGATGGATCATATTCTTCTTCTCGACTGGGACAACATCTAGTGGTTTGTACTGATCAAAGTGATAGGTATGAGATCAATATGTCTTGAAGCTGGTTTTCTCCTTCCCCCCTTGATTGTGAAATACATCTAGACAACGGAATTGTCTCTCCCAGGCTGGCTTGTGAAGTAGATGGATTCCCAAACAACATGTTCATGTTTTGGATTTGTAGATCTTGCTATTGTTGTAGTGGTATCATCTTGTCTCCCAAGCTAGCTCTCGATTAGAAAAGAGGATAACTTCCCACTTCTTGTCTTGGTGTCTTGGGCAATGAAGGTTGCAGGCATAAGTTGTCTCATATGAGGTAAGTTGCATCCTATTTGTCATCAGTGCCCAAGCAAGACTCAAAGCTAAGCTAGCACCATTTGTGATCTGAGAGTAGGTTTGGTGTGTCTATGGTTTGAGTTTTGGATCTTCAATGTTCAGACCAAACCATGGATGAACAAAATCTCTCATGTGTAATGTTAGTGGACATATACCCTAAGGATTGCAAGAATTTGAAGCATGAGTTATTATCCACAACTTATGTATTTTGCATCTATGCTAATAAAAGATGTTTTTAGGATTATTTTAGCATAGACTAGTATTTTATGTGTTGGCTGCACTTTAACATGATTCAAGGCAAAAGATAACTTGCAGTAGAAGACAAAATAAATAAACTTTGATACTCACAGTTCTTTCATCCATGATGAATGAGCTGAGTCTTCATTATGCAAGAGTTGTTGAAGTTCATTGTACGCCTTGCTTCATCTCCAGTGTGAGTTCATCTCAGGACTTTCCCAAATTAATATTGAAAGTTCCTACAGGGGTTAGTCTAACAAAATATCCAACATCTACTATAGCATACTATCGGCTCAAAAATCAACCTAGACACCATGTCTAATTTGATCTAGGAAGGCATTTTAACTTAATTGCTTAACTAAAAGCCTTTGAAAGCAAGATCACCACTCCTAAACTAGGCACCATGCTAATTTAAGAGATGTATGAAAGTACTCAAACCTAAACATATAATATAGCGAATGAGGGTAGCATGAAAGTATTATAGAGATTTATTCAGATGGTGATGAAGAGAGCATGATTAGTATATGAGCATATCTTAAAGGTAGGGATAACCAACATAGCAACACAGCAAGAGATGCTCTTAGAAAGTCCATTCCCCAAGCTTGGATTTTGCAAATCAAGATTGATGAATGTAATTCAATGTTACATGGTGATTGATTGGGCATACCTTGTGTTTGTTGTTCCTTCGTTCTTTTCTGCTCTAGACCTGGAAAGGTTAGTGATAAGAATACCCGAAGGAATAATTTCATAATTATATTTCTATGCTCATTACAGAAGGAAGTGCAGCAGAAAGGTAGGCGTAGCTAATAACCAGATGTTATGATAGGGTGTAAGGATTCTAGTGGTTATAGCTTGCGCTCGTGGGGTAGTGATAGATAAGAGTGAAATTCGAAAACAACATTCATAAGAATGACACAAAAAATGATGAAAAGACTGGGACAAAAGGAAAAGATAAAAGTATGATTACAAGGTTAAACTAAGACTTAAGATGATCTACCGTTCCCCGGCAACGGCGCCAGAAATGCTTGTTGGTATAATTAACGCACACTCTACTTTATCCACAAGCGCACAGTAAAATCTACCGATGTAGCATTTCACCGGAGTAACCCAGTTTAAATATCGACCCAAAGGAACGGATAGTGTTAAGTCTTAAGTCTAACCCCTGAGTAGCTAACAAGGACGGAGAATCTAGAAGTATAGAGGGGATCACTAAGGCTGTCTAATTCTAATTTAAGTGTGATATGTTTATATTATTCTTAGTGGGGAAGTTGCCATAAAAGGTCACAAACAGAGTATGAATCTTTTATGCAAATGTATAATCCTACCGAGCCTACACACGGGTAAGTGGACTATAGAAGAATCAATAAGGCTATAAGAGTCACCCTTGCGAATAACCACTACTACCGGCGTTATAGGAGGCATTTATGAGCTATCAGTCTAAGAACCATGCTTACACTATCCAACTACTCTAACTCTAGCGCATCTAGAATTAAAGTACTCAAAAGCGAGTCATAAACCTTAAGAATAATAAGAACAATGGCTCAAACTTAAATATAGACGTTGATTACCGAAACAATCGCTGAAGCAAGTTGAAGATGAACTTGAATCCGCAGGTACAAGATGAAGAAGTTGATCCGACAGGCCGGAGCTCCTTCTTGATCTCTTCCTCTCTCTCTCTCTCTCTCTCTCTATCTAGTTCTAGTATAACTAGGTTCTAAACCTAAACTAGAGGGGTAACTAGTCTTCTACTTGATAGCTGGCTCTTGAAGTCTCCTTCTAGGGTTCTTCTAAATGAGGCGTAGACTTTTCTGAAGAGAGACTTGATCTACCCTGGGGCCTGGTGGCCTGTTTAAATAGCCCTAAGGGATCAACCGCAAACGTTAGATCAAACCGACTTCAGGGACGGTGGAGATGCATCCTAGGAGGCGGTGGAAGAAGGTTCCGAAAGGCGGCGGAGCCCATCGGGCATAGGGGGTGACCGACCGGTCATAGGGTGGGACCGGTCGGTCCCACCTGGTGGCCTCTCGGGGTGTCCCACTCGTTGGTGTCCTCTGGTGTCCTCTAGGTCCTTCTGGAGTATTCCTGACGTGCCGGTTTCATAATCTTCCATCGGTTTCCTTCTAGGAGAAGTAATCAGTGCTGGTTTTCCTGTTTAGTCCCTACAGAATCAAAAATTCACCAAAACTCGTGGAATATTGTTAATTAAAACCCTAAACCTTTATGGTGATTGAATTCATGCCCTTTTCATATTTATTATCGTTTAATTTTGATAGATAACCAGTGTCAACACTCACTAGGTTTGCACCTGAACTATAGCAAGCACTTGACTAATTATTCAAGCAAGAGTGACTATTTCATCAATAGCCTTTCAGGTTCCAAAACATAACCATCTTTAGTTCCATAAGTTCTACGGGTAGTGATCTACAGTCAATTACTCACTGTCCAGGAGCGATGGCGATTATAATCGATTCCTACCCAGTTGGGGATAAAATGTCGCACACTCGCCCGATCACACACCTGCGCTGTCGTGTAGCCGTCTGCCACTCAGGAGATTCGAGAACACAACGCGTGGGACGGCCATGGGCCCTTCTACACCGGGGGTTATCTCAATGCCAGGTCGCTCAAGCTATAACTGCCCACGGACATGCCAGGTCTGTCAGGCCCCGCCTGTCCATGGATCATGCCAGGTTGCTCAGAATAGTTGCCCACGGTACAATTGAGGCCCTGGGTGTTAGGCGTCAACATCTCCATCACCGGCTCGAATAACTTACTCGGCTTCACGGGAGGTACTCCGACCTACTCCGTTAAGTGATTGACGCGTTCAATTTGACTGAAGGGACACTTCCCAAAACGGTCCTATGCAACACAGATGGGAGACTACTAGCACATAGAAGCCATGTTCTGTTGCTCCTACATCCCGCCCGGTCTCAGATTAATTAACACATGGTTATCTCCATGATAGCACAGGCTAGTCATGAGCAGTATCCACCTATATGTAGAAGACAGGAGATCTTCCGACTTTTACCCGGTCTAAGCAGGGCTAAGCATATAAACGAGCCTAGCCTAGCAGGGATATCAAGATAATGATTGTGGTGGACAAGGTATAGTAAAATGCATCAACGGTGGCAATCAACTCCTATGAACCTAGTGCAACAAGCATATCAAGTTAATCCGTAATTAATTTGCAACCATAGGAGTTAAATGCTCCGGGGCTTGCCTCTCTCAAAGTCAGACGGGTGGTGGTCTTGGCACTCGGCAGTTCCTTGCGTCGACCCCTCCGGTCTCCTCAAGCAAGGCCTCCTCCAGGCTCGGCTCTTCCTGCTGCGGCGGTTTCTGGGTCTCTTCTGCCGATCCTGTATGATGCATAAACATGTATGAATAGGATGAATGCCATAGAATGCTTATGTGATGCAACATGGTTAACGACAATTCAGGAGATAAGCACATGTCATCTACTACATTCTCTTCAACAAAGTAGTCAACACCATCCAGCGACTCTGAAATACCTTATCACCTAATAACCCATTTAACCTTCCTACATCAATTAAGACATTTCATCATCATAGCATTATCTAATTATTTATTTTATTTATCTTTCTTACTCACCCAAACAACCTATTAAAACATGCTTATAACAGCAACCCATCACAAACAGTTCTAGAAAAATCTACAAAAATTACTTCAGGTTAACAATATGGAAATCAGGCCACTATCCAAATTTCATGTCATTTGGACTCAAACACTATTCTCTATGAAAAAGACAAACAACATGATGAAAAGGTGCTTCGAACTACACATACTAGAAAAAGTGTCAAACAAAAAATTCACATTTTTCTTTGAACTTCTTAGTACAAGAGCAATCTACAAAAATTATCACGTTCATATCATCTATATTCTATTTACTAAAAATCCTACAAGAAAACAACATTTAACCACTTTAATGTTACTGCCAATAATCTTCATAAAATATACCATATTATATTTTTCCTAGGTACTACTCATCTACACAAACCTAACAAAATTAGAATCACATTTTTCTGAGCTATACAGAATTTGTTATGCATTTCTAAGTTAACAACTATTTGCTTAATTAATTAAACTGCACACAAAAGTATCACAAAATATGCATTCAATATTTTTAATAGGTAGCTCTTTTCATTTCCAACACAACAAAATTTGTTTCACATCATTTGGACTTGAAATGAGCCTTGTATGAATTTTAGAAGCTTTTAACCTATTTCTGCAAAAACTGATTTAAAGAAAACCCGACCTAACGCACGTAGGGACATCCGGTTTCGTGCACCCGCAGACACTAGAAAAAAGCTAGACACACCCGGCTAACCCGAGTGCTAGTGCACACGAACTCTTCTCCTCCTCTCTCCCACTCACTGCCAGCGGGGTCCACTGGCCAGGTGACCCCACGTCAGCGGTTAACCGGCCCACGTGTCAGCGACACGATCAGCCCCGCCGGCATTGACCGGCGCTAGCTCGCCGGCGGCGAGGTTTCCGGCGCAACCGACTACACCCTCTAAACTCGTCTTCGCGAGGCAGACACGGTCGGCTAAGTCTCCATGCCACACCGGAGCAAGCTCGACGGTGGCCATGGCGGAGCGGTGGCGCTGCGACCCGACGAGGTTCTTCCGGCGATTCCGAGGCTCGGCAACGCGAGCACTAGCTCAAGCAAACCCTAAGCAACCTACTAGGGCGACTATCGAGCCATGCCGACCCCGGCATTGCTCGGTACCACGCACGGCGGCGGTTCCGCGGCGGACATGGCCGTGACAAGGCTCGGTTCCGGCCGAAACACGGCGAGAGAGAGGTCTCCATCTAACCCTAGGCAACTACAGAGGTAGAGGAGGTGAGAACGGGGCTTGGTTCGGGGTGGTTCTAGTCGGAGATGGTCGGGCCACACAATGGTCATGGTGGCGGCCATGATGGAGGTCCGAGGTTGGCACTCGGCGTTCCGCCGGCTAGAGGGAAGGAGAGGGGAAACCAACCCATGCAAGTGAGAGAGGAGGTTAGGGCGAGAGGTTGACGGAAGGAATCGGGCGCGGCGCTCTGGGCAGCGAGGAATCACTCGCCGGAGTTCGGCGGGTGGCGGCGGCCCTCTCAACTGGAGAAGATAGAGCAGAGGGAGGACGAGTGAGTGAATGAAAGGCTCGGTTGCAAGCGAGCGCGAGTGGGAGAGGAGGCAAAGGCGGGCGCGGCAACGGGTTCATTGCACCTGGCCGCTTCTCGTCTTGCCGTCCCGACCGGACGCGGCGGCGGCCGGGGAGCGGCGGCCACGCGGCGGCAAGGCAGAGAGGGGGACAAAAGGAGCTGTTGGCTCGGCAGAAACCGTGGGCGCGAGCGGCGGTTTGGGCGGCTTGCAAAGCGGGCGAGCGGGCGCTGCAGCGGCGGCTCCGGCGTACGAGCGTGCGGGCGAGCGGCGCGCTCGCGAGGAGGAGGGAGAGAGAGGGGTTGACAAACGGGCTCACCAGGGTTTAAACAAAAGAGGGTTTTTGCTAATTTCTTTTCTACCCTATATCTCCCAAACTAAGCCGAACTAGAAAAGGTCATAAAAGCAAAGTTGCTTAGAATTTTGCAAGGAACAATTCATCTTTAAGGCTCAAGTCCAAATTCTGCCTGGGAAAAAAAGAATTTCACTCCTAGCCATTTTTCTAATGCAAGAAATAAACATTAAATAACTTTTCTAAAAAAGTGCTTTTAAGCAAAGTTGTTCCCTTTGCCAAGATCTACAACTTTGTTTAGGCACTTGGTCAAAAAAAACAAAGCATCTAATGGCTATACTAGAGACTATGCAAGGACTTAAACAAACATACACATAAATGCAATGAAATGATATGATGCCATGCTCATGCTATGTCAAGTTATGCATTTAGAGTTGCTTAACACTAGGGTGGTTACAACCACGCCCCGCCCAACCAGCTCCAGAAGGAGTCATGGGATCCAGATCCCCGCCCTGAATCTAGCAGCAATCAGGAACGCCACAACAAACCGCGATAGCCGTAGAGGCGGCAAAGGCGGCGGAGCCGACAACGTGCTGGAAATAACCCAAGTGTCGGGCCGCGAGACCTCGTGACCACATCACCGAAAGATCCGATCTGCACAACTACATTGATGACTCCAAAGACACAAGGCTTCGCCAGGAGATGGAGAGGCGTAACAAATGGGATCGCGAGCACGATCTCCTAGATCAAACCCTCACTGGTCCAAGGCAGTTTACAAAAAGAATCAGGTCGGTCATTTGGCCAAGAGGTTTCAAGATTCACAACCTGAGGTCGTATGATGGAAAGGCAGATCCTCGTAATGGATCATGCTATACGAAGACTGTATGTGGCGGGCATCTGGTGGAGGAGGAGACGTCATGGCCAACTATCTGCCGGTGGTCCTCAATCAAGCGGTGAGCCAGTGGCTTCTGAGCCTCCCATCTGATTCTTTCGACAGCTGGTCTGACCTGAAAAAGGCAATCGTATCTAACTTCAAAGCCACCTGCCAGCAGCCTGCCAGCAAATATGACCTAGAGCACGTCAAAGATCGCCCTGGTGAACTTCTACGAGAATACATCCGTCATTTCTCCGACGCTCGGATCCGGGTAGCCAACGTCACGGACGACGAGTCCATCTCAGCTTCATTAGAGTCCTACATCACCACGAAGGACTGAGAAATAAGCTGTTACGTAAAGAACCAAGGACGGTTCGAGGAATTATCAATATAGCTCAGAGTTGGGCCCAGCTGAAGGATCGAAAGTGCTACAGAAAGCGACCAGAGTGGGGTGAATGGGGGCCTCAAAATTTCTTTTTAGAAACTTGTTGCCACTGTCCCGAGAATCACCAAGAGCAAACCTAGAGCTCGATAGAATCCATGACCCTAGATGCGAAAAGACCCTGTCTGGAACCTTACTGGACAGGCATCGGACGCTGGCTACAGTGAAACCCTAGCGTCCGATGCTTGACCCCCGGATGCGTCCGATGACAACGGACGCTCCGATGGTCAGCGTCCGATGCTTCTTAAAAGCGTTGTCAGATGACACGTGGCACCGGATGCGTCCGATGTGATGAAAAATAGCGTCTGATGCTCCCGAAACAACACTCTTCTTCCGTTGATTCAACTCGATCTCCTCCGAATCAAAAGCTCTAAGGCTTAGACTTGGTATGAGGAGTTCCAAGGAGGTTCTAGTGAGCTATCCCAAAGAGATCATGGCTCGAACCTAACTCCAAATCGATGAATCGGAAGAATTGGGGCCAAGGGAGTAAAAAAAAAACCGATTCGATACGAAAATCGACCGATTACTAGCTCGTGAGGTTAGAGGTGAATTCTTCGGTGGAAAGAAGCGCCTCATGATCTAGAACAACTCAGTTCAAACGGATTTGCAAAAGATGCAATGAGTAGAGAGATCGATCAACGGGAAAATCGTGGAGAAAAGCAAACCCGCGAAGAACAACACCAAAACGCGAATCACAACACGAATTTGCAACCGTGTGGCTACCACACGCTACAATAGTGAGATTACGGTTCTCACTTCCTCAAAATCTCACGAACACAGAGGTATGATGTCTTCTATGTGGATCTCAGTTCGCTACAGCAGGGGATTGGGAGAGCAGGAAACCCTAGGTGGAAAATAGCAAATGACTGAGATAGATTGGGAGGTGGGTGTCTCCCTCTACTTATCCTATTCTAATTCCCCCTCCTCTACCCTAGTTATTTACAGAGCGAACCAGCGAAACCCTAAGGTATTCTGGACCAACTCGAAGTAGATGCTGATCCGACGGCCACGCCCGCACAACTGTATCGTTGCCTCGACGGCCAACCTCACCGATTGCCGCCACGTGCCGCCCACCGCGCTGTCCTTTTCATGGACTCCGCCGCCCCGGTTTTGAGGCCCAAACCGGGAAAACCAGCCTTCACGACCAACCCCAGTTTTGAGGCCCAAACCGGGAAGCCAGCCGTGCATCGCCGAGTTTTGTGGCCCAAATTCAGAAACCCACCAGCGCCCAGGTTTTGAGGCCCAAACCTGGAAATCGTCCTCAGCCCGAGTTTTGGGGCCCAAACACGGAAAACAGCAACACCCAGGTTTTGTGGCCCAAACCTGGAAACCGTCCTCAGCCTGATGGTTTTTCCGTGGCTCAACCATCAAACCGAGCTGAAGAGGGGATGCACCGCATACACCCAGTCCACCGACACATGTCCCAGGTTCTCGACCCGATGCGAGCCAACACTGTGCCCCGCAAGTCTTCGCTCGTCACTGTCCCAGGCTGTCAGCCAACAACAGCTGATCCTCAGGCCACCGGTCCCTCAATCCAAGCCTCACGTCCGCCCTTCACCGCTCTCAGTCCATCGGCATGACA
Source organism: Coix lacryma-jobi var. lacryma-jobi (assembly GCA_009763385.1). Classification (NCBI taxonomy): domain Eukaryota; kingdom Viridiplantae; phylum Streptophyta; class Magnoliopsida; order Poales; family Poaceae; genus Coix; species Coix lacryma-jobi. The sequence continues at coordinate 126,084,946 of CM019827.1, read as the reverse complement.
CGTCTCTACTTGACCTTCACCTTGCCTTCGATCACTGTATCCGTGCTCGACACCTGCACAACACAAGCCAAAGAACATGCGCATCAAACCCGTTGACAATCACTCATCACTCGAGACTCGGCATACACCCATGTATTCGCAATCTCCCTAAAGATGGCAACGGGGCGGGTTTAGACCCGAAACCCGCGGGTTTTAGACCCGGCGGGGCGGGGCGGGTGGGTCTAGTTTTGGCCCTGCGGGTTTGCGGGTTCGGGGACCTGAAACGGGGGGCGGTCGGGTTCGGGTTTAGATTTCCCCGCGGGGTGCCCGCGGGGACCCGAAATGTTGCTGTTGTATTGCAATAAATGTCATATGTTGGTCGCACAAATATTTTCATTAATCAAAAAAACTGTATTCAGCTCTATATTCTTATTCCTGACTACTAAAATTACATTTTAGGTTCTTGATCTTGTATTTTTATTACTATTTGCATGGTACAAAATATACTTATATAGTGAAAATATTAATTTTATAATGTTATTGTGTTGTCGAAACTCAGGTTTCGGGTCCCGTCGGGTTCGGGGGGCGGGGGGGGGCGGATTCTGACCCGAATCGGGGTTCAGGTGCGGGGCGGGTTTTCTTAGCGGGTTTCGGGGGTGGGTCCGCGGATTCTCCACCCGCCCTGAACCCGACCCGTTGCCATCTCTAATCCTCCCCCTTGATGAGTGCATTGTCAACTACTCACACAAATCATAATGGAATAGAAGAAGAGAAGAAGAAAAAGAGAGAACTCGACCAAATGACCCAAAAGCATAGCAAAGCCGAAGAAGGTCAAGTGGAAAGAGCAAGACAACTTGGTCCCCAAAGACATGGGCAACGGCTCGATGCAACCAAGCAACGCAAAGCTAGCCTGTGAAGAAGAGGTGGAACAGGCTCAACACCGCTAGCAGGAAAGCTCGATACCAATTGAAAAACCAATTGAGGTTCAAGCAAAATAGAGCTAGCCCTCAAGAAAGCAGGCAGAACGGGCTCAACACCGCTAGCGAGAAAGCTCGATACCAACTGAAACAAAAGAGCTCGAAACAAAGTGAAGAATACCAACTGAAGAGCAAAAAAGCTCGATACAGTTGAGAAACATGCGGATACAAGGGTGTATGTCGAGTCTCGAGTGATGAGTGATTGTCAACGGGTTTGATCGCAGGTTCTTTGGCTTGTGTTGTGCAGGTGTCGAGCATGGATACAGTGATCAGAGGCAAGGTGAAGGTCAAGTAGAGACGTGCCGTGCTGATGGACCGAGAGTGGCGAAGGGCGGACGTGAGGCTTGGACTGAGGGACCGGTGGCCCGAGGATCAACTGTGGTGGCTGACAGCCTGAGACAGCGACGAGCGAAGACTTGTGGGACATGGTGTTGCTCGGGTCGAGGACCTGGGGACACGTGTCGGTGGACGGGGTGCACGGGCGGTGCATCCCTTCTACAGCTTCGGTTTGGTGGTAGAGCCAGAGAAAAAACCATCGGGTGGACGGTTTCCAGGTTTGGGCCTCAAAACCTGGGCGCGGATGGTTTCCGAGTTTGGCCACAAAACTCGGGCCGAGGACGGTTTCCAGGTTTGGGCCTCAAAACCTGGGTGTGCGGGGTTTCTGAGTTTGAGCCACAAAACTCAGGCGATGGACGGCTGGTTCCCGGTTTGGGCCTCAAAACTGGGGGTTGGTCGTGTGAGCTGGTTTCCCGGTTTGGGCCTCAAAACCGGGGGCGAAGTCCGGGAAAGGACGAGCAGAGACGCGGTGCCAGCACGTGGCGGCAATCGGTGAGGTTGCGTCGAGGCAACACTACCAGTTGTGCGGGCGTGGCCGTCGGATCACCAGCACCTTCGAGTTGGTCCAGAATAACCCTAGGGTTTAGCTGGTTCGCTCTGTAATTAGAGAGGGGTAGAGTAGGAATTAGAATTAGGATAAGTAGAGGGAGATACCCTCCTCCCTTCCTATCTCAGCCATTTGCTCTTTGCCTTCTAGGTTTTCCTGCTCTCCCCTCCACTGCTGTAGCAAATGAGATCCACAGAGAAGAGAACAATACCTCTGTGCCCGTGAGATTTTTGAGGAAGTGAGACCGTAATCTCACTATTGTAGCGTGTGGTAGCCACACGGTTGCAAATTCGTGGTTGTGATTCGCGTTTTGCTTGTGTTCTTCGCGGGTTGCTTTTCTCCACGTTTTTCCCGTTGATCAATCTCTCTACTCGGTGCATCTTTTGCAAATCCGTTTGAACTGAGTTGTTCTAGATCGTGAGCACTTCTTTCCACCGAAGGAAATCATCTCTAACCTCACGAGCTAGTAGATCGGTCGATTTTCATTTTGGATCGAGTTTGTTCCTTTTGTCCTGAATTCTTCCAATTCACCGATTTGGAGTTAGGTTTGAGCCATGATCTCTTTGGGATAGCTCACTAACCTCCTAGGAACTCCTCATACCAAGTCTAAGCCTTGGTGCTTTTGATTCGGAGGAGAGATCGGATGATTTTCGCGGAAGAACATTGCAGTATCGGGACCATCAGACGCTGTGTTCTTGAGCATCGGACGCTGAGTCGTTTCCATCGGAGCGTCCGGTGCCACGTGTCGTCTGACAGTGTTTTGAAGGAGCATCGGACGCTGACCATCGGAGCGTTCGTTGCCATCGGACGCCCGGGGGGTCTAGCATCGGACGCTAGGGTTTCACTGTAGTCAGCAGCGCTGATGCCAGTCCAGTAAGGTTCCAGAGAGGTCCTGTTTGCATCGGACGCGTCCGGTGCTTGGCCATCGGACGCTACCAGCGTCCGATGCAGCGATTTCTTCACTGTTTCGTCCGCAGTTTGATCGTTTGACTTCGGATTTGGTTTTGGGTTTTTGCGTTGGATTTCTGACTTCGTGCTCTACAGAAATCGAACTTCCCGCTTTGCAAAATAGCCTGAATCCCCCTCGCCTTGCTCGGGGGAGGTTGAGGTTACCCAAAGTCCATCCTGTCACTAGTTGACTTGCGTGAACTTGGGTGAGAAAGTTTTTGTGGTGTCCCGCTGTGTTCTTAGGGAACATCCACCCATTCTCTTGGGTCGTGGACATCACGCACATCGGTGTGCCCTTGGGGTTGATTCTCAGGACAGTGGCGACAAGTTTCCGAAAGGAAAATTTGTAGCTCCCATTCACCCCCCCCTCTGGTCGCTTTCTGATTGCAATCTCGGTCCTTCAAAACACATCCACAAAGCAAAACTGCTAGTCCCTCAAGATAGAGGCACAGAGGCTCAACACAACTAGCATAAAATCGCTCCATACAATTGAAAAACTCCATAATACATCAAGCAAGCAACTCCCCCTACAATAGTGCACACAACTAGGATATGATATGATTTCTCCCCCTTATGATTTGGCAAGAATTTCTCCCCCTTAGTTGATAATGCACTATCAAGCAAATTTCTCCCTTCCAAAATGCATATGAGTCAAAAATGCAAGTTAGCAGCTTCAGGAGTATAGTCAATAGAATGAAAAGATGCTCTACACAGTCCTGATCCGAATGACTCAACAATATACACACATGCCTAGCAAAGGCTCAAACTGATCACCAAATACGAAATATGAACATATGAGCAAAGTGAGCAGTTTTTAGCCAAGAAGGTATTCACCATCAAAATAGCACTAAACATGTATAGACAGGAGGTCAAACAAGTGCTAAACATGTATGCAAGGTGAGCTACCCCTAGCAAAGTTTAATCATCATGCTATAGAATGAAACATAGACTTGTGATTTCAGATTTTAATCGGAGTTGCAGCGGTGAAATTACACAAGTTCAAAATTTAGAATATGATTGCAAGAGGTTGAAAGCTTGTCATAGCCTAACTTTTCAACTGAGCTAAGCCTATGCAAATGCAATCAAAAGCCTAAAGCGTCGGTTTCGGTCATACACTACACGGCTCAAGTTTAACTCAATGTGCAATGAGAAATAGTCTCGATACCGTGATGTGCTGACGAGCAATCCATCTCGATCTTTTCTATTCACTTAAAACTTGGTTCAATTTTACGATAGAATATGAACATACCAAGCAAGTGAATGACTCAGAACTAGAGACATAGAACCTAGCATATATGAAAAGCACAAGTGAATTCAATACATCCTACCATGCTAGTTGCATATCTTAATGGTGAACAATTTCAATTTTAAGTTCATTAAGCATATTCACCATATACAAAATAGCTCAGCTCACAACATGTATCAGTGATCAGAAAGAGCATAGCTACAAGCATCATCATATAGCATCGGAGCATACTAGATAGAGCAAAATCACATTCTAAAGATTATATACATGAAGCTCTAAAAATAAAGATGCATGATGAAATGCAAAGATGACTATCAGAAACAAGAACAAATGAAAGAAAAAGAGTCAGTCTATAATACAATAGACAAAATGTTTCCCCCATCTAAAAGGGAAACACACACCCAAGCTCACCTCTCAACCTAGCAAAGGTTGATTGGTCCAAAGGCTCGGTAAAAATATCATCCAACTGATGATGAGTATCGACATGGCGAAGGTCGATATCACCCTTCTCATAATGGTCTCGCAGAAATTGAAAGCACACATCAATGTGTTTGGTCTTAGAATGCAGTACGGGGTTCTTAGCAATGCTAATAGCACTCTGCTGTCACAAAGTAAAGGGCACGCGAGAAAAGCTCAGACCAAAATCACGCAAAGTGGCCATCATCCAAAGAAACTGAGAACAGCAGCTAGCCGCAGCAACATATTCAGCCTCTGTGGTAGACTATGCGACACTAGACTGCTTGCGAGAAGACCAAGATACAAGAGAAGAGCCTAAAAAACTGACAAGTCCCAGAAGTGGACTTGCGCTCAAGTCGGCAACCAGCTAAATCGGCATCAAAATAACCACAAAGGGAGAGGGTGGAGGAAGCTGAATACCAAATCCCAAACTCAGGTGTGAAGCATAAGTACCTCATAATGCGCTTGACTGCCTGATGGTGGAAGGTGCACGGCGACGACTGAAATCGTGCGCAAAGACACACCGTGAACTGGATGTCCGGGCGTGTCGCCGTCAGGTACAGCAGCGACCCGATCATACTCCGGTACTCCTTCTGGTCCACAGCTTCTCCATCCTCGTCCGCATCCAGGGCCGTCGTGGTCGACATGGGTGTTGGAAGAGGCTTGGCCTCACCCATATCGAACTTCTTCAGGAATCCTTGGTATACTAGCCCTGGTGCACAAACATCCCCTTCGGGATTGCTTAATTTGCAACCCGAGAAAGAATGTCAACTTGCCCATCATGCTCATCTCAAACTCTCTGCTCATAAGATCTGCAAACTTGGCAACCAAAGCGTGAGAAGAACCACTGAAAATGATATCATCCACGTAAATCTGGACCAAGAGAGTGTCATTGCCTTGCTTGAGGAGAAAAAGCGTTTTATCCACACATCCCATTTTAAAACCCTTAGCAAGCAAAAAGGTTTTCAACCTATCATACCAGGCTCTAGGGGCTTGTTTCAAACCATACAAAGCTTTGTGAAGTTTAAAAACATGGTTTGGAAACTTGGGATTTTCAAAACCCGGGGGTTGTTTCACATACACCTCTTCTTCTATGTAGCCATTTAGGAAGGCACTCTTGACATCCATTTGAAAAAGTTTAAACCCTTTGGATGCAGCAAAAGCCAAGAGTATCCTAATTGCCTCCAAACGAGCTACAGGAGCAAAAGTCTCCTCATAGTCTATCCTCCTTTTGACTATACCCCTGGGCTACAAGTCTGGCCTTGTTTCTCACAATGTGGCCATCCTCTCCTTGTTTGTTTTTGAAAACCCATTTGTACCAATAGGGTGACACTCAGGAGGAGTGGAACCAAAACCCAAACCCGATTTCTTCAAAATTTCTAACTCCTCATGCATGGCATTAACCCAATCCGGATCAGATAAAGCGTGTCCAACATCTCGGGGTTCAAAATCAGCAACAAATGCAGAATGAGCAAAGTGAGAGATTTGTTGTGACCTTGACCGAGTGACACGTTCGTCGATGCTGCCGATCATCATGTTGAGGTGTGTTGGCGCTGAATGTGTCGTGGCGCCTCCCGAGCTGAAGAAACCTCCCCCTCAACAGCAGTTGTGCCTCCTCGGGTACAAATGGTACAACCCGAGGTGGCGGATCCCACGGCCCCCAAGTAGTCGACGAAGAGGGGTGGGGCCGTGAGTCGTCGTAGTAGAAGCCGATGCTTGCGGCACGGCAGGTGGAGGTGGTGCTGGATCATCCATCCCTTCAGCACCCTCGTCCTCATCATCAAAAAGAGGTTCGCCAACCTCATGATCACCTGCACGCTCAAATCTAGAAGGACAAACCATGGTCTCATCGAAGGTGACATCGGATGTCTCCATGACTCAGTTAGTATCAAGGTTAAGTACACGATATGCACGAGTATGAGTGCCATAACCCAAAATACACCGTCAGAAGAACGAGACTCAAACTTGTCCAAGTTGCCTTTCTTGAGAATAAAACAGTGGCAACCAAAAACTCTAAAATAACTCACTTTGGGCTGTCTTCCAAAACGCAACACATAAGAAGTCTTTTCAAGAATGCTCGGAGAAAAATGCGATTGGAAATATAGCATGCACTGTTCATAGCTTCGGCCCAATATCGCCTAGGAGTCCTATGGTCATCGAGCATCGTCCTGGCCATCTCTACAAGGGTCCGATTCTTCCTCTCTACAACACCATTTTGTGGCGGTGTGTAGGGGGAAGAAAACTGATGCTCTAAACCCAAAGAGTTACAAAACTTCTCAAAATCTGAATTCTTAAACTCGGAACCATTATCACTACGGATAGCTCGCATCGAGTTCATAGGGAACTCATTCTGAAGACGCAAAATCAGATTGCGAGCAAAAAGAGAAAGTCTCAGTTTTCTAGCTAAAAAGAAAACCCACGAATATCTCGAAAAATCGTCAACAACAACAAGCATGTACCACTTCCCCCCAACGAGCTCACCCGAGCCAGACCAACAAGGTCCATGTGTAAAAGCTCTCCAGGGCGCTTAGTCATGACTTGAGTCACTGGATGGTGGGGAACGACAACCATCTTCCCATGTCTACAAGAATGGCAAACAAGATCCTTCTCCATGCATACTTGGGCAATCCTCGGATTAGGCCAAGTGAGCTAAGCCTTGCAAGCAAGTTGAAGCTCAGGTGACCAAGTCTCCTATGCCACTTCCAAAGATCAGAGAGGAAGGTCCAGCCAAAAGACAATGAGAAATTACAAACGACTCCGAGAAATTCGCACGAAAGACTTTTCCAAAGGGTGAAATCAAACATACAAGATTGCCCTGAGGATCTAAAATACGACTGAGATTCAGTTTAAAACGAATCTCATAGTCATCATCGAAAAGTTGTGAAACAGAAAGAAGGTTAAAATGCAAGTTAGAAACAAGAGCAACATCACGCAACACAAAGTGCTCATTAACTCGCACCGACCCACGAGACAACACTTTACCTTTGCTATTGTCGCCGAAGGTGATAAACTCCTTCCGGCAACAGGACTAAGACTGGAGAACCACTTGGCGTTTCCGTTATGTGCCTCAAACAACCGGAATCCACCAACCAAATGTCCTCCAATCATTTTACCTACATCGATAAAAAGACATAGGGTGAGCATACGGTCCAACACTGGGTGAGTGAAATAGGAAGAATACCAGTGTTGGGCCAGCTGCTCAAAAGAACGGTTAGTAGAAAAACCATTCAGCACGCCTACGGGGAAAGGGATCACCACGCACAGGAAAACCGTGGTCCGCTAAGGAAAGAGCGTCAATCGCGATACTCAAAACGCGGTGGAGGGTAACGCTCAAAAAAACCACCGCCATGGGGTCCATATCCTGCAAAGCCAGGATCCCGCTGGGCAACACCTCTCTGAGGCCTAGGACCTTAGGCATTGGACCTCTAGGCCTAGCTGCTCTCCTCTGAACATTCGGCACATGTACATCATGGAAAGGATGGTACATGTCCGCATTGTTCATCTCCCTAGCACGGCACTCCTCTCTCTTGCGCCGAAAGCAAAACTCCCTCAAGTGTCCATCTCTCCCACAGTGCTCACAATGGTACCTCACCGCTCTCATAGGGGGTTGTTGGTACTCACGGTAAGTGGGTGTGGATCCCTTTGCCATTCTGTGGCATGTAGCTCCTCTTGGATAGTGGCATGGTATCTAGCTTTCTGAGTCTTGAGGTAGTTTTGGTTTTGGAGCCCATGTCTGTTTCTTGGTGTTGGGTATTTTAAACGCTACAGAAAAATAATCATTGAGGATAATCCGCAAGCGCACGGATACTGATGTAGCTTTCACCCAAGAGTATTCCAGGGTATCGATTTCCATGGGGAACGTGAGTGTACGGAAGAATTAAGAACGTCCAAGAAAAGAATGGTAATGTGGATAGAGAGATATAGGGTTTTCTAAGCGGTCTATTTAATTAAAGGCTCACTATACTTTACTTACTTTGGCAAACAGTACCTTTCCGATTCTCGAAAAGACTGGAAAAGGTAATCGGGAGAAGGCTGCCAAAAAGCTCTATGAAAACACAATCCTAACATGTGGATTATAACAATCTACAAAGCTTGTCACCACCACCTGTAGCTACCACAACTATCCGGAGGGAGGATTGAGCGCAAACTCAGGTAAACCCTAGTCTAGACACCAAGTCTACACTAACGCTTACTACTACTAATTACTCTGCATATAACTAGAGCACACTCAATACGAGCGGAGATCCAGTAAATAAAATAAAGCAAGAACTCAAATTAAATATAATACTTAGAAATAGTAAATGAAGAACCTGGAGATTACTTGAAGACGAACCAGATGCTGCACCAATACAATGTCGAGGAAGATCCGACAGATCCGGCTCCTCCTCAGCTCTCTCCTTCTCCTCTCTAATCCAATCTCTAATTACAACTAGATGAACTAGACAACTAGAACAAGAACTAGAACTAGAACTAGATCTAATTCAGATGAACTAGAAGAGATCATCTAGAGGGACCTCTACTTCTAATTGAAACCCTAGTTTCTGATGTGGAGATGAAAATGAAGATGGAGATGCCTCTTGGGGGCGCCCCTGGGGTCTCTTATATAGCCCGAGGTGGAGTAGGGGGCAAGGAATCACCATGTCATCGATCCGCGTCACGTTTATCGCCCCCGTTAGATCAAACCGACTTCGGGGATGGTGGAGATGCATCCTAGGAGGCGGGGAAGAAGGTTCCAGAGGCGGAGGCGAAACGGGCTCTGTGGCCGACCGGTCGATCTCCATGTGGGACCGGTCGGTCTGGCCCAGTGGGCCCACATGGTGGCCCGTCTCGTGGTTCTTCTGGTGTCTTCTAGATCCTTATTTTGTATATTTCGTTGCGAAATTAATATCTTTTCATCCGGGACTCCGAATATAGCAAATGATATGTCGTTTTGATCGTCTCGACGAGCCCTTCGCAATGGTGCACTCTAATTCATCACTTGAGATACTTTTATATGGTGAAATATTGATGTCCTACAAAACAAGTGAGAGCACCAAAACTCGTGGAACTTATTAGTTTCAAACCCTACAACTATGCTTTATAATTCATTTAGTGTCATTTCATGCAATAGTGATGGTTAATTATGAGCATTAGTGAGCGTCAACACTTGGGTGGAGCTCTCAGAGGTTCCTCATACACTCCATCTTTGGTGCTAGGCTTGAGAGGCTCTTTGGGTGGATCTTAGTAAGTTTGGAGCAGTGGTGGAGTTGGGCTTCTCACTCGGGTTAAGACCACTAAACTCACCAACCTTGCCAAAAGAAGCAGCACTCTCCATCCCCTGAGCAAAACCTACCCTGGACCTCCAGCAGCACGCTTAAACTGGGCAATCATCATCCCAAGCTGCGGCTCACCACAAGACACCCATGACAAGATGGTCCGAAGGTATGTGTTTTCCTCCTCGGTTTGCATCTTGGCATGCTTCACATTCGCAATCTCCATCTCCAAACCCTCACACAAAGCGCAGCTCACACACGTGCTACCCGAGCTGGCCTTCTCAAGAGACACAATCTTGGCATTCTTCTCGGCCAACTCGGATTGCAAGCCTACACAAGACTTGCATGCACCAAGCACTGAGGATCTAGCTCTAAGCTCATCCACCTCTCCAACCAAAGCAACATACTTCCCCCTCAAAGTGAGGAGGTCAGTCATGTGCTTGGAGCACATCTCACACTCATCCTCCTCAGTCACGACAACGGTGGACTTGACAGATTCAAGCTCCTTCACCGTATCCTCCCATTTTTGCCTAAACTCCTTCCGCTCTCTAGCAGTACGCCTAAGCAGCTTATCTTGACTAAGAAGGGCGGCAGTAAGTTTCTCAACCTCAACAGAAAGCTCGTCAGGGGTCTGAGATACCTGGGAGGTGTCGTCGTCATCGTCGTCGTTCTGAGGATCTCCTCCAGCTGACTGTCGACCTTCTTGCCGAGGGCCATGGTGCAAAAACCCTCGTTGTCGGTGAAGAAGCAGAGGCCGTTCAGCTTGTCCTCAATCTTCTTCTTCTTCTCGGACTCGTCGTCGCTTGAAGAAGCGGAGTTGTCATCCGAGTCATCGACGTCGCTGAGCGTGGCGAAGAAAGCACCTGCTCAGCCTGGGCCTTCTCCAAGTACTTTTTCTTGATGTACTCCTTGTTGAAGCCGCCCTTCCGCTTGTGCTTCGCAGGATGTACTTCTCCTTGTGCTTGCCGAAGTCGTACTTGTGGCCACGATCGCCCTTGCCTGCCACTTGCTTGTTCTTCTTGGGCAGTTGGCGATGAAGTGGTCTGGATCACCACACTCGAAGCACCCAGCGCGTCCTCCTCCACGACGTCGGTTCATGCGGTTGTTGTGGAACCGCGAGAACCGGTTGGCAAGCAAAGCCAACTCGTCGTCTCCCATGAACTCCAGCTGCTCCTCTGTGATAGAAAGAAGAGAAGAAAGTGCAAATCCTCCAGAGGGATTAGCAGAAGAGCCAGAAAGCAAAGCCATCGATGGGCCAAAAGGATTTTCATAAGAAGCCCTCACCATGGCATCAATCTCACTGGACTTGAGCTTACTAAAGAGCTCGTCGCACGTGAGAGTCTCATAGTTAGGCGATTCGATGATCGCCTGAACCTTAGAATCCCACACCGATCGATCGAGAGTATGCAAAAGCTTGAGAGCCCTCTCATGATCGTCGAAAGGCAACAGCTCCTTGTTAGCCCTCATCCTGTTGACAATCACCTGAAGCGAGCGAATAAACTCTCTATGCTCTCGCCAGACATGTGTCAAAAGTTCTCGTACTCCCGCTTGTGTGACTCATAGAGACGGGATTTGACTTGAGTGGTTCTCTCATGAAAGCGCATGAGGGTCGCCAAATCTCCTGAGCCGTGGGAAGGTGAGAAACGCGATCAAACTCAGACATACTCAAGCATGAGAAAAGAGCATTACGGGCTCGTCTATTGGCATCGTGTTCATCGATCTACAGCTGAGTAACACGAGCAGCCAAGACCACGTAATCTGCCTTGTTGCAAATCTCCCAGACAGAAGCACCCATGTTTTGAAGATAGGCCGACATGCGTATCTTCCAATACGCATAGTTCGTCCCATCGAAAATGGCGGTTTGCCCACGCCGCGATCCATGTCGCCTTCTGTGGATCTGGAACCGGCTAAGGTGGAAGATCCTTAACCTGCTCCGATACCAATTGAAGGATCGAAAGTGCTACCAGAAAGTGACCAGAGGGGGGGTGAATGGGAGCTTCAAAATTTCTTTTCAGAAACTTGTTTCCACTGTCCCGAGAACACCCCAAGAGCAAACCTAGAGCTCGATAGAATCCACGACCCTAGATGTAGAGTGAATGCTTCCAAGAAGCACAGCGGGACACTATACGACTCTAGAAACCCAACGCAAAAACCCAAAACCAAATCAGAGATCGCACGAACAGACTGCAGACGAAACAGTGCAGAACACTCTGCATCGGACGCTGGCAGCGTCCGATGTTCAGGCACCGCCCGTCCGATGCAAAAACCCCTGTCTGGAACCTTACTGGACAGGCATCGGACGCTGGTGTTGATGGTGCTTAAAGCATCATTTCACTATCAACATTTCACCCAAAACCAAGGTAAAATAACATAAAAAGTAGAAGATTTGGTTTATAACTAACCTATTTCCATATGTGCATAGTTTCTTATCTTAATGCAGGAAATGATGGATTTTGGGCCAAACAAGTGTACCAGGAGCAAGGCCAAGCCACTCTGGCCCATTTGGGCCTGAGTAGGGTGGCGGCCGCCAGGTCCATCTTGCCCAAAGTGGCCCAGGACACGTCATTGATCCATGGGAGTCACCTCAAGCTCAAATCCTGGCCATTGCACACTTAGACGGTTTGCTCCAAGGGCTAAGAGGAGTATACACCTTGATAGTGGGCTTTGGACACGTGGAAATCCCTGTCTAAAACCCTAACCGACCCCCCAAACCGTCTTAGGGGAGCAAGTGAAGACCGTTGGATGAATGACGGTTGCAATGGACGGCAGAGGGGTGGCGGGCGCCAGGGTTTAGTGGTGGGCGCCACCACCTAAACCCTAACCGACCTCCCCTTCACTCTATAAGTACCCCCTAGCTTCTAGCACTATAAATAGGCCCCTAGAGTTCTCATTCGGGGAGCCTCAGATCAGTCTTCACCATTTGGTTAGATTAGCACACTTGCTATGCTAGAAAGATTAGAGAGAGTGTGAGTGCCTCACTAGAAGAGGAGCTGGAGAGGAGAAGAGTAGAAGTGTGGAGAGTTCCGGAGTTGTCGGAGACCTCTGCTTCTCTCTGCTCTGCACTTCAACTTGGGTTACTTAGTATTATTTTATCTTCAAGTATTTATTTTCAGTACTTGTGTACTCGTTTCATTGCTTGATATTAGTTTCAAGTGCTCTAGTTCTAGTACAGGGCTAGTAGTAGCAATATATAGATTAAGTGTGGTACTTAGGCTATATATTGCAAGTGAATACGGCTAAGCCCCCGGATAGCTGTGGTAGCAAGCAGGTGGTGACAGCCCTGTGCGCCTTGAATTCCACCATGTAGTTGGTCTAGTTTAACAGTAGGGCTCGTTGTGCTAGCATTCAACCTAAGTCAGTGGTAAAGGCTAGTACACCCACAGTACACTAGTAAAGAACTTAAATCACTAGAAGTCTAATAGAACTAGATCTATCTACCCCAGTAGGTAGTGCCCGTTCCCCTTCATCTATCCTAGATATCCTTATCCCCCTAGTTTTCTCAAAATCACTTCGCGTTCCTCGTGGATTCGATACCCCGGAATACTCTGAGGTGAAAAGCTACAACTGACAGTCGTGCGCTTGCGGTTTTTCTTCTGCGTGCCACCCGAGGTGTCAACAAGCTTTTCTGGCGCCATTGCCGGGGAACGGTAGCTGATTTTTGAGACTAGAGTTAGGATCATCTTTACCCTCTCCATATGGAGAACCAACTATCTTCCAATTCACAGCTCCTAAGAGTTCGCGATTAGAGCCACATTTATCATCACAACCTATATATGCCGATAGTTACGAATTGCGCCCTGACTTATTAACAAAGTTCAGGAGAGCATATTTACGGGATCAGAAAATCCCTACACACCTACGTGAGTTTGAGCAAGTCTGTGCATGTTTGAACATTTCAGGCATTTCACCTGACACTGTCAAGTGGAAGCTGTTTTCGTTCACTTTGACGGGAGCAGCTAAAACATGGCATGCTCGAACCGTGGAAGTGCCAGAGGAGACTGGGGAACTTTACAGACCAAGTTTATCTTAATGTATTTCCCTATCCACCGAGTGGTACAACTACGAGAAGAAGTGTTGACCTTTAGACAAATGATAAGGAGACATTAGGGGAGGCTTGGGCCCGTTTTATTGATTTAATCAATTCAGGACCCGATTTAGCCATACCCGATCCAAAGCTCCTTCAACATTTTTATGTCGGTGTTGGTAGTTCTTAGCTTCACACTAAGATAGAGCTAGGCAACTATCCCCGGTAACGGCCCAGGAATGCTTGTTGGCACTTGCTAACGTTGTTACTAGAAGTAGACTATGGAGTCTATCCCCGCAACGGCGTCAGAAATGCTTGAAGCAAGTCCGGTCACTATACCTAAAGGAGTGGAGCTAAAGCAGCTATCTACTAATGCCAAGCGGGGTTGTCAATCCCGACACTAGTAGGAGCTAGCTAGAGAGAATGCAATCTACCAGGAGGAGATTCTGCAAGCGCACAGAACTATCGTAGTAGCACTTCGCCTAGGAGTACCAGGTGTCGATTTATTTGATCCCAAGGAAGGCTAGGGTGGTGTATGAGTCGAGTCAAGGAGGGGATGAGAGTCGAAGAAATAAGAAAAAGGAAAAGGGGAGAAGAGAGGAGATGAAGGGCTAGAAAGAATATATGGGTGGCTAGGTAAGGATGAAATGGATGGCTAAGGTAAGGTGGATGAATAGGTAGATAAATGGAATAGGATAACTAAGGGTAACTAAGATAACTAATTACTAACTACTAACTACTCCTAGATAACTACAAGCAAGATAACTATGAAGCAAGATAGTTACGAAGCAAGGCAGGCAAAAGACAATAAAACAACTAAGTTGAGTATAGTTTTATTCCTATCTTGTCAAGTATCGAGGCGTACTAGCCTTTACCACTTACTTAGGTTGAACGCTAGCACAACGAGCCTTACTGTTAAACTGGGCCAACTACGTGGTGGAATTCAAGGCGCACAGGGCTGTCACCACCTGCTTGCTACCACAGCTATCCGGGGGTCCAGCCGTATCTGAAGGTAAGTCTATAACTAAGCACCACGCTTACTATATTCTAACTATCTCTATCCTAGCTTTGAATAGAGACACCCTTGCGGACGTCAGAGCAAATACTTGACTTAATAAGATAAACACTAAACTAACTAAGCAACCTATTGGCAAAGATCAAACACTAAGCTCACTAGAGATTAACTACTATGGCTAAGTGAATTGAACTGTAGGATAGCTAGGTCACACTCAAGGTACTTGATAAAGTAATACTGAAAGTAATACTGAAAGTAATGCTTAAAGTAATACTGAGATAAAGATAAATGTACTTGAGATACAAGAGAGCACCAGACCAGTGACGTCGGGAAATCAACCGACCTCCGATGCCAGTCGCTCGCACCCGCTTCTCTCTTAGCAAGCTCTACGCTCCTTTTACCATGAACTTAGGCTGAGCTGTGCTAAACTAAGAGCCGCGCTGTAGCGAGGGCACTAGAGCTATACTCTCTTACTAGCTAACCTACTTGCCTAAGCTCTCTGAGCTTCTAACTTGACCCTCACTTGCTTCTCTTTCTTGTGTGTTGCTTGATGTGGGATATGATGGGATGTGAATGAAGTGATGCCTCAGGGGGGGTATTTATAGCCTTGTGGAGTGAGGGGGGTACTTATACGGGGCAGCCAACCGACCTAGGGTTAGGTCAGGTGGCGGGCGCCACCCCCTACTGGCGGCCGCCAGTCCCTTGGCCGTTGGATGCTTCATCGTTGATCCTACGGCCTCCAGGTGGTTGTCCAAGGCGGTTTGGAAGTCGGTTGCATGTCCTAAGCAACCGACTTGGGTCATGATCCACGCCACTCCCCTCCGTAGCCCTCCGATCCAACCGACCTAGTGACCAAGAGCCAAGATTTGGCCTTGGGTGGTCACATGGATCAGTGATGTGGCAGGGGGGATTCTGGGCCGAACCCTAGTGGCGGGCGCCACCTAGGGGTGGCAGGCGCCACCCCCCTAGGCCCATTTGGGCCCTGGTGAGTGGGTTTGGCCTCTGGTGGTTCAAATGTCCAAATTTGGTCCAAATTCCTGCATTCAAATAAAAATCTATGGACATGTGGAATTTGGTTAGTTTGAAACCTATTTGACTACATTTCATGCCTTTTCGGTGGACTTTAGGGTAAAATGTTGATGGTAAATAGGTGTTTAAGGACCATCAACAGTTGGTTTAGAGAAAGAGAGCGCTCTTCATCTTGATCATTCGTCAGGTGGAGCATTTCTTAATCTTTCTCCACGAGGTGGAAAAGAGGTTCTTGATAGAATTCTTGAGAATACTCCTTATACTGGAGTTTCCGATGAAATCCCTGACGAAGAAGACATAGAAACTCAAGTTTCGACGACCGTAGAACAGCAAGAAGAGCCCGAGTCTAGCTCGCTGGACTTAGCGGAGCCTATTCCGTCCACATCTGGGGAAGAAATTCTTCCAGAATTTTTGGGCGAGATAGAGGATGATGTGTTTGAGGATTACAGAAATGCTATGAACTACTCCGTTCAAGCTCTCCCATCCGACAAACCACTTCCTGAGTCTTCTGATGGAATCTATAGCCGAGAGCGTCTTTTGGAACTTTCAGCTGTCATGAGTCATGAATGGACAATGGAAGCCGAAGTAACAGAAATGTCTCGCATAGATAATGTACCTAGCATAATAATTGTCGAATTAGGGGAGAAAGAGCCTTTGCCTTTTACGACCCTGTCGTGGGAATTAATGTTCTTGCTAGTCATTACGTATCCAGAACATTCCCCAACCTTCAACGACAACCAACTAAACGGTGTTTAAGAGACCCAATGGTGACATCTTGGAAAGTAAAGGAATCCTAAAGATGGTCCCCATCCAAGTAGATGGAGCGGACATGGTCTTAGATTTCTAAATTTTCGATGTAGTCCTTTTTGACGTCTTCTTAGAACAACCTTGGTCCATACTTGCCTTGCAAGGACCATGTCAAGAGCACTTTAATGCTCAAATCGGTGGAAAAGAGTACTCAGTACCTTTCGTTCGTGCATTAAATTCTATTGCCGAAAAACCACCAGAACCAGATCTTCTCGATCAAGCTAGAACCTCTACCATTGATGAGTTGGCTCAGCCTAATTTTGAAAAAGATTCTGAGTTCTTTGTCGAAGAAGAAGCCGAGATAGATGAACCATTTCGCTTAGACGAATCGGAAAAGCCATCTCGACCTTCCATAGAGCTAAAACTCTGCCTGAAGGCCTGAGATACATTTTTCTAAACAATGACCCTGAGACTCCTGTAATCATTAGCAGTAAGCTATCTGAAGAGGAAATCCGTAGGTTGACCCTTGTCTTAGAAAAACACCGATCTGTCTTTGGCTATTCACTTCAATATTTGAAGGGAATTAGTCCAAATCTCTGCACCCATCGTATCCCTCTCGATCCTGAGATACCCCCTTCAAGAGAGCCCCAAAGACGACTTAATAACGCTATGCGTGAAGTCGTGAAAAAGGAGGTTCTGAAACTCTTGCACGCGGGAATTATTTATCCAGTTCCTTATAGTGAATGGGTAAGTCTCGTGCAAGTAGTTCCAAAGAAAGGAGGCATGACAGTCGTGAAGAAGGGAAAAATGAGTCAATAATCCCTCAACGCACTGTCACTGGATGGAGGATGTGTATAGACTATAGGAAGCTGAATAAAGCCACAAAGAAAGATCATTTCCCACTCCCTTTTATAGATGAGATGCTAGAGAGATTGGCAAACCATTCCTTCTTTTGCTTCCTGGATGGATATTCTGGTTATCACCAAATTCCAATCCATCCAGATGACCAAAGTAAGACCACTTTCACATGCCCGTATGGAACTTATGCCTATAGACGCATGTCCTTTGGACTTTGCAATGCGCCGGCATCTTTCCAACGGTGTATGATGTCCATCTTTTCCGACATGATTGAACAAATCATGGAGGTATTCATGGACGACTTTTCGGTCTATGGGAAACCTTTGACGATTGCCTAGCCAATTTAGACAAAGTCCTCCAACGCTGTGAAGAGAAGGACCTAGTTCTTAACTGGGAAAAGTGTCACTTCATGGTGCGGGAAGGAATTGTCCTAGGCCATCGAATTTCAGAACGTGGGATAGAAGTGGATAAAGCCAAAATCGATGTAATTGAACAATTGCCACCACCCACTAATGTGAAAGGAATCCGAAGCTTCTTGGGCCATGCTGGCTTTTATAGAAGGTTTATTAAGGATTTCTCACAAGTCGCTAGACCCTTAACGAGCCTGTTAGCAAAAGACGCCCCGTTCAAATTTGACGAGGATTGTCTACAAGCTTTCAATATTTTGAAAAAGGCTCTAACTTCTGCACCAATCATCCAACCCCCAGATTGGAATTTGCCGTTCGAAATCATGTGTGATGCTAGTGATTATGCTGTGGGAGCCGTCCTTGGTCAAACTAAAGATAAGAAGCATTATGCTATTTCTTATGCTAGTAAGACCCTGACTGGCCCCCAGCTAAACTATGCAACCACAGAAAAGGAATTTTGGCCGTAGTCTTTGCCATAGACAAGTTTAGATCTTACTTAGTGGGAGCTAAGGTGATCATTTATACGATCACTCTGCTCTGAAATATCTCTTCACTAAGAAAGATGCTAAGCCAAGGTTGATCCGCTGGATCCTTCTCCTTCAAGAATTTGACCTGGAAATAAGAGACAAGAAAGGAGTAGAGAATTCAGTAGCTGATCACTTGTCTAGACTACAAGTCAATAATTCGGACAATCTCCCAATAAATGACTTCCTTCGCGATGATACCCTTTTAAAAGTCACGTATACCAACCCTTGGTATGCAAACATCGTGAATTTTATAGTCACCGGCTATGTCCCGTCGGGGGAGAATAAAAAGAAACTGCTATATCAAAGCAGAACGCACCTATGGGATGAACCATATCTCTATAAGGTCTGTGCAGATGGACTCTTGAGAAAATGTGTCCCATAGAAGAAGCAAAAAAAATCATAGATAGATGTCACTCCGCCGAATATGGAGGACACTATGGAGCTTTTCGGACACATGCTAAAATATGGCAAAGTGGTTTTTATTGGCCATCCATGTACGAGGACAAAGAATTATGTGAGACGTTGTCCTCGTTGCCAAAAGCATGGTAACATTAGTGCCCGAGATGCTATGCCTCTCGTGAACAATCTCCAAGTTGAGTTGTTCGATGTTTGGGGTATAGACTTCATGGGCCCCTTTCCTAAATCCTATGACGCCGAGTACATTCTTGTGGCTGTGGATTATGTCTCGAAATGGGTAGAAGCCATACCCTGTCGAGCGGCAGATGCTAAACATTCGAAGAAAATGTTCAAAGAAAACATCTTTCCTCGTTTTGGAGTTCCTAGACTAGTCATTAGTGACGGAGGCCCTCATTTCATAGATAAGAGCTTCCGACATTTCTTAGCTAGTCAAGGAGTCCAACATAATGTAGCCACTGCATACCACCCCCAGACAAGTGGACAGGCCGAAACGTCCAATAAACAAATAAAGAATATCTTGCAAAAGACGGTAGAAGAAATGGGAAAGGGATGGAAACATAAGTTACCCGAAGCTCTGTGGGCCTATCGGACCGCCTATAAGACCCCAATTGGAATGTCCCCATACCAACTAGTTTATGGGAAAACTTGTCATCTTCCTGTTGAGCTTGAGTTCAAAGCTCATTGGGCCATTAAGAAATGGAACATGGACCTTGACCAAGCTGGCCAAAATAGGAAGATGCAAATTTCCGAACTAGAAGAATGGCGAGAGAAAGCCTATCATAGTGCCAAGCTCTATAAAGAGAGGACTAAGAGATGGCACGATAAACGGATCAAAAAGAAAGAGTTCGAAGTAGGAGATAAAGTTTTACTCTTTAACTCCCGTGTTCGACTTTTCGGACATGGTAAACTCCGAAGCAAATGGGAAGGACCTTTCAAGGTTGTTGCAACCTCGTCCCATGGAGCCGTCACATTAGAAAGTGACGATGGGCAAATCTTCAAAGTCAATGGACAAAGATTAAAAATGTTCTATGACTTTGATAAAAATGAGCTAAACGAAATTGATATAATTGATTTTGAAGTAGCTCAAGCCCATGACCATTAATAGATGGACCCAGTTTATCCTTTGTCCATTTCATGCACCTAGTCCATCCAAAACCCCGAGAAAGGCCTCTTTAGGCCCAACCAAGCCATTTCGACCTCGGGACTTTGAATTTTAGGAGGCTTACCTTCTCCCGCTCGATGCCCGGCGAAGGAGGAGTGGCGGCCGCCACTCTCAACTGGCGGCCGCCACAAACCCTGGCGCCCGCCACGCTAGGCGGCGGTTTAGAGGCCCCCCTCCACGTGGCAACCAATCCCGAGCTGGGAGAGTGAAAGAAGGAGAAGATGAGGGAGTGTTAGTTCATCTAAGGCCTATCCCTCCACTTCTTCCCCCTTCTTAAAAGAAGAACTCCTTCTTCTTCCTCCATCCACCATGAAGTCTAGCCAAACCTCCTCCAAAACCATGTCGTCCCCACGGAAATCCGTGTCCTACAACCCTCAAGGATCCGTCTCGTCCTCCACCAAAGCCATCATCCGGTCTTTAACCGACGACGACATAGAGGAGCTTGATGTGCCTCCTTTAGCGATGGTACTGCCTGACGGAACCTATGTCGGGGGACACCACCGGAGGGTGCGGGGAAGGCACCAGCCACCACTCTAGTGGCGGGCGCCACCCCTGCTGGGCGGCCGCCAGGGGTGAAGCGCCCCCTGGCCTCGCCTCCTCTCCGTCTTCATCCTCCTCCGGTGGCACCGTCCGAGAAAAGTTGAGGACGCCCACTAGACCAACCACAGGGGGAGATCACCCCGAGGAAGTCTCCGGCCGTCAAGACCAGGGGCGATGAGACGCCCACTCCATCAAGGGTGAAATCCCAGGTCAGCTTTGGCTCGGATAGCCGCACCCTTAGTTACAGCCCCAATCCTAAGAGGGCTAAACTGGAGGTGTATGGCGTGAGGATGCCCGATGGGCATTATGAGAAGGTGCTGCGTGAGCGCGAGGCGAGCACTCATGACTCCAATGGGTCGCTCTCCGCGCCATCCGTGCACCGCCGTCTCAACCCATCGCCGGCAGGAGTCCCCGGCGAGATGGAGCACAGCGGTGGTGAGGAGGGGTTAACCCTCGAAAAACTCGCCGCCGAGGTGAAGAAGCTGCGCAAGGAGAAGAGCGCCTTGGAGGATCAGGTCGCAGAGATAGCCCTGTGGCGGATGGATATGGAGGATCGGTTCACATCCTCCGCAAGGGCTGCACCTCGAAGATCAAGCGTCTCTTCAAAGAAACGGGCTTCGAGGATCTCTACGAGACTCCTTCAGTAGATTAGATTAGGTTTAGGGTGTCTAGTTAGGTTCTTTGTTTGATTAAGTTTAATTGTTAGTTTGCTTGATTTAAATTTTAGTTTGTTTAAATTTCAATTTAGAATATTTGTTTAGGAAATTCTTATAATGAATAAAAAAAGACACCCTTATTTTTTCCCTTCATCAAGATTGTTCATTTTAAAAAATAAAAAGTGCCAAAACTTCTAGTGTGGGGGAAATCCCCTCTTTAAACACCACTGTAAAACGTGCTAAAATGTTCAAAGCAGTAACCTGTTCTTAGCAAGGTAGCTACCACGCTGTTTGCAAGCCGTTTGGGCCAAAGCCCATGGCGGCCGCCACGTATTACTGGCGGCCGCCAGGCCACTCTGCGCCGAAACACCCCCGGTGAACCCCTAAACCTGTGTTTTAAATTCTGTACAATTTGGATCACTGGATGTCTCGGTTTGAACTAAAAATGCAGCTAGAAAATAAAATGCTGAAACAATTTCTTTTGAATTGAGTGTTTACACGACATGTTATTCTACCTTTTATTCATGTGTAGTAGCCTACTCATTTTGATAGGGAAATCAACCTAGGTTGTTGCTTGATAAGATATAGAAGTAGTAATTGAAATTGCATTAGTACTCTGCTACAACCTTGGGAGTTTTTTATTTTGAAAACCAAAATTACCATGGTTCATGATCTTTCTTTCCTATCCACCTACCAAAGCCAAAATATTAGAGTATAGGAGAACGACCCATAAAGCCTTCTAAATCAATCTTTGAGCCTTGTCAAGAATAGTTGATCTAGGTAGAAGAGTTTAGTCATGCTCTAAAAGCCAAGGCAAACCATGCCTTTTTGAGACAACTCTCACACTGAGAGTATACTCATGTAGTTCTCCTCCAAAATTTTGTTCTAAAAGAATTGAATAAATTTTCTCATTCCTTCAAAGGACATGGCTATATAGTATCTAAAAAAAGGAGCAAATGCTCTAAAAAGGACAAGTGTCCAAGTATTCAAAAAAAAGAGCAAATGCTCTAAAAAGGACAAGTGTCCAAGTAAAAAAAAGAAGAGATGCATATAGCCATGATCCTTGGTAAGAGAAGAGATTCAAAAAGAACAAAGGAGTTGAGTTAGTCCACCTTATACCTTGGCTATTGCATGACTATACTCTCCCATGATCCTAAACTTGACTTAGCAATAAAAGAGAGATAGAAGTGCCTTACATTCTTTCCTTTCCCTATAAACTCCACATAAACCATAGGATAGACTCTGGCATTTCTTTTGCCATAAAGTAAGGATATACACCATGAGTGCCTTGAGATTTAAAGAGAGATTCAATGAACCATGATTTTCTTTTTGAAAATATCCTGAAACCCAAAGGTATGTAAAAGAGGAAAGTGTGTTTCTCTTATTTGCAAGCTATTCTATCTTTCAAACGCCATAGGTATGATTTATTAGCCACTTGGAAAGGTTACTAACATGAGTATAGGTAGTTGAACATCTTGTGTGAATACTTAGTTCAATAAATTGTTGCAATTCTTAAAGTCCATGCTTGCTCGGGACGAGCAAGAGGTTAGTGTGGGGGAGCTTGTTGATGGTGCTTAAAGCATCATTTCACTATCAACATTTCACCCAAAACCAAGGTAAAATAACATAAAAAGTAGAAGATTTGGTTTATAACTAACCTATTTCCACATGTGCATAGTTTCTTATCTTAATGCAGGAAATGATGGAATTTGGGCCAAACAAGTGTACCAGGAGCAAGGCCAAGCCACTCTGGCCCATTTGGGCCTGAGTAGGGTGGCGGCCGCCACCTATTACTGGCGGCCGCCAGGTCCATCTTGCCCAAAGTGGCCCAGGCCACGTCATTGATCCATGGGAGTCACCTCAAGCTCAAATCCTGGCCATTGCACACTAATACGACGGTTTGATCCAAGGGCTAAGAGGAGTATCACCTGGATAGTGGGCTTTGGACACGTGGAAATCCCTGTCTAAAACCCTAACCGACCCTCAAACCGACTTAGGGGAGCAAGTGAAGACCGTTGGATGAATGGCGGTTGCAATGGACGGCAGAGGGGTGGCGGGCGCCAGGGTTTAGTGGCGGGCGCCACCCCTAAACCCTAACCGACCTCCCCTTCACTCTATAAGTACCCCCTAGCTTCCTAGCACTATAAATAGGCCCTAGAGTTCTCATTCGGGAGCCTCACATCAGTCTTCACCATTTGGTTAGATTAGCACACTTGCTATGCTAGAAGATTAGAGAGAGTGTGAGTGCCTCACTAGAAGAGGAGCTGGAGAGGAGAAGAGTAGAAGTCTGGAGAGTTCTGGAGTTGTCGGAGACCTCTGCTTCTCTCTGCTCTGTGCTTCAACTTTGGTAACTTAGTATTTATTTTATCTTCAAGTATTTATTTTCAGTACTTGTGTACTCGTTTCATTGCTTGATATTAGTTTCAAGTGCTCTAGTTCTAGTACAGGGCTAGTAGTAGTAATATATAGATTAAGTGTGGTACTTAGGCTATATATTGCCAGTGAATACGGCTAGGCCCCCGGATAGCTGTGGTAGCAAGCAGGTGGTGACAGCCCTGTGCGCCTTGAATTCCACCACGTAGTTGGTCTAGTTTAACAGTAGGGCTCGTTGTGCTAGCGTTCAACCTAAGTCAGTGGTAAAGGCTAGTACGCCCACAGTACACTAGTAAAGAACTTAAATCACTAGAAGTCTAATAGAACTAGGATCTACCCCAGTAGGTAGTGCTCGTTCCCCTCATCTATCCTAGATATCCTTATCCCCTAGTTTTCTCAAAATCACTTCGCGTTCCTCGTGGATTCGATACCCCGGAATACTCTGAGGTGAAAAGCTACAACTGACAGCCGTGCGCTTGCGGTTTCTTCTGCGTGCCACCCGAGGTGTCAACAGCTGGCTATAGTGAAACCCTAGCGTCCGATGTTGACCCCCGGACACGTCCGATGACAACGGATGCTCTAATGGTCAGCGTTCGATGCTTCTTAAAGCGTTGTCAGATGACACGTGGCAATCGGACGCGTCCGATGTGATGAACACAGCGTCCAATGCTCCCAAAACAACATTGTTCTTCCGTGGATTCAACTCGATCTCCTCCGAATCAAAGCTCTAAGGCTTAGACTTGGTATGAGGAGTTCAAGGAGGTTAGTGAGCTATCCCAAAGAGATCATGGCTCGAACCTAACTCCAAATTGATGAATCCGAGAATTTGGGGGCAAGGGAGTAAAAAAAAACCGATCCGATACAAAATCGACCGATCTACTAGCTCGTGAGGTTAGAGGTGAATTCCTTCAGTGGAAAGAAGCGCCTCACGATCTAAAACAACTCAGTTCAAACGGATTTGCAAAAGACGCAACGAGTAGAGAGATCGATCAACGGGAAATCGTGGAGAAAAGCAACCCGCGAAGAACAACACCAAAACGCGAATCACAACCACGAATTTGCAACCGTGTGGCTACCACACACGCTACAATAGTGGGATTACAGTCTCACTTCCTCAAAATCTCATGAACACAGAGGTATGATTGTCTTCTCTGTGGATCTCAGTTCGCTACAACAGGGGATTGGGAGAGCAGGAAACCCTAGGTGGAAAATAGCAAATGACTGAGATAGATTGGGAGGTGGGTGTCTCCCTCTACTTATCCTAATTCTAATTCTCCCTCTACCCCTAGTTATCTACAGAGCGAACCAGCTACACCCTAAGGTTATTCTGGACCAACTCGAAGTAGATGCTAATCCGACGGCCACGCCCGCACAACTGGTAGCGTTGGCTCGACGCAACCTCACCGATTGCCGCCATGTGCCGCCACCGCTCTGCTTGTCCTTTTCACGGACTCCGCCCCCCCCCGGTTTTGAGGACCAAACCGGGAAACCAGCCTTCATGACCAACCCCCGTTTTGAGGCCCAAACCGGGAAACCAGCCGTCCATCGCCTGAGTTTTGTAGCCCAAACTCAGAAACCCGCCAACGCCCAGGTTTTGAGGCCCAAACCTGGAAACCGTCCTCAGCCCGAGTTTTGTGGCCCAAACTCAGAAACCGGCAGCACCCAGGTTTTGTGGCCCAAACCTGGAAACCGTCCTCAGCCCAATGGTTTTTCCGTGGCTCAACCATCAAACCGAGCCGTAGAGGGGATGCACCGCCGTGCACCCAGTCCACCGACACATGTCCCCAGGTCCTCGACCCGAGCAACACTATGCCCCGCAAGTCTTCGCTCGTCGCTGTCCCAGGCTGTCAGCCACCACAGCTGATCCTCAGGCCACCGTCCCTCAGTCCAAGCCTCACGTCCGCCCTTCACCGCTCTCAGTCCATCGGCACGTCTCTACTTGACCTTCACCTTGCCTTCGATCACTGTATCCGTGCTCGACACCTGCACAACACAAGCCAAAGAACATGCACATCAAACCCGTTGACAATCACTCATCACTCAAGACTCGGCATACACCCATGTATCCGCACAGGCGGAAGAATATAACACGCAACTTGTAGATGACCGCCGAGACCAGAGGCCTCGGCACGACGACCGTCACCGAAACGACCACCGCGGCGACCAGCGGGATGAGGGTCATGAC
The DNA here is from genome assembly GCA_009763385.1 of Coix lacryma-jobi var. lacryma-jobi. NCBI lineage: Eukaryota > Viridiplantae > Streptophyta > Magnoliopsida > Poales > Poaceae > Coix > Coix lacryma-jobi. The sequence continues at coordinate 126,059,265 of CM019827.1, read as the reverse complement.
GACCGCCGAGAAGGGTTCCGAGATGACCGCTGCTTCAACCAAAGATACGACGGCCGAGATGAGAGAAGAAGACAGCCAAACCGAGGTCGGGCCCCGGGTAACGAGGTTAACAACACTAGGCCGCCGGGGCAAGCGCAACTATGACTCAGCCTACTCCAAGATCTTGAAACAGATTGTCTAGCACACCCTGGCGTAGGGCACACGATGGAGGAATGCAAGGGGGTTTAAAGCCATATTCCATAATGGCTCGAAGAAACAGCGCCCCGAGGCTGAAGATGGACCACTGAGGCATCGCGAAGGCAAAGGCCCTCGGGAAGATGATGAGGACGACGAGGACCCAGGAAGGAACCCGAAGCACGGAGGCTTCAGAGAAGCTGAGACATCCGTCCGAACCATATTCGATGGAAAGGCAGTCCTAGCCAACAAGAGAGTCCGCAAACTGATTGATCGTGCAGTTTACTCCTCGACCGATGTGTGACGAGAGGGTGGCGGACCCAAATTATCTGGCCTGGTCGCACCAAGATCTCGTTCAGCAGAGCTGATCAGTGGGCCAAGGTTCCTTAGCCGGGTCGTTTTCCGCTTGTCGTCGACCCACTATTGATGGGATACGATTTGAGAAGGTACTAGTCGATGGTGGCAGCGCCCTTGTAATATTATTCAAGCACGCCCTCCCGGAGCTCGGCATCAAGGTTGATGACTTGGAGCCATATGATGCCCCTTTCTGGGAAATCCTTCCGTCCCAAGCCTCGCAGCCACTGGGTCAGATCACTCTAGCAGTTCAATTCGGCACAAAGGAGCGCCACCGTATTTGCTACGTCAACTTCGTCGTGGCAGATTTCAAGGGGTCTTATCACGCACTATTGGGCCGCCCGGCCCTGACAAAATTCATGGCGATTCCACATTACACCTACTTGTTGTTGAAAATGCCTTTTGAGAATGGCATTTTGAGCATAAAGGGCAGCATCTCTACAGCTTACGAATGCGAAAAGGAGAGCTTTGCGACCGGCCAAGCGCATGATCTCTCAATCCGCATGGAAGAAACATGCGTAGACGCGGTAAAAGTTGCTCCAGAGGAGCAGACCATCCCTGTCAAGGAAACCAAGCGTGCGGCAACTAGAAGCAAGGACTTCAAGGAGGTGGAGCTGGTCGACGGAGACTCAAGCAAGACGGCGCGCATCGGCGTCGACCTCGACCCCAATAGGAAAGCGCGCTCGTCAGCTTCCTGAGGGAGAACGTAAGCGTCTTCGCGTGGAAACCTGCAGACATGCCCAGAGTACCTTGGGAGCTGGTCGAGCACTCCTTGGACGTTTCGAAGACCGCCAAGCCAATCAAACAGAAGCTGCGACGGTTTGCTCATGACAAGAAGGAGGCTATTAGGGTAGAAATCATGCGGCTTTTAGCTGCCGGTTTTATAAAAGAAGTGTATCATCCGGAGTGGCTAGCCAACCCAGTTTTAGTTCAAAAGAAGAATAAAGAATGGAGAATGTGCGTTGATTACACTGATCTTAACAAACACTGCCCTAAAGACTCCTTTGTCTTACCCCGAATCGACGAACTCGGTGACTCTACAGCCGGGTGCGAACTCCTGTCTTTTTTAGATTGCTATTCTGGCTACCATCAGATTTCTCCGAGAGAAGAAGACCAGGCCAAAACCTCCTTTATCACCCCTTTCGGAACATATTGCTATACTATGATGTCCTTCGGGCTCAAGAACGCAGGGGCCACGTATCAAAGGGCCATACAAAATGCCTAGATGAGGAAATACGAGCAGAGCTCATAGCCGCCTACGTCGACGATATCGTCGTAAAAACCAAGCTGGCTCCTACACTAATACATGATCTACGCGCAACATTTGAGGCCCTAAATAAATTCCGGTGGAAGCTAAATCCTAAAAAAATACTTTCGGGGTCCCGTCTGGCATACTACTATAGGCAACGTGGTAAGCAAAGATGGCCTGAGGCCTAACCCTGAAAAAATCCAAGCCGTTTTAAAAATGAAGCCTCCAAGATGCGTCAAAGACGTCCAAAAACTGACAGGATGCATGGCTACCTTAAGTCGTTATATTTCGCACCTCGGAGAAGAAGGCCTCCCGTTCTTTAGATTACTCAAAGCTTCCGTGAAGTTCAAGAGGGCGTAAGAGGCCAAACCGCCTTTCAAGAGCTCAAGCAGCTCCTTACAACGCGTCACCTTTGCTAGCCGCCCCAAGAGATGGTGAAACCAAGCTAATATACATAGCGGCAACAGATCGCGTGAAGCACAGTCGTGGTCATAGAACGAGAAGAAGAAGGACAAGTTTACAAGGTGCAACGTCCAATCTATTACGTCAGCGAAGTACTCAACGACTCAAAATCCAGGTATCCTCAGGTGCAAAAATTGATATACGCAATATTAATTTAGTCTCGCAAGTTGCGACATTATTTTGATTATTCTCAATTGCGGTGGTTACTGAGTATCCACTGGGCGACATCTTACGCAACAAAGATGCCAACGGTCATATAATAAATGGGCTCTAGAGTTGAGCCCCTTCTCCCTCGAGTATCGCAGTCGTACTTCCATTAAATCCTAGGCGCTTGCTGACTTCATCGTCGAATGGACTGACATGACGACCCCAATCAAACGTAGTGCGGGCAGACAATCAAGCTGCTGACGCCCTATCTAAGATAGGGTCATCCAGGGCACATATGCCACACGGTGTGTTTGTCCAGGATCTGGTCAAGCCGTCTATTGAAGAAGGACCGTGCGGGGCTGCCGAGCCCCCCGCCCGACCAGATGGTCGTGACGATACGACAAACAGGCAATGATTGGAGGGAGCAGTTCATAAATACCTTACCCACGCAGACGTCCCTCCCTCAAGACAAGATCGAGGCTGAACGCCTTATTCGACACAGTAAGCAGTATGTCCTAGTAGATGGGAAACTTATGTGCAAAAATGCAAAAGAAGAGTTGCTCCTAAAATGTGTTTCTCAAGAGAAGGCATACGCATCCTGGAGGACATCCATGCCGGCATATGTGGTAACCATGCCGCTTCCCGGACGCTGGTCGGGAAGGCGTTCCGTGCAGGTTTTTATTGGCCATCCGCCGTTGCAGGTGCAGAAAAGCTAGTCAAGTATTGCGATGGATGCCAATTCTTTGCCAAACAAACCCATGTTCCGACACATGTCCTCCAGGGTATACCAGCATCTTGGTCCTTCTCATGCTAGGGTTAGACATGATTGGGCCATTCAAAACAGCTCCAGGTGGATTTAAGTATGTTTATGTCATATTGACAAGTTCTCTAAGTGGATTGAGTATAAACCGCTGGTCAAATCCACAGCTCAAAAGGCAGCAGAGCTGCTCGATGATATTATCCATCGTTTTGGGTTGCCTAATTGTATCATTACCGATCTTGGTTCCACTTTCACCCACGGCGTGGATTTTTGGGATTTCTGCGAAGCAAGAAACATAGTTGTAAAATATGTATCTGTAGCTCATCCAAGAGCCAATGGACAAGTGGAGCGAGCAAACGAAATGATACTCGAAGCACTAAAAAAGGTTTGCAGGGCAAATGACAAGGATCAAAAGGCCGGCCGTTGGTTGAAAGAATACCAGCGGTGGTATGGGGCCTCCGGACACAACCTAGTAGAAACACAGGCGTTTCGCCGTACTACATGGTGTTCGGCGCTGAAGCAGTCTTACCAGCCGACATCGCATTCAGGTCGCCCAGGGTGGAGCACCACGACCAAGACAAGTCTGACCAGGCCAGAGAGCTAGAGGTCAACTGTATTGAGGAGCGAAGGTTGGACTCGTGCGTCCGAACCGCAAAGTACATCGAGGGCCTCCGAAGATATTTTAACCGAAACGTGAAAGAGAGATTTTCGCCGTAGGAGACCTGGTCCTAGAAAGAATCCAGAATACCACCAGACTACACAAACTCTTCTCTCACTGGGAGGGTCCCTATCTTATCAAGCAAGTTACAAGACCAACCTCATACAGGTTGGCGGACCTCGATGGGACTGATGTCCCAAATTCTTGGCACATTTACCAGCTTCGGCGTTTCTATTCATAGCTACTTAAGGAATAAAAGATATGTACCTACCCTTGTATCTTCATAGCATGTTATAAATAAAAGTTATCACAATTATTTGAATCTCCTTTGATTTTTTTCCTCCCATACCAATTCACGCAAGAAAATAAAAAAAATGGAAATCCGCTATAACTTTCCATTGCTTAAAAAATGTTCATTATCAACAAAGTCTAACTTAGAACGTTTATGGTCCTATGGAGGCGCTGGGTTCCCCAGGTTCCCCGCATAGGTCCAAGTCTTTCACAAGAATGATAGCCATCTCCCGGGACTGTTCACAGAGCTCGGACACCTAGGCCTCTGAAGTGTTTCTGGGGAAGCCGCTCCCTAGCCTCCCCACGTCCATCCCCGGATAATTGCTCGGGCAACGGCGAGGACGTATGAAGCAACCTGTTCACCAGTCCCAGCCACAAATTTCTTCATGGTCTGCCATAACCCGGCACATCGCTCCAGCATACCGGCTGGTCGGGGTGGAAGCTCTCTGGACTGGTCACTCGCGTACACCGCGTCTATGACTGGGGCAATCCCTCAGACCATGGAATGACATCGTGCCTCCCAAGTTTTTGCATCTTGGCAAGCCATTGCAACTTGGTTTTGCCACGAACAACGCCTCCTTGAGTCAAAGACAACACCATCTATTACAACAACCGGTCAGAGAACAATACGCATGAAATCAACAAGTCCAACAGATAACCTTCAAGCTATTTTTCGAGATCGTCAGCCCGCATTTTCTCTCTCGTCGCCATCGCCTCGCTGTTCTGTGCTCTCAGCCTCTCAACAGCGACCTGTGAAGAAAGTTCTATTCCAAAAAGATTTAAAGAAGAGAAAAAGTCAAACTAGGAACTCTACTCGTCAGCGGTCAAAATCAGAGAACCAAACCTTCATTTTCACGTAGCAATCGGCTAATTTCCGAAGTCTGCTCCTGAGTGGCTTCACGCAGTTCAGCTTCGACACGACGGGCATTATCAAGGTCAGCTCGGTAGCGATCGCACACTTCTTCAAGCTTCTCCTTCGCATCCACCATGGGGCCGATGGATTCATAGCATCTGCGACGCTCCTCTGACAAGTCCGACAAGCCTACGAGTTAACACAACAACCAAGCTTAGCCTTTGAACACCATATCCACACAACGTCACCCACTCGAGAAAGTTACCTGTGCATATTTACGGATCTGATTCAACATCCGATCAAAGTTCTTCATCGGCGGCTATCGGCGCTCTCCTCATGAAAGACCCATGCGCCAGCCCGTTGACGCGCTACTCTCACTATTTGCTCTCGCGATCTTGGTGGTTGAGGGATCTCCACAGCCTTCTCCTCTGGGGCCGCATGCACCTCCTCAGTTTCGACTGGCTCCACACAGCACGCCCAATAACCACCCCGAGTGAGGTAGCCTCCGGAGGAGGAAGTGGGCGCGTCTGGGGCACCTGGGGGAGCCCCCCCCCAGCCGACCCATGAGAATGGGGCCAGCGCCCCTCGGGCAAACGCTGGTCGGAGGCTCCACCCTCACCAGATCCAGCGTCTTGTTCACAGTACCAGCCCCGGTTGAGGTCGGGCGCTCATTGGTTTCAACTTGAGCGTCACCTCCCGTCCTCGACGCTCCGTCTTCGGTCATCTCCTCACTAGCTTGGTCGGACTCGACATTTGGACCCTGACCGGCTCAGGGTTTCCGTCACCAACGATAGGGTCAACCTCAAGCACGGATCTCTGACAAGAGTTGAATTAACACAACTGTTCTCATCGACACCAAACTATAAAGAAAGAAGTCGAACACTCACAAATGACTGTCGCGTAGGCCACCCCTCAGCCTGAGACCCTTCGCCTTCTGTGCTGGCAAAACTGGCCCCGACGGCTCCTCGACACGAGCACTCTTGAACGTAAGCGACTCATCTTCTTCATCATCATCATCCCAATCGCGAATCGATCCAGACGTTTTTTGACCTGCATCGCCCGAGATCTCCAACGAGCCGCCAGCTTGCATCGTTTTTGACAAAAGACCTCGTGGTGGCTCCGCGGCCATCAGCTACACGCTTACCCGCAGCCTTCACGGCTTGCAGGTCGGCCCTCCTCCGCGACCCCCTTGGCCTTCCTTGTTTTCGTCGGCTGCTCTTCCCCCAGCTTGAGAATGAGGAGGTTGGCCAGCCCCAAGTCTCTCGTCCCCCCCTCGTCAGTTCAGTTGATGGCCGTCCAAGATGTACACGCTGAGCGATCCTGCAAAAAAGTACAATCTGGTCTCTCAAAGACTGAAGCAGCCCAAAAGGGCGCAAGACAGACCAAATGACAACTCACATCTTTCACAGGTCATGCCAAGCTGAACGGTTTTGTGACTTTCTTCGGTGGCCTCCATTCTGAGAACTAGAGCACCACGTGAACACGCCTCTCCAGCTCTTTAGTTTCCAACTCCTCGACCCTCACCCTCTCACGAGTCGGGTCGGTGCGTCCAGCATATTCATAACCAGGTCGCACCCTCTCCTTGCACGGCAATACCCGATGGTACATAAAATTAGCCGTAATTTGGATCCCGTCAGCAGTAATCTCCTTCATTAAGCGAAGCAGCTCCTGGACCTGTTCCATGTCGTTCGCAGAAGGCTTTGCCGACCAGGTTCAGCTTGACTCAACTACTTGCCTATGTCACAGTTCAAAGTAGGCGTCTGGCACTGCGTCATGTAGAACCACTTTTCTTGCCAGCCGCTGACGTTACTTTGAAGAGGGACGTTGATATATTCAGACGTCATCCCCTCGCGCAGCAGGATATATGCGCTCCCCGCAATACGGGGCCCGCGACTATTCTTCTTCAGTTGGAAAAAAATAGCGAAATAGATTGAAGTGTGGCTGTATTCCAAGATACGCTTCACACAAATGGATGAAGACAGAAATGGAAAGGATAGAATTTGGACCAAGACCAAGATTGCAAAGCCCAATCCCCCAGAAATCAAGCAGCCTCCAAAGGAAAGTATGACAAGGAAGACAAATCCCCTAATGAAATAGTCCTCAAAGACGACTATTTTGTCGGCATTGGGTTGAGGATAGATCTCACCCGTGGGAGCTCTCAAGCCGCCGGTTACCTTGTCCGGCAGAAGGCTACCCGAGACGAGGTGGCCGATGCTCTCCTCCGTACTCTTTGACGGAGCCCACTCCTGATCCAATCTAATGGCGGCCTCCGCCGTAGGCTTCTTCGCTTTCCGCGCCATCAGATTTGCCGCAGAAACGAGCAACACGCCGCGCAAAGCTCTCTTCAGGATCTAGGGCTAGTGCGAGATTCGGCGATAGGCGAGGAAATGGGGGAATGGCAACGATTGGGGTAAGTGGCAATTATGACGATGTCTGTCTTTATAGCCCTACTGCGTGACCCTTTGGGTTCTCAGTTATTTGGAATCGCGCGTCGAATTTTTGTATGTTCGCAAGCCGTATGGCCCATCTCGACGGCCCAGATACCCAACCTTGGAGAATAAACAAAGAATCCTTTTCCTCAAATAAATTAAATATAAATTTAATGCCAGCCTTCTCAGCAGCTGGGGACTGGGGGTGCAGATGACCTTTACAGGCAAACACGTGGAAGAGTTGCGTAGGCTTCAGGACCAGCTCCACCAGTCATACTGGGGACTGGTCGGCTTCTTCGCCAATTCTCAGCAAAGCTGGGGACTGGTCAGACGACCATTTATAATCACATACGTGGCAGAGCTGCGTTGGCTTCAGGACCAGCTCCACCAGTCATACTGGGACTGGTCGGTTTCTTTGCTAGCCTTCTCAGCAAAGCTGGGGACTGGTCAAACGACCAGTTACAGGCACCACGTGGCAGAGCTGCATTGGCTTCAGGACCAGCTCCACCAGTCATACTAGGGACTGGTCGGCTTCTTCGCCAGCCTTCTCAGCAAAGCTAGGGACCGGTCAGACGACCAGTTATAGGCACACACATGGTAGAGCTACGTTGGTTTCAGGACCAGCTCCACAAGTCATACTAGGGACTGGTCGGTTTCTTCGCCAGCCTTCTCAGCAAAGCTGGGGACTGGTCAGACGACCAGTTACAGGCACACACGTGGCAGAGCTGCATTGGCTTCAGGACCAGCTCCACCAGTCATACTGGGGACTGGTCGGCTTCTTCGCTAGCCTTCTCAGCGAAGCTGGGGACTGGTCAGACGACCAGTTACAGGCACACACATGGTAGAGCTGCGTTGGCTTCAGGACCAGCTCCACCAGTCATACTGGGGACTGGTCGGCTTCTTCGCCAGCCTTCTCAGCAAAGCTAGGGACTGGTCAGACGACCAGTTACAGGCACACACGTGGCAAAGCTGCGTTGGCTTCGGGACCAGCTCCACCAGTCATACTGGGGACTGGTGGGCTTCTTCGCCAGCCTTCTCAGCAAAACTGGGGACTGGTCAGACGACCAGTTATAGGCACACACGTGGCAGAGCTGCGTTGGCTTCAGGACTAGCTCCACCAGTCATACTGGGGACCAGGATCATGCATAATAATAAAATAATGTGCTAAACTTTCTCCTCTAATCCAAAGAGCAACCATGATCCCCTGATAGTGATTCGTCCCTAGATTCTGCTACCCCTTTGATAATTTTTGATCCATAAGTTCTGATCCTTGAGAACTTTGGATGTCCTTATATATTCCACCACACAAAACTAGAATCATCATAAAATCCTTAATTCTTCTAGGATGTGTGTGTCATGCCTTGATGTGACACATGTTCCTTGCTTGATGTCGTGAAAACGATGAATGATGGGCAAAAGTTATTGAATAGTGCCCTATGAAGGGACCATGATCCATGAACTAGATAGAAGCGTAGGAACCGGGGGTCATCTATGGACTGCAACCATAAGATGCTACTGCTGGGCGCTCGCTAATATCCAGGTCTATGGTCGTGATTCTTTCTAGTTCACCATTATAGTGCGTTTTGTTTCTAGACGCCCGAAAGGGAGTTCAAAACCACATTCCTTGTAACTTCTTTAGATCCCAGGTAATTATAACCAACTCTTGGTTTTGGTTATAATTTCCTTAATACAAGATGAGTGTTACAGAAGTTGTGCTCTATTGTGGTGCCATGATTGGTGACCACGGTGCTGCGTCGGAACCCGTAGAATCTTGTGTGCCGGATTGCACAAGTTTCCGCTGGGCGCGCACAGGTATCGAGGTCTACAGTTATGATCCATTATAGCCTACAACCAATGTACACTCTCTCTTAACCTTTAAAATCTTGATTGCTTTCCCCAAATATCCCTACCTTGCTACTTGCAACCGTTTCCTACTCCCGGTTGTAATCCCAAACCCAACCCCGTTGCCTTGTGAACTCCTTGTGAGTGAACATGTGTGACACATTTTCTTTTTCATTACTCAACCCTAGACTTTAGGTGCTTCTTAAATCTCGGGATGAGATTTCTTTAAGGGGGAAGGGTTGTAACACCCCTGGTGTTAAGCAGTAATTAAAACCTTAATTAAGTTATTTAGTATGCATAATCATCTGACATCATGGCATAAGGCATTTCATGTTTGAGTTTTAGTTGTGATGATTTACATGTTTCACATGAGTGTTGCCTAATCTTGTATGATGATTTTCATGTTTGCTAAAGTTTATTGCTGGAGTATGTTATTGAGTGTCACATGAAATGACAAGTGAGAAAACTCTAGTTTTTCAAAGTCCCTTTTATACCCTTTTCAATAAGTCAAAAAGTAAGTCAATTTTCAAAATGGTTTAAAAAGAAGAGTTATAGCTCTTGTTCAGAGGTACAACTTTGGTATTCAAAGTTTTCAAAGTTTCTGTACAAAACTTGAATAAATTTGTGTTGACGCAAAACGTGACACCTCGCGTCAAGCACACAGCAAGCCGAAAAGCTGGCTTCACTCGGGTGCCCGAAGTATGTTGATTCCGGAGACGTGCCAGTCGGTCTGACCTGAAAACCAACAAGGGATAAAAAACGTGAGAATACCTCTGGAACGTGCCGGGTAAGACCAGACAGTTCCATATGTACGGCTTTGAAAGCCAATCACGACGGGCACACAGCTATGGAAGCTGCCTGTCAGAGCATGTTTGTAAAATCATTCGGCAAGTATGAAAGCAGAGTATGTAAAGCATATTGACTGTCGAATGCATATGTAAGGAAATACATGCTCGAACAAAAATAAAGATATTATAAACAGGTAACTTGCAAAAATAGATCTATTCAAGTAACACATGCATAGGCTAATCCAACTAATCTGCCGCACGTTTAATCTTCATAAACCCGTCAGGCATAAACTCAAGCAAAGCTAATCCACCGCATGATACCACTTGCTATAAGTATACACCACTTCTTATAATTAGATTAATCCACCGCATGATACAATCTAATTATAACAAGCTAAAAGCATGCATAAACCTGAATAAATCTATAAAAGCTCGTTACTCATGTAAGCATAACCAAAATCGGCAAACCAACCGAATTGGGGTCCATGAAGAAGGAACAAACAAGCAAGCATGATTAAACTAATCTAAACCCTGCTCTGCCGCACGATACCTAGTTTTATCAAAGCCTAATTGTAAATAACATGCATGAACCCGTGACATGTAACAATCTGGATTGAACTTTGATCTGGCCATCATGATAATATGATTAGCAAAAGCACAAGCAAGCTTGTAGGACAAGGCCAAACAAGATCAATCTAGATTGGGCAAAAAGTGTTACAAGAATTAAATAAATAAAACACATAACACATGATAACTTAATGAATCTATCAGATCTGCCAAATCTGATGGAGCCGATAACTATTTTTACTCATGACTTAATCTGCCGCACGATACAAGGCATAAGCAAAAACTTCCCGTCATAAGCTTAAATCCGCCGCACGATACTAAGCTTAACATATGAGACTACTTGCATTATATCTAAATCCACTGCATGATACTAGACATGATAGCAAGGTTGCCGGGACTTACGTAGGTCGACGGATCGATGATTCCTCTCGAAGAACTCGACGACACGACTAAGGACTCGAATATGGCACGGGGCCGGTTTGTATTGATGTGGTTGTGGACAATTTTACAATGGTCGAGGGTTTATATTTATACCCTGGACGAAATACGAGTCCTAAACGATTATGATTTACATAATAAAATATGGAAAGATACAAACATTACTTCAAATCCCTTCGGCATCCTCCATTGTCACGTGTCTTCTCGTGCAAACCGGCTTTATTTGCAACACCCATCTCCCGAATGGAGCCACCGTTCTGCAAAATAGCCGACCGCACAGGCATCTGCCGAAAACTCCAAGGATCAAATAATCATGTGATTGCTTGTCGAATCTTTTTCTTCTCTGCTGGCTGGGCCGATCTGTCATATTCTTGTGTGTGCGAAAATCTGGTGTCAACACATGCCCCCTAATTTTGGGACAAATATTTGTTCCAAAATTCCTTTTTCCATATACATACGTGGAATCCTCTGAAGTATCCACCTCTGTAGAAATCTTGCATGTCATAATTACTTCACCTACCGATTCATCTCCCGATGCACCTCTTGGGATCCTTTAAAAATCTTCCATCAGTCCGTTTCGACTTGTGCATCCCGAACTCCCCTGCTTCTTCTCAAACCAGAAAAACCCTCTTTTCTCCTGTCATCCCCCATCCAACCAACCAGAAGATGTCTTCCGAGGGCTCCGAGTTTTTCGCTTCCAGCACCTCTAAGAGGATGTTGCTCTTTTTCTTTTTTCCCTTTGGCTCTAAAAATGAAGCAGTGGTTCTTACATCATTGCTTCCTTTAGGAGAACCGGTGATGACCTCCCCAAGGACCTGACTCGGAAGCTCGCGGATCTTCAATTCGATCTGGAGATAAAGGATCGGGAGATTACCCGAATCTCTTGAGAGCGTAACTTTGCTCGTGAACGGGCCGCGCGGTAAGTATTTCCCATCATTTCTTTCCCAATTCTTTCTCCCTGCTTTTACTGATTCTTTTTCCTCTTAGCTTTGGAAGCCAAGCTTCATTCCCTCGAAGCTGCTATTGCTGATCTCGCCGTCACAGCTAATGTACCGGGCACGACAGCCCTAAGGCGGGTGAATGAGGTCAACCGAGCCCTCCCAGACATCTCCAGGGTTGGCATGGGTTATCGCGCGCAGCACTTGCCTTCAACGTCGTTCGGATCCATTCCGGTGCCGATTACCGCAACTTTGACGTTTGCGAGCGAGGGTTAGAATACAGGGTGATACGCTCTGTTGATGATATGAAAGAAGCTGGACAGATCTGACTGATTCCTTTGACTTCGATCTTCCGATTAGGAACAAATAGAATGGACGAACTAACTTTCCATTGTAACTTGTTTTCCCTTTTGTAAATAAGAAGTTTCTTTGTTCGTCCTCCTGGAATCAACCTGTGACTGATCCTTCGAGATTAATGTGTATTCTGTTTCGTGTGCCAGCCACTAATTTTCCTTTTGCTTTAATGGCGATGTACATTACATCGGCTATCGTTGATAATCATGCTGATTGCCTTTGTCCTGCAAGCAATTGCTGTAATTGATCATTTAGGATCCGAAGTTCTCAATCTTCTTTCAATCTTCTAAACCATGACAGCACCGGGATAGCATTTTAGAAGACTTTCCCGTTTTTGGCTTCCCTTTCCCGGTGTCAGTCGATAATATGAATTCCCAAATAATCATCCACATGTGTTTTTTCCGGTGTGCAAGTCATAGCTCTATAAATATGACCCTAGACAGGCCATCCCCTTGGCTCTAATCGACCAGCTTGACTTGCAAACTCTCCACTTCTCGGCTTCTAAGCTCAAGCCAGAGAAAAAATCTCTCGCCTGTGTTCCCAATAATGGCAGGCAATAGCAATCACAGCAGACACCCTACCGGACCGAGGCAGGAGGAAGTCAAGCATCAACCCACTGGTGTTATGGGTAAAAAACTGATTTCTTGCCCCCTTGCGGTAGCCTTCCTTGCTGCTTCTTTTCCTTTCAGGGTAAGGCCCATCTCCAAGCTCAAGCTCTTTCCTCAGAAGACTTGTCTAAGAGATATGATATTGAGGAAACTGAACAAACATACCAGCGGAAACAAATCTGCAACGCTATCAGAGGTTAATGAAACTCTCACTTTGACCCCCTTCCTTCGATTGAGCTCGTGCCTGCTTGACACATCTTCCCCTTTTCCGCTCCTCGGGATCTCTCTCGGGTCAGCGGTGATGAGTTCTCGGTTCAAAGAAAAACATCCCTTTCCACCAATCGGTTCCGCAGATGAGCCCCTGGACGACTTTGAAGATGATGATCACGCTGTTGCCTTTTGCTGGAAACACGATCCTCAGTCTGTTCTCCCGATTCCAATAATCCTTCTGATTGCAACACTTTTCCAGAAGAACGTTTGCCAAATGTATGACGTCATTTTAGCCGACTAGACCTCGTTCTTGATGTGTCATGTCACTCGGCATCTTATTTCCTGCACTTCACCTTTCTCTTTCCCCAATAACCTACCATTTGAAAAACGCTAGGATTACCAGGTCATGAACACTCTTGCACTGAAGGCGATATAAATAATATCGGTTATAATTAAAATTTCTGGAACATCTTCTCTGCTAAAGGCGATGCTTTACATCGGCTGTATAAAAATATCCTTGAATCCGTTCCAGATCTTACAATTTCCACGCGCTCGGCTTTCAACAAGTAGTGCCGAAGCTTGATCCACGAGTGACAAAATTTTCTTTACAGCCGAATACCCTTCTCCGGGTTTAACATTTTTCGGCTAAAGCTAGCTGCTACTTAAACTTAAATTCAAAATAAGGGCCGATCCTGTTATAAGGTTATCGGTCGCCACGTACACTTGAAATGATTACTAAGTTGTGGAAGTGCCTCATATACTTTTCAAGACTCTTCGTTGCACGTCACTTTCACGTGAACTCTTGACCTTTCTCTAGCTTTGCCAATGGAGAAATAGGCAGATCCCTTTCAAAAGTTTACCAACTTTTTACCTATACCAGACTCAAATTCACACATTTAATCCTGTTCTTGGCTACATCATTTAACACTGTATTCCTTGTCAGCCGACATAGAACTTGGTCCTAATTCCTCTCCATTACCTCAGTTATATTACTTATTAAAAATTACTCGAGAGCCGATCGTTTGAATCGGCTGTTGGTCCTTGTCGAAAACGTTCACAGGACCTACTTCCCAAGCTCTTCCGGAGAAGCACTCGACACCATCATATTCCCAGTAGATGGGCTCTGTGTTAGCAATACTCACCGAATCATCAGCATGGACAATCTCGATGTTATCTCCGACCCATTGGAAGAGGAACTGATGCATGGTTGACGGCACACAGCAATTTGCATGTATCCAATCTCTCCCTAATAGTAAACTGTATGCCCCTTGCCGTCAATGACGAAAAGGTAGTGATCAAGGTTTTAGTCCCGATCGTCAACTCAACATGAACTGGTCCCCGAGTATTAGAGAAATTACCAGCAAGTCTCTTAGCACCATGTCAGTCTTCAATAAGTCTTCACTTGCCATCAAAAGTTTTCTGAAGGTGGTATATGGCATGATGTTTATGGCAGCCCCTCCATCAACGAACATCTTTCTTAGTGGCTTGCCATTAACATACCCCCTCATATAAAGTGGTTTCAAGTGCCGATGTTTAGCTGGTTTATCAAATACTGCGCTTTGAGCTAAAACGAGGTGAGCCAATAATTCTTGGAATTCATCTTCATCGAAATCCGAATACACCTCGTCTCGGACATCCTGTTCCTTGGGAGCCATAAATTCTGATGGAAGAAAGAAAGCCATGCATGCATCAGCCGAACGATCACCTCTATCCGGCTTTTCTTCTAGGATGCCAAATTTGTTTCATCTTGGCACCTGCCTGCGCTAACTCTCTGTTTCTTAGGCGTTGCACCCTTCTTTTCTGGCTCCTTCTCAATCCTGGGGGACACCACTGTCCTCTCTGCCAGACATACTCGCGGTACTCTTCTTCTCTAGTGCGAGCCCAATTTTGATCGACAAATCCTCTTTCCTGCCGATCTTCGGAATTATTTATTTTTAAACGCCGATTGTCTTCAGGGACTCGCGCCCCAAGCCTTTCATGGATAGAACGGCGGTTGACCCGAGACTGCCTATACTCGGAGTACTGATTACTGCACTCAGGGCAGTTGTTCTTAATAGGCAGTTTCAAGCCTTCGTTCCAACAATACTGGAAGAACGAGCATTCCCAATGAGATTGTCCTTGCTCTCCTCATATCTTCTCGTTCTTCTTGGTACATCTCTTTCTTCGTACCTTCGCTGTTTTTCTAAGAACTTCTGTTCTTCATAAAATCTCTGCTTTTGGTACCGTTCCTGCTCCCGACGCCATTTATTCAACAGAATATGCGTCGTGACCCTAGGTCTGGAAGTTTCACCTGTCTCGGCTCGGCTATTTTGGAACCGAACCCTTTGCTGAAGCTCTCTATTTGTAATCTGTCGATAAGGGTCAACAGTACCAGCTTCCTTTGCTCTATCAGAGGTTAACACTTTCATTTTGCTCTTACCCCTGGGATCAGCTGCGTTGATCATATTAACAGAGAAGGACACAGTGTTCTGTCCAAAAGGGCTATCATCAACCTTCATCTTTCCATCAAACCTCAGATGCCCGTCATGGATAGCTTCTGGATACGCACTCTGAACACTCGGCAATCGTTTATGGAGTGGGATCTAGTATTATGGAAACCACAATACTTCTTGTCCTTGACTCCCTCAGGATGCAGCATAGGATGACCGTCCGGCAACTTGATGCGTCCTTCCTTCACCAAATACTCAATAATTTATCTGACTTGGAAACATCAAAGTCATAAGTACCTTTCTGTTGCCTCAGCCATCGTTGGTTGACTTGAGTCGGCTCTTTAGCCCAGACTATTTCGGCTGCAGCTATTTCATCTTCATCATCGTACTCAGTCGCCTCTTCCAAAAAAGCCTGGTACATCTCGGCAGCCACATCACCCTTCTGGAATTGATTATTCCTCTTGAATCCCTGGGCTTGACTGCTCATCGTTGCCAACCTCTGTGATAACTGCCCGAGGTTATCAAATTCCATGCTGAATAGCTTCTCTTTGATACTCGGCAACATGCCAGCTATAGCTATCCTCGGCAACTGGTCATCTGGCAAACTTAGAGAATAGCAAAGATTCTTGGTCTCCCTGAATCGGTGCAGATATTCTTGTGGCGTCTCGCCGGGTTTCATCTTAGGCTCATGAGGTCGACCAACATCCTCTCACTGGTACCGTGAAGAAATATGAGTGGAATTTCTGTTCCAGCTCTGCCCACGTATTGATAGAATTTGCTGGCAGAGAAGCAAACCACGAGAAGGCTGGTCCTGTCAACGACAATGGGAAGTACCGAATCCTCCACGCTTCATCCGTAGATGCTTCTCCAAGCTGCATCAAATAGCGGCCGATGTGCTCTATAGTACTGGTGTCATCCTGGCCCGAAAACTTGGCAAAATCAATGGAGGCTTCACCCTGGAGGAAGTGCTACCCGATTGTACCATTCCGGTAAGGGGACTTGTAAGCGTATGACTGACTCTTTGGTTTTAGGCCGAATTGATTTTGCATCATATCAGCCATCCTATGCATGATGAGGTCAATAATCGAATCAGGAGCTGCTTGTGCTTGCCCCCCAGGGTGTAGTCCTGCCGAACTCTTGTAGCCTGGATTTGGAAGAGCATTAACTGAGCTATAATCGACGAACTCTTGGTATCCATCTCCAAAACATATTCCTTTGTATCCTGTTTGCTACAGGAGACACTTAAGAAGCAGATTGCGGGACGTTCCCCGTCGTGCCGAACGTGACCTGGTGAAGGGTCGAGATGGCGGACTAGAGGGGGTGTGATAGTCTTTTCTAAAAATAATCTTACCGGCTAACCGAAACAAATGCGGAATTAAAACTATTGGTCTAGCCAAGACTACACCCCTCTACTCATACTCTAAGACACCTTACAAAAGATCCTAATCAATGCAAATAGGTGTCGGGCTAGCTAGAGCTCACCTAACCAATTTTAGAAGCAAGGTCACACAAGCCTATGCAACTAGTACTTCAAGCACGGGGGAGCTCCTACACAATCTAGCAAGCAAAGCACAAAGCCTAAGCTCACTAGCAATGCTCAATAACAAGGCTACACAAGCCAAATTAGAGAGCTCAATCTTAGCTACACAAACTAAGCACAGTGACTAGCAAGACTACAAGTTAAATAGTCACGCAAGAGACCTACTTCTAGCTACACAAGCAAAGAAGGTAACTAGCAAGCTACACAAGCTAACTAATTACAAGAGCAACTACACAAGAACAATATATATGAAAGTAATTACAAGCTTGTGTAAGGGGAATGCAAACCAACGGGAAGAACAAGGTTGACACGGTGATTTTATCCCGAGGTTCACTTGGTCGCCACCAAGCTAGTCCCCGTTGAGGCAAGCCCAAGGTTGCCGCCGATCCTCTTGCTAGTGGTGACCCTAAGTCACACCCTCCACGATGGAGTGCTCACCAAGAGCTCTAGCTTCGATCCGGCCGGACCACTTGACGCTCTTCACGCCTCTCTCTACTAGAGTTGCTCTTCGCGATCTCTCCGCGGGGCAAGCACAATGCCCCTCACAAAGCTTCTCCGGAGCCACGCACAATCTTCACGCGGGCTTCACGACGGAGACTCGATCACCAAGCCGTCTAGGAGGTGGCAACCTCCAAGAGTAACAAGCACCACCGGCTTGCAACACGAAACACCTAGTGCCACTCGATGCAATCTCTCAATGCAACGCACTAGCGATCACTCACTCGCTATCGATTCGCACACTAGCAAGCACAAGCGAGTTAGAGGGCTCCCAAGCACATCCACACCAGCCACCAAGGCTTTGGAGTGCTCAACCACAAGCCCAAGGCCGACCACACACTCTATTTATAGCCCCAAGGGCTAACTAGTCGTTGCCCCTTCACTAGGCAAAGTGCGCTAGCATCGGATGCTCCACACGGGACCATCGGACGCTACAGCCAGCGTCCGATGTACGGATGCTCGCCACGTGTTCCCACGTTCAACTTTGGCCGAGCGATCCAACGGCTACTTCCTTCGCGTGCCAGTGAAAGTGGCATCGGACGCGCCGATGCCTAGCATCGGACGGTTCGATGCCTCTGCTCAGAACTGCGCAAACCTGCACTCACATCGGACGCGCCGGGATACTAGCATCGGATGCTCGACCCCAGCGTCCGATGACACACCAAAGAGTCTTAGAGAGGGCAGAAACACATCGGACGCGTCCGATGGTTCCACATCGGACGCAGGCCAGCGTCCGATGCTCCTTGGAAAGCACGCTCGCACCACGTCATCTGCATCGGACTTTGCAACAGTGCTTCCTCAGCGTCCGTTGCCAGCGTCCAATGCTTCTTCAGCATCTGACTTCAACTAGGGTTAGCCATCGGACGCTCGACCCAGCGTCCGATGCTCCTCGGACCAGCGTCCGATGCTAGTTTCTCCCACCTCTCCATGCCTCCTTTCAACACAACTTCTTCTCCAACAACTTCTCCTTTGCAAATGTGCCAACACCACTAAGTGTACAACATCATGTGTATGTGTGTTAGCATTTTCACAATCATTTTCCAAAGGATTTTCACTTGCTCTCACCACGCCACTCGATCCTAGTAACAACGCAATGTTAGATCGCTCAAGTGGCACTAGATGACGATATGCAAACAAGTTTGCTCCTCTTAATAGTACGACCATCTATCCTAAACCCGGTCATAATCTTCTCTACACACCTATGACCGGTGAAATGAAATGCCCTACAAGTATACCTTTGCCTTGCGCATTCCATCCATCTCCTCCGGTGTTGATGCAACACATGCACAACCTATCATCAAATGATATGATCCACTTCATATCATCACATGGCCTCCATGGTCATCGATCTTGAATCACTTGCTCTTCACCATCGCTTCGGTCCTTCGGCGCCACAGTCTTGCTTAAGCCTCCCGACACCTATCACATATCAAATAGCCTCCAACTTCACCTTCACCATTCCGCATCATAGTACTCGTCATGCACTCTCACCTGCCACTCCATCGACTCTTCACCACTTCACGTCTTACCAATCACTCCCGCTAACCATCTCACACTTACCGTCAGATCAACCTTCGGCAACAAGTCTCCTCAGCCATCCTACGACTCACCTTCGTACCAACGGCTTCAATGCCTCCAACTGTACCCTCACCTTCGCAACCGGTCCATCAAGCCAAGTCTTGCCTTGATCTTCACCATCTTAGCACATGACTCCATGTCATGTCACATATGCAATAAGCTCCTTCATCACATTATGAGCCTTGCAACATCTCCAAGCCATTTCACCTCTATGGCATATGTTGCTCACACATGATCACCTGTGGACTATTACCTGTGTAATTCACTTCAAACACATATTAGTCCACCTAAGTTGTCACCTCAATTACCCAAAACAACACAAGACCTTTCACCTGGCCATAAGTCCTGGGGAGGGTGTTGCGTCTCAGAGGAATCATCCCACCTGTGCTTGGGCCAGCTCCGCCTTCTCCTACGATCCTTCGGCGTTGAGGTACTGGGAACAACAATGGCCATTGCATTGGACCAGCTGTTTTCTTCAAAGCGTTTATCCGCTGCTGGACCGAAAATGCTAACCATGATAGCACGAAAAGTATTCAAGAAAGCTGCCTGATGGTTGATCATGGCTTCTGATACAGATTTGTACACTAACTCGGACATCTTCCGAATAGCTTCTTCTTCATCATTGTCGGATGGCTCGGATTGGTGATGAGGAATGATCTTTGGGAATTCCTGCTTCTGGAAGACTCTGCCGCTCTTGTTCTTGGAGAAAGATGCCAGACACTTGCGCTGGAATTCATCGCAGGCCTACTGTACCAAGTTTTTTGACTCTAGCGGCATGTCATCCATGATCACATCCAGAATTTGGTCATCGTTGATCTCAGGCATCTTGAAACGAAGTTGTCCCACCGGGCGTGCCAAAAAGTGTGTTGACGCAAAACGTGACACCTCGCGTCAAGCACACAGCAAGCCGAAAAGCTGGCTTCACTCGGGTGCCTGGAGTATGTTGATTCCGGAGACGTGCCAGTCGGTTTGACCTGAAACCAACAAGGGATAAAAAACGTGAGAATACCTCTGGAACGTGCCGGGTAAGACCAGACAGTTCCATATGTACGACTTTGAAAGCCAATCACGACGGCACACAGCTATGGAAGCTGCCTGTCAGAGCATGTTTGTAAAATCATTCGGCAAGTATGAAAGCAGAGTATGTAAAGCATATTGACTGCCGAATGCATATGTAAGGAAAGACATGCTCGAACAAAAATAAAGATATTATAAACAGGTAACTTGCAAAAATAGATCTATTCAAGTAACACATGCATAGGCTAATCCAACTAATCTGCCGCACGTTTAATCTTCATAAACCCGTCAGGCATAAACTCAAGCAAAGCT
This sequence comes from Coix lacryma-jobi var. lacryma-jobi, assembly GCA_009763385.1. Classification (NCBI taxonomy): domain Eukaryota; kingdom Viridiplantae; phylum Streptophyta; class Magnoliopsida; order Poales; family Poaceae; genus Coix; species Coix lacryma-jobi. Next base: position 126,038,769 of record CM019827.1, on the reverse strand, counting down.
AATCCACCGCATGATACCACTTGCTATAAGTCTACACCACTTCTTATAATTAGATTAATCCACCGCATGATACAATCTAATTATAACAAGCTAAAAGCATGCATAAACCTGAATAGATCTATAAAAGCTCGTACTCATGTAAGCATAACCAAAATCGGCAAACCAACCGAATTGGGGTCCATGAAGAAGGAACAAACAAGCAAGCACGATTAAACTAATCTAAAACCTGCATCTGCCGCACGATACCTAGTTTTATCAAAGCCTAATTGTAAATAACATGCATGAACCCGCGACATGTAACAATCTGGATTGAACTTTGATCCGGCCATCATGATAATATGATTAGCAAAAGCACAAGCAAGCTTGTAGGACAAGGCCAAACAAAGATCAATCTAGATGGGGCAAAAGAGTGTTACAAGAATTAAATAAATAAAACACATAACACATGATAACTTAATGAATCTATCATCTGCCAAATCTGATGGAGCCGATAACTATTTTACTCATGACTTAATCCGCCGCACGATACAAGGCATAAGCAAAAACTTCCCGTCATAAGCTTAAATCCACCGCACGATACTAAGCTTAACATACGAGACTAGTTGCATCATATCTAAATCCACCGCATGATACTAGACATGATAGTAAGGTTGCTGGGACTTACGGAGGTCGACGGATCGATGATTCTTCTTGAAGAACTCGACGACACGACTAAGACTCGAATATGGCACGGGGCCGGTTTGTATTGATGGTTTGTGAACAATTTTATAATGGTCGAGGGTTTATATTTATACCCTGGACAAAATATGAGTCCTAAACGATTACGATTTACATAATAAAATATGGAAAGATACAAACATTACTTCAAATCCCTTCGGCATCCTCCATTGTCACGTGTCTTCTCGTGCAAACCGGCTTTATTTGCAACACCCATCTCCCGAATGGAGCCACCGTTCTGCAAAATAGCCGACCGCACAGGCATCTGCCGAAAACTCCAAGGATCAAATAATCATCTGATTGCTTGTTGAATCTTTTCTTCTCTGCTGGCTGGGCCCATCTGTCATATTCTTGTGCGTGCGAAAATCTGGTGTCAACAATTTGAAATCCTTTAAACCATAAATTTGACCCCTAAACTAGATTTCAAAAACTAAAAAGAATTAGACTTGGGTCCTTAAGAAAGTTGTAGCAGAGATTAAAAGAAACAACTTTTATTGAGGTAGATGTTTAAGTTATTAAAGAAAAACCAAAGTAATTTGGATTCTAGTTGAACTAGGGTTTCAAATTGAAAGTTAAATTCTAAACCTAGATTTGCCCTCTTTGAGTAGATCAACAACTAAGCATATTTTTGATATGTGGCCAAAAGTAAAGTTATAGATAATCTTATAAGGAACAACTTTTATATTGATAAAATTTGAAGTTATTATGTAAATTCAAAAGTATTTTGAATTTAGGTTTGAATGCAAATCAATTTCAAAATGTGATTTTGAATTCTAGGCAGATTTTGGGTGTGGTCCTTAAATAAAAGTTGTAGATCCTAATTTTGGAGAAACTTTCATGTTTGGAGTTTTTGCTGTTGTGTAATGTTTTTGGGAGAATTAGAAGAGAAAAAGTCGGTTTGGCTGTCTGTGAACAGTAACCGAGGGGAGAAGAGAACAGAGCTTGGGCTCTGCTCGCCGGCCGCCAGCCGCCGCCACCTCTGCCGACCATGCCATGCCAACAGCCACCTCCTGCTTGTACTGTTGCGACCGCCTATGAACATGTCCAACGCTTCGCGCTCGCGACCGGCTATATAAGCCTCTCATTGCCGGCACCATCCCCGTTCTCCTCCTCTGCTCCACTGAAACCGCCAAGCTTCGCCACCATGCCTCGTCGTCGTTGCGCCGTCTCCGACCGAATTTGGTCGTGCCACTGATCCCGCAGCCTCGGAGCTTTCGATTGTGAAGGACCAAAATGCTAAAGCAAGGCGACCAGAGGGGGGGTGAATGGGAGCCAAAATTTCTTCTCAGAAATTATGGCCTCTGTCCCAACAAAATCAACCCCAAGAGCAAAGCCGACACACGTGATGTCCTCGACCCAAGAGTATGGGTGGATGTTCCCTAGAAACACAGCCGGACACCACAAAAGCTCCCTCTTCCAAATCCACGCAAGTCAACTAGTGACAGGATGGAGTTTGGGTAACCTCAACCTCCCCCGAGCAACGCGAGGGGGATTCAGGCAATCTCGCAAAGCGGGAAGCCCAGTTTCTGTAGAGCACAGAGTCGGGAATCCAACGCAAAAAGCGGATCTCAAATCGGAGCTCGAACGCAAAAGATACGGACGAAAACGCGTTCTGTCAGCACTGACCGGACTCACTGGAGCGTCCGGTCGATAGGCACCGGACGCGTCCGGTCAGCTGAACTGCGTTCTGGGAGCTCTCTGTTTACGACCGGACTCACGGTGAAGAAGCGTCCGGTCGTTACTACTGAGCGTCCGGTCAGCACCGAGGGGCAATGAACAGTGCCTTCAGTGCGTCCGGTCATGCGAACCCTAGCGTTCGGTCGCACAAAACGCTTTCTGACAGCTTTGACCGGACTCTGAGGTGCGTCCGGTCAGGAATGATCGGACGCGTCGGTCCACAGAACTCGTTTTGGAGCTCTCTGTGTTGACCGACTCTGCGTGGAGGTGCGTCCGGTCGAATCCCAGTCAGCGTCCGGTCACCACGCGCGAACTGGACAGCGCGGGTGTTCAACGACCGGACTCTGGCTCGGTGCGTCCGGTCGCTATGAGGCAGCGTCCGGTCACCCCGACCAGTCCCTGTTCGTCCACCGAATCGACCCGATCTCCCTCAAATCAAAAGCACTAGGGCTCTAACTTCGTGTGCGGGATCACAAGGATGTTAGTGAGCTACTCCTAAGAGATCATGGCTCGAACCTAACTCCAAATCGGTGAATCGAAGAAAACGGTGAGGAACGGGCAAGAACTCGATTCCAAAACTAAATCCGCCCGATCTGTGAGTTCGTGAGGTATTAGAGAAATTCCTTCGGTAGAAAGAAGACTCTCACGAAGCTACACAAGATGGTTCAAACGGATTTGCGAATCTTCCCTCGAAACAAGAATTCTCGTGAAGAACGAAAGAGGGGAATACGTGCAAACACGAAGAACAAAATCGCAAGACAAATCAAAGCACGAATTTGATCCTTGGACTCAGAGGAATGGATGATTCATTAAGCACTCAGTGTCGGGCTACAAGCCAATCCTAGCAACACAAAGCTCGGATGGCGAAAAGCTCAAGAACAAGAGCCGATCTCTCCCTAACCCTAGCCTCCTCTCACAAACAGCAAAATGAGAGTGACACTGCTCCAAGGATTCGGCTGCCCTAGCAGCCCCCTTCATATATATAGGCGCACGTCCGAAGACCAAACGCCCTTACATTAAGCACTCAACCCAATACCCCCCAGGGGTAAAACCGTCCAGACTTGACAGTTTCGATCCGACGGCCACGCCCGCACATCCGGTAGCTTCGCCTCGACGCGACCTCCCTGATGCCGCCACGTGCCGCCACCGTCGACCGCCGCGCCTTCTCACCGATAGCTTCGTCGCAACGCAAGCCTCTCGGTGCCGCCACGCGTCGACCGTCCTTTCGGACCAACCCCCGGTTTTGAGGCCCAAACCGGGAAACCGTCCACCCCGAGTTTTGAGGCCCAAACTCGGAAACCCGCAAGCCCAGGTTTTGAGGCCCAAACCTGGAAACCGTCCATCCCCGAGTTTTGAGGCCCAAACTCGGAACCCGCGCGCCCAGGTTTTGAGGCCCAAACCTGGAAACCGTCGATGGTAGCTTTTTGAGGCTCAGCTACCGAACCCGCACCGAAGACGGGATGTGGTTCGCACACCCCGACCACCGGCACCGATGCCGATGCATGTCCAGCCTCCACGCCGGGCACAACGCCTTCGTCTTCCTTCTTGACTTGGCCGACGGCACTTGCGCCGCACGCAAGCCCGTGTCCGACCTCCCGCCAAGTGACACGACTCCAGCGCCTTCCTCCCGACTCGGCCGATGCACCGCGCATCCCATGTGTTCTCGCTTGCCAATGCCACGTGCCAGCTACCACAGCTGGTCCTCTGGCCCTCTGGTCCGTCAGTCCAAGCCTCACGTCCGCCCTTCACAGCTCTGGGTACCTCGGCATGGCACGTCCGCCGCACGGCACGCCCATCCTTCACCGCTCCCGGTCCGTCGGCACGGCACGTCTCTACTTGACCTTCACCTCGCCATAGACCACTGTATCCGAGCTCCACACCTGCACATCAACACAGCCAAGAGACACATGTCGCACACGCACACCAACACAGAAACACCACACAACTCACGCCACCGGTTAGTCTTAAATATTAGCGCATAATGACATAATGACTCAACCGGGGAAAAGCCTCAAACCTTCCTCATCAAAGTCAATCATTCATCATATATGTTCTCAATCTCCCTCTTGATGAATGCATTGACTAAAAATAAACCACAAAGGAAGAGTTTGAAGGCAAGCCTCATCCAAGTGCCCAAAAGCCAAACAAAAGCGAACACAAGGCTACTTGAGATGAGGAAGGATCATGAAAACTCCAAATAAAAGCTCTCGGTCCCGAAAGAAACGGGAAAAGCGGGCAAAGCCTCCACACAACCGAAAAGTCAAGATAAACAAGAGTTTCATGAATCCCAAAAAGGCACTCGAAAACCAATCTCAAATAAAATTGTCAATCAATCATCACAAAAGAGAGACCAAGGTACTTATCCACTTGGTTTTGGGTCAAATTCTCCCCCTTTTTCCTTTCTCTTTCTCTTTCTCCCCCTTGATGATTGAATTGACAAAACTAGGCACAAGATATGGTTTGAGATACCACAACCGAAAATCTCATTCAAGTGATCAAAACCATCGGAGGGCAAAAACAAAGTCACTTGTCATGAGAAATTATCCATTCAATTCCATACCAATTGAAGGACCATTGAAGGACCAAAAAATCTAAAGAAGGGGCAATTTGAAATGGACATAACTTGGTCCCCAAAGACATGGGCAACGGCTCAACGCAACCAAGCAAGGGATCGGAGCAACAACTCAACAAAGCAAAACTCGATCACACAGAGCAAAAGACTTGGTTCCCAAAGACATGGGCAACGGCTCGACGCAACCAAGTCAAAAATGAGCTAGCCCTCAAGAAGAGGCAGAAAATGGCTCAACACCACTAGCTCAAGGCTCAATACCAATTGAGGCGGAATCAACGCATAAGAATGCAAACTGATCACAACAGCCAAGAATTGGTGAAAACAGCTAGTTCCTCAAGACAGAGGCACATAGGCTCGACGCAACTAGCTGAAGGGTCCATACCAATCGAAAATACCAAGCAAAAACTGCTAGTCCCTCTAGACAGAGGCAAAATGGCTCAACACGACTAGCAGGCTCGATACCGACTGAGAAAAAAACCACAAGAGAGGCAACACTAAATGGAGCACAAACACTCGGAGCACGCGGAGAAGCAGCAAGACAAAGCGACTCCCCCTGAAAGCAAGCCTATACACAAAAGCTATGCACAAAGCTCATGACACAATTGCATTCCATACCAAGAGATGGATACCAATTGAGACACATAAAAGAGCTAAACCGAGTGAAGAAAAACATAAAAGAGCTAAACTCCCCTTGCTCAAAGCTCTCCCCAAAATGCATGACTCTCCCCTTTGTGCCAACACATAAGCTCCCCTTGCAAACAGCTTCTCCCCCTTGACAAAAGGGAACATGCTGAGGGGTTTTGACATTTTTCACAAATTGACACAAACACAAGACAAGTCATCAACCAAAAGCATATGGGGGCTATGAATAGCACTGAAAGTGACCACAAAGTGTATCGGAGCTGGGGGTATGTACACTAAGCTAAAAACATGATATGCACAATGCAACAGCTTCAAGTGCATAGCAATCAGAATGAGAAGATGCTCAAAAGGGTGCTGCCCTGAAAGTGTAGCAATCAAACAAATGCTAGCAAAGGCTCAACTGATCAAATGAATGCGAATATGAACATAGAGCATATGAGCAGTTTTAAGCCTTTGAAAAGTTCACCACTAAATAGTAACATCACCACTAAATAGATATAGCAGGAAATCAAGAATCTACAACTAACTCAGGTATAAAAGGTGAACTACCCCTAGCAAAGTTCAATCATCATGCAATAGAGTGAATCATAGACTTGTGTTATTTTCAATATTTTATCGGAGATTGCAGCGGTATTAACACAAGTTCATATTAAAGCATGTGATTGCGAGAGGTTAAAAACATGGTCATTGCCTAACTTTTCAACCGGGCTAAGCCTATGCAAGAAAAGCAATCGGAAGCTTAAAGCACCGGTTTCGGTCTTACACTACACGGCTCAAGTTTAACTCAAATGTGCAATGAGAAACAGTCTCGATACCGTGAGGTGCTGACACATGCAATCCCATCTCGATCTTTTCATTCACTTAGACTTGGATCAATTTTAGCACAAGGTAAATATGAACAATCCAAGCAAGTGAATGACTCAATGCAAGAGACATAGCAACCTAGCATACAAAAGATAGCACAAGTGATCTCAACACATCCTACCCATGCTAGTTGCCAATCTCAATGGTGAACAAATTAAAAGTTTCATAGTAGATTAGTCAAGTTCACCACTTGCAAAAATAGCTTAGCTCATAACATGTATCAATTGATCAAAAGAGCCTAAGCTACAAGCATCATCATGAATAAACAGGGCATACCAAAAAGAGCATAATCTCATTCTCATTGTATATACATGAAGCTCTAATATGCAAGATGTACATGATGAAATGCATGCAAAGCTAGCCTATAAGAAAACCAAAATAAGGGTATCAGAGAAGACCAACTAAGATACAACAAGCAAAATGCTTCCCCAACTAAAAGGGAAAGAGAAGACCAACTAAGATACAACAAGCAAAATGCTTCCCCAACTAAAAGGGAAACACGCACCAAGGACACAAATAAAGCCAAGAAATGCTCAAGCGAACAGCCAGCAAAAACCACATCGGAAAGACCACACAGCAGAAAAGGGGTCGAAGAAGAAGAGTACCAAAACCCGAACTCAGAAGTGTGTCGGGGTACCTCATGATACGCATGACCGCCTGCTGGTGTGATACCCGAGGGGACGCCTGAATTTGCTGAACTCCGGGGCACTTGCCTTGCCGAAGTCGTCTCCCCCTCGCCTGATGCTGTCGCTCGCACAGGTGCTGCTAGTGCTCGCTGGAGAGCTGCTCGAACGGAACCCAAGTCATGGGAGAAGTGGGATCGGGTCCGTGAGCCAAATGCTCTCTCCAGGCTCCTGTTCTCCTACACACTCAAAAGCAGAAGAAAGCACAAGGCATTATCTCGTCCAGTGTGACCTCAAGGTCTCCACAAAAAGGTTAGTCACATAAGCATAAGGTGAACTCTCAATAAAAAGAGATCTACCTATGAATGACCCGCAAGGAGACTGATCTCAAACTAGTCAAGACTACCATGCAACAGGATAAAGCACTATGGAGCAACATGCACCTAGAGACATGATCAACCCAGACACAGCCTAAACCTCAACACATGCTACAATGCAAGATAATGATAGAATAGATCCAAAAGCATGTAACATGATAAAATTGTGGAAAGGCTAGTGCTCAAGCTAAACATATCAACAGGGTACATGTAGCTACACAAAACTAGCACCTCAAAAGTGACACCTAATGAACATCATACCACTACAATAAAGCTCATGGAGAAGTATGATAAATGGCACAATGTTCATGAGGATCACAACTAGCATGAAAAGTGGCTCCTCCACAAAGCTATACACAAAGCTAGCATGACATATGATATACAGGGTAGCACATGCTAGACAAAAGCACAACATGATACAAAAGAAAATGTACATGTAACAACTATACAAGTGAGCACATAAAAGACCATCTCATACCACAAGCATAGAACATGGATGTACAAGGTATGAGTGTAAAAGAATGCTCACCGAGTAGCAAAAACCTCTTTGGAGGCAAATCTAGGCGGGGTGTAGAGAACCATCAAATCTTGATCACATCTAAAAGATCAAGCTCCATCATGCGCATGTTCTCCACCCCGCGTCCTCATATCTACACACAAGAGGACAAAGTAATCCGAGTCTTGGATCCCGAAGGGTTAGCAAGCATGTACTTGGGAATCCAGGACTTGGTCACAAATCTCAACTTATCATGTGGGTTAGCATGATGCAAATGTGGTTCAAATGCAATTGTGAAATACCCTTGGAAGCATTCCTCAAAAGGACAACTCGAGGAGAAGAACGAGTCGTACCACGGGAAAGAGGCAAACATCTTCCAAGGTCTTTGTGGAAGAACCAATAGATGCACCATGAAAAGCATGACGTGGACCAAGAAAGAGGCACTAGAAGCATGTCCACGACCATGACCTATCCCACTAGAAAAGGAGTCATAAATCCCATCAACAAAAATGGGCTTCTTACTAGGAGCACAAGTGTTCATGCCATGAGACGGGCTATGAATCACCATCTTCCTAGAAGAGCGAGCTTGGCGCAAGCGTTTGGCACGCCGATACCAGAAGCTTTCTTGATGCCCATCTTTCTCACAAAAAGAGCAATGGTACAAAGGCCTACTGGAGGCACACCATTCTCCGACAAGTGAGAAGTCCCTTGGGGCTTAGAACAAGAAGCATCAACCACCAACTTGGTGCCAATGCTAGGAGCACACGTGCCATGGGAAAGGCTACGCGGCTTCCTAAAAGCCTTAGCTCGAATTCGTCGTTCGTGCTTGACACGGCGAAAACAAAAATCGAGCGAATGTCCCTCCTTCTTGCAAAAGGTGCAATTAAAAACCGGATTGGGAGGACGAGTCCCAAAAATATGAGAAGCACCCTTGTCAAGAGAAGTCCCTTGGACATCACTCGAAGAAACAGCAAGGTTAGGAGTAGCTATGGAAGAGCTATCCAAACCTTGACACTAGTGCTATCGTCAAAAGACTCACGCGCAACACAAGAACTCAACTCCGGTTGCAAAGATGCAGACTTGGAAATATCAACATCGGAGTTGCAAGAAATGCGTGAATCAAACGACTTAGCACAAAGGCTCTTGCACCTTTTGGCTAAAACCTCATTCTCAAACATGAGGCGATCACAAGTACCACAAGGAGTGTTTTTCAGATTCTCCATCTCCTCTTTTATGCACTCGGCATATGTGGTACGCAAGAGCTCAACTTCCCTCTCAAGGTTGGCACTCATATCATTGTGCTCAACCAACTTAGCGCTCATATTATCGCGCAAAACCTTCAAAGCCAAAACTTCTTTTTCTAAATCAATGCATGATGTGCAAATGAAATTTGTGGAAGAAACATCACCATTCACATCAAGCAAAGAATCATGGTTAGCACAAGAAGTATGGCAAGCATCTTTATTCAAAGAGCATGAGCTACAAGGCCTAGCATTTATCTCAATAATTTCAGCCCTAGCATGCTCAAGTTCATCTACACATGTGGTGTGAGTCAATTTTAGTTTATCAATTTCAGCATGCAAAAACTCACAAGAACCACATGGCAAAGAAGCTTTTGACCTAAGCAAGGCTGTTTCAGATTTAGCATAAACAAGGTCCTTGCGCAAGTCAAAGCAAACAAGACATGGTATGGAAGCATTTGATTTTAATGTTTCATTTTCAGATTCTAAGCTAGCAAGAGAAAAGCATAGCTCATCATTCTTCCTAACCATGTCACTACAAGAGGTGCAAGGTAAAGATGCACTAGACTTCCAATGAAAAAGGCCACATTTTAACCTATCAATGGAGCATTTCAACTTCTTGATCTTTCTATGCAAGGTATCGCAAAGCTCATCATATCTCAAGTTATCATCACAACAAGCTTCAAATTGTTGGGATAAGGTCCCAAGACAGCAGCAAGAATACCTTTCTTGGCTTTGCCAAGTTCGCGTATGCGATCCTCCGTCGAATGCTCATCATCTCCTAGGAAGCCCAGCAAAGCATCCACCTCGCGTTCCGCCTCAAGAGCCGTACTCCTCCTTCTTGCCAAAATGTCATCCTCGATCACATGTCCAAGACTCAAACCTAAGGACAAAGACACACTGGAAGAAGAACTTGGTGCCATCTCGAAAAGCACCGTTAGTGTTAGCCAAAACACAAGCTCAACACCACGACAAGCAAAGTCGGAAACACACCGCTCTCAAAGGTCGCCTTCGCGGATCCGGAACCGGTTAAGGTAGAGAGATCCTTAACTAGCTCCGATACCAATTGAAGGACCGAAAATGCTAAAGCAAGGCGACCAGAGGGGGGGTGAATGGGAGCCTAAAATTTCTTCTCAGAAATTATGGCCTCTGTCCCAACAAAATCAACCCCAAGAGCAAAGCCGACACACGTGATGTCCTCGACCCAAGAGTATGGGTGGATGTTCCCTAGAAACACAGCGGGACACCACAAAAGCTCCCTCTTCCAAATCCACGCAAGTCAACTAGTGACAGGATGGAGTTTGGGTAACCTCAACCTCCCCCGAGCAACACGAGGGGGATTCAGGCAATCTCGCAAAGCGGGAAGCCCAGTTTCTGTAGAGCACAGAGTCGGGAATCCAACGCAAAAAGCGGATCTCAAATCGGAGCTCGAACGCAAAAGATACGGATGAAAACGCGTTCTGTCAGCACTGACCGGACTCACTGGAGCGTCCGGTCGATAGGCACCGACGCGTCCGGTCAGCTGAACTGCGTTCTGGGAGCTCTCTGTTTACGACCGGACTCACGGTGAAGAAGCGTCCGGTCGTTACTACTGAGCGTCCGGTCAAGCACCGAGGGGGCAATGAACAGTGCCTTCAGTGCGTCCGGTCATGCGAAACCCTAGCGTTCGGTCGCACAAAACGCTTTCTGACAGCTTTGACCGGACTCTGAGGTCGTCCGGTCAGGAATGATCGGACGCGTCCGGTCCACAGAAACTCGTTTGGGAGCTCTCTGTGTTGGACCGGACTCTGCGTGGAGGTGCGTCCGGTCGAATCCCAGTCAGCGTCCGGTCACCACGCGCGAATGGACGCGCGGGTGTTCAACGACCGGACTCTGGCTCGGTGCGTCCGGTCGCTATGAGGCAGCGTCCGGTCACCCCGACCAGTCCCCTGTTCGTCCACCGAATCGACCCGATCTCCCTCAAATCAAAAGCACTAGGGCTCTAACTTCGTGTGAGGGATCACAAGGATGTTAGTGAGCTACTCCTAAGAGATCATGGCTCGAACCTAACTCCAAATCGGTGAATCGAAGAAAACGGTGAGGAACGGGCAAGAACTCGATCCAAAACTAAATCCGCCCGATCTGTGAGTTCGTGAGGTATTAGAGAAATTCCTTCGGTAGAAAGAAGACTCTCACGAAGCTACACAAGATGGTTCAAACGGATTTGCGAATCTTCCCTCGAAACAAGAATTCTCGTGAAGAACGAAAGAGGGGAATACGTGCAAACACGAAGAACAAAATCGCAAGACAAATCAAAGCACGAATTTGATCCTTGGACTCAGAGGAATGGATGATTCATTAAGCACTCAGTGTCGGGCTACAAGCCAATCCTAGCAACACAAAGCTGGATGGCGAAAAGCTCAAGAACAAGAGCCGATCTCTCCCTAACCCTAGCCTCCTCTCACAAACAGCAAAATGAGAGTGACACTGCTCCAAGGATTCGGCTGCCCTAGCAGCCCCCTCATATATATAGGCGCACGTCCGAAGACCAAAACGCCCTTACATTAAGCACTCAACCCAAATACCCCCCAGGGGTAAAACCGTCCAGACTTGACAGTTTTGATCCGACGGCCACGCCCGCACATCCGGTAGCTTCGCCTCGACGCGACCTCCCTGATGCCGCCACGTGCCGCCACCGTCGACCGCCGCGCCTTCTCACCGATAGCTTCGTCGCAACGCAAGCCTCTCGGTGCCGCCACGCGTCGACCGTCCTTTCGGACCAACCCCCGGTTTTGAGGCCCAAACCGGGAAACCGTCCACCCCGAGTTTTGAGGCCCAAACTCGGAAACCCGCAAGCCCAGGTTTTGAGGCCCAAACCTGGAAACCGTCCATCCCGAGTTTTGAGGCCCAAACTCGGAAACCCGCGCGCCCAGGTTTTGAGGCCCAAACCTGGAAACCGTCGATGGTAGCTTTTTGAGGCTCAGCTACCGAACCCGCACCGTAGACGGGATGTGGTTCGCACACCCCGACCACCGGCACCGATGCCGATGCATGTCCAGCCTCCACCCGGGCACACGCCTTCGTCTTCCTTCTTGACTTGGCCGACGGCACTTGCGCCGCACGCAAGCCCGTGTCTGACCTCCCGCCAAGTGACACGACTCCAGCGCCTTCCTCCCGACTCGGCCGATGCACCGCACATCCCATGTGCTCTCGCTTGCCGATGCCACGTGCCAGCTACCACAGCTGGTCCTCTGCCCTCTGGTCCATCAGTCCAAGCCTCACGTCCGCCCTTCACCGCTCTGGGTACTCGGCATGGCACGTCCGCCGCACGGCACGCCCATCCTTCACCGCTCCCGGTCCGTCGGCACGGCACGTCTCTACTTGACCTTCACCTCGCCATAGACCACTGTATCCGAGCTCCACACCTGCACATCAACACAGCCAAGAGACACATGTCGCACACGCACACCAACACAGAAACACCACACAACTCACGCCACCGGTTAGTCATTAAACATTAAGCGCATAATGACATAATGACTCAACCGGGTAAAAGCCTCAAACCTTCCTCATCAAAGTCAATCATTCATCATATATGTTCTCAGATTGGCCCTCCCTCGCCTGCTCCGGTGAACCGTGCACCACCGTGTGGTCGTCTTCTCCAGCGCCGACCGGAGCTTCGCCGTTGACCTAGCCAGGCTAGCCGGCTCCGGTGAAGTTCTGCTTCCTCCGAGCGCTCGTGCTAGCTCCGCCACAAGATCACGAACTCATCGGCCTGCCGTGAGTCTCTACCATGGCAGAAGCGCCGGACCGCCCTGCGCCAACCGCTGCAACCACCGTCGAGCCGCCATGGCCATGGCAAGCGTGCTCCAAAGCCCCAAATACCCAACCAAACCCCTACTACACTCATTGAGAAGATGGCCTCCTCTAACCATGGTTAGTGGCCATCTTCTCAATGCTACTACAATGCCCTCACCATGGTTCCATTCTTGTCGCTGGAGGACCTTCTACCATGAAGAATGATCCTCCAGCAGCGGCATCCACATTCTCATGGGTACTTGAAGTGAGCCCATGGTAGAAGGTCTGCATGAGTAGCCAATTCTCCATCCCATGGTGAGGGCATTCTGATATGTAATCTTGAAAGCGTTCCCAAGCCTCTGGGATTGATTTGTCGTGTTGTTGATGGAAAGTTGAAATCTTGGCACGGAGGGCATTCGTCTTGCCCACTAGAAAGAACTTTGCTAGGAAGGCAGTTGAACAGATCGCCCATTGAGGTGTTTTTGTCTTTGTTAGCATAGAACCATTGTTTTGCTTTTCCCAAGAGTGAGAATGGGAACAAGCGAAGTAGAATGGCGTCTCTTTCGACTCCCTTGATGGTGAAAGTGCTACAAATCTCCAGAAAGTGTTGGAGATGAGCGCTGCGTCTTCATGTGCCTTTCCGCAAAACTGATTAGCTTGCACCATGTGATCAAAGATGGCTTGAGTTCAAATCCGTTGTCTCCCACATTGACTGTTGGTCCAGTCCTGATGTTGGCAGTGGTTGGTGCAGAGAACTCACGGAGTGTCTTGTCGGCCATGGTGTCCAACACTGGTGTTAAGCTTCTTCTTATCTGGTTAACTTCTGGAAGTGGTAGTGAGGGTCTCTTGAGTTTGCGTCTTGTTTTCTTCAGTAAAGCTTCGGGATCCTCAACGTAGTTGTTCGGAAGTTGGAAACCAGTCATACATCACACCCTGCATAAGATAAAAGATAAACAAAGACAGGGTAAGCATGTTTGAGTAGAGATAAAACAATCAATGCATTATCACATGTGTGTAAGTTAAATGATATGTTCTAGCTACCATTTTAATGTTGCTAATGCAATGTCCTAACAGTGTTCATAAAGATTTAAAAGAAAAACCCTAGGTACCATCCCTAATTGAATTGATGTGCTCCCCGGCAACGGCGCAAAAATGCTTGTTGACTCCTTATGGACTCCTCCTGGAATCACTCTAAGAATGAACCTCATAAACATAATCTCGTGAAGGCACTAAGAAGTGTACGAGACACTACTAACTTCACTTAACGTCAAGTTGTCATCCCCAACATGAAGCTAGCAATGTGATTATATCAGAGCACTGGATCTAAAGATAAATATTTACCCGCAAGCGCACAAATAAATACACCTGTTGTAGAAGCATTTCAACCAAGCTAGTCTCAGGTATCGTTATTTATATTTAGCCTAGAGACTAATCAATTCAAAGTATGATGATATTATACTAGTGAGGACTTAACAGCAATTAATGTGGCACACACTTATGATAAAGACTGATAAACACAATCATTACTCCAAACAGGGATCAAATAGTAGAAGTAATAATAAATGATAATGATAAATGGTGACAGAGAGCAGATCAATCAAAGATAATCCTAGAACAGTACTACCTAGCAAGTGATGATTAGAACATGCATTAATAAGAAATATTCCTAAGTTATTCTAATTACAAGTCATAGCATATAGTGATTAGTGTGCAAACATATTTGGCAATCATAGGCTAGGTCATATCATATTTATAATCAAGAGGCAACTCCATAGTAAAGGTGCCAAACAGAGTAACCCCTAAACCATGAGTTAACTGAGCCATACTGAACACTACATTCGGGAGTGGAATACAAAGGACTCAACAAGAATGTCACACCCGCGATCTACCACTCTATCCGGAACATAGGACGTTGTTGACACTGGTTATCTATCAAAATTAAAGGATAAATAAATATAAAAAGGGCATGAATTCAATCACCAACAAAGGTTTAGGGTTTTAACTGACAATATTCCACGAGTTTTGGTGAATTGTGATTCTGCATGGACTAAACCAGGAAACCAGCGCTGATTGCTTCCCCTAGAAGGAAACCGATGGGAGATAACGCAACCGCCACGTCAGGAAGTTTCTAGAAGACTCCAGAGGACACCAGAAGACACCAGGAGGTTGGGCACCGCGGGACCCTGCCAGGTGGGACCGACCGGTCCCACCATGAGACCGACCGGTCTCCCCCCCGGGCCCGCTGGCTTCCGTCTTCTGCAAGCTTCCTCCACCGCCTCTTAGGATCCATGTCAGCCCTACGTGAAGTCGGTTTGATCTAACGGTCGCGGTTGATCCCACAGGGCTATAAACATGCCCCCAGGCCCCAGGGAAGATAAAGTCCCTCTTCAGAAAAGACTACACCTCATTCAGAAACCCTAGAAGAGACTTCAAGAGCCAGCTTTCAAGTAGAAGACTAGTTACCCCTCTAGTTTAGGTTTAGAACCTAGTTTATACTAGAACTAGAAGAGAGAGAGAGAGAGAGAGAGAGAGGAAGAGATCAAGAAGGAGCTCCGGCCTGTCGGATCACTTCTTCATCTTGTACCTGCAGATTCAAGTTTATCTTCAACTTGCTTCAATGATTGTTTCGGTAATCAACGTCTATATTTAAGTTTGAACCATTGTTCTTGTTATTCTTAGGTTTATGACTCTCTTTTGAGTACTTTAATTCTAGTCATTCTAAAGTTAGAGTAGTTGGATAGTGTAAGCGCGGTTCTTAACTTGATAGCTCATAAATGCCTCCTATAACGCTGGTTGTAGTGGTTGTTCGCAAGGGTGACTCTTATAGCCTTGTTGATTCTTCTATAGTCCACTTACCGGTGTGTAGGCTCGGTAGGAGTATATATTTGCATAAAAGACTCATACTCTGTTTGTGACCTTTTATGGAAACTTCCCCACTAAGAATAATATAAACATATCACTCTTAAATTGGAATTAGACAACCTTAGTGATCCCCTCTATACATCTAGATTCTCCGTCCTTGTTAGCTACTCAGGGGTTAGACTTTAAGGCTTAACACTATCCTTTCCTTTGGGTTCAATATTAAAACTGGGTTACTCCGGTGAAGTGCTACATCGGTAGATTTTATCTGTGCGCTTGCGGATAAAGTAGAGTGTGCATTAATTTATACCAACAAGCATTTCTGGCGCCGTTGCCGGCGAACGGTAGATCATCTTAAGTCTTAGTTTAACCTTGTAATCATACTTTTATCTTTTTCCTTTTGTCCCAGTCTTTTCATTATTTTTGTTTTCATTCTTATGAATGTTATTTTTGAATTCCACTCTTATCTATCACTACCCCATGAGCAAGCTATACCAATAGAATCCTTATACCCCATCATAATACTTGGTTATGAGCTATGCCTACCTTTCTGTTGCATTGTCCTTGTAATGAGCATAGAAATATAATTATGAAAATATTCCTTCGGGTATTCTTGTCACTAACCTTTCCAGGTCTGGAACAGAAAAGAACGAAGGAACAACAAACACAAGGTATGTCCCACCAATCACCATGCAACATTGAATTACATTCATCCAATCTTGATTTGTGCAAAATCCAAGCTTGGAGAATAGACTTTCTAAGAATATTTCTTGCCATTTTGCTATGTTGGTTGTCCCTACCTTTAGGATATGCTCATATAAATCATACTCTTTCATCGCCATCTGAATAATCTCTACAATGCTTTCATGTTTATTTTATTTGCTATAGTATATTCTTTGGTTTTGAAGTATTATCGTACACCTTTTAAATTAGGCATGAGCTTAGTTTAACTGTTTTCATGAATTAAAGTAGGATGTGTGGTGTCTGGTTTGATTCTTGAGCTAAAAGGTGTGCTGATTTTACCTCTAAAGGCTTTTAAATTAAGTATGGTGCTTAGGTTAAAATGCCTTCCTAGATCAAATTAGACGTGGTGTCTAGGTTGATTTCTGAACTGATAGTATGCTATAATAGATATTGGATATTTTGTTGGACTAACCCCTGCAGGAAAACTTTCAAAATCAATTTGGGAAAGTCTAGGAGATGAACTCACACTAGAGATGAAGCAAGGCGTACAATGAACTTCAACAACTCTTGCACAATGAAGACTCAACTCATTCATCATGGATGAAAGAACTGTGAGTATCAAAGTTTATTTATTGTCTTCTACTGCAAGTTAACTTTTGCCTTGTAACACCCTAAAATTTCTCCAAGTTAAAATAGGTGAAAATGATTTTATTTATGATTTTGTTGAGCATTTAACCTAGGGGTTAAATAATTTTTATTGAATTAAAATAAAAGTGGCAACATGTTTTTGCACTCATGCTGATGCATTGGATTTATTTGTGTGACTGGTTTTTACCAAAATTCAAAATGGATTCAAATTCACTTTGAAATGGTTTTGGTTTGAGTGGAAAATAAAAAGAAAAAGGATTAAAATTCTTCCTCCTTCCCTCTCCTTGTTTCCAGCCCAAGGGCCTGGCGGCCTAGTCCATCGGCCCGCTGCCCCCGCCTCCCCTCTTCTCTCCCACCGCGTGGGCCGAATCCCCTTTCTCCTCCTTCCTCCCACCTGCACGGCCCGCAAGCCGGCCAGCTCCTGCCCCACAGTGCAACCGCCGCCTCCCCTCCCTCTTCTCACTGAGTTGGTGGCCCCGCTCGTCAGCGCCTTCCCCTTCCTCCGCGGTGCGCGCCGTCCGCGCAACTGCCGCAGCCAAACGCCCCCGGGTCATCCGTGCATCATGCAAGCCGCTCCATGACCTTGGCCTCCTCCTCGTGCATATAGCGGACGCACCCGCACCCCCATTTCCCCCTTTCCCGCACTCAGTGCACCCGCACAGCGCACTGTGGCCGCGTCGCCGAAAGCTCCTCCCCGCCGTTCCTGAGCTCCGCCCGCCGCCGCCGTCCCGTCAAATCGACGCCGCTCCGGTCGAGTGTGACCTTCTCCGAGCTCCGCGACATCACGGTGATGTTGCCTAACCCTTTCCCCTCTCTTTCCTGCGCTCGGTTATGCCCTAATCGTGGGTGGATCGATTTGCGCAGTGCGTCCGTCACCGCCGACCTCCACCGTTCGTCGTGGTCCGCCGTCGTCTGAGCCCTCCTTCGCCTTCCCATTGTTGCGGTGAGGACCTCCTTTCTCCCTGCTCTTGCCCCGTCCCTCTGTTTCGATCGGGATCGTGTCCGTGGGCCACGCCGGTGTGTTCCCGAGCCGCGACCATGGCGGGTCTGTGCACGCCGTCGCGCCGTTCCGCGGCGTCGTGGCCAGAGCCCGTGTGCTTGTGTCATTGGCCGACCCCGAGTACACCCCCTTGCCTTCTGCTACCTCCCTGTTCCCTTGCCTTGCTCCGTGGCGAACCCTAGTGGCCGAGCCGTCGAGCTCTGTTGCTCGGCCATGGTGGGTACGCGCCCGACGTCGTGACGCGGCCTCGATGTCGTGGCCAGAGCCGCGCCGGCGCGCCGTCGGCCCGCCCCGCGTGCGCAAACCCCCTGACTTAATCCCCGCCATGCACTACCGATCCGACGGCCCTGATCGGCCGGTACCCCTTCGCGGTCGTTTTGCTTAAGAGCCCCCGAAGAACTTGATAATCAACCCGCGCTCCCTTTTCCACTGTTCACTGAGCCTTTGCAAACTTCAGACCAGGCCCCTATGCTTCTGCGTAATTGAGGCGCCGTACAGCCGGCCAAGAATTTGGTTTAAATTCAATTTAAATTCCGATTTAAATTCAAAAGCATTTCAGGCTATTTACAGTTATGCCACTGCACTAAAACGCTATAAAATCCACGTTTTAGCTCTGTTTTGATCCGTTCAAGTTGCGTTAGATTCGTAATTTAGTTTCCTACCTATTTATGCCTCTGTTAGTCAGCTTAGGTCAGTTTAGTTTCAGGGTTTTTGTTAATCTAGTTTAAGGCTTTAGAATCACCGTTTGGGCCGTAACTTTCGCATCGTAACTCCGTTTTTGTGAACCAAAACTTGTTGTGGACCGTAGAAACACGTACTTGTGTTTTATCAAAGTTTTATTTCTGTTTATTACTGTTTGGTGTACTGTTCTAATGGATAGCCATGTTGCATTGTATGTATGCACCTGGAATGTGTGTTGATGTGTCGATCGAGTAGACGGGGAGCAAGTGTGGTACGACCAGGATCCTTCCTTCGACGATCAGCAGGAAGACCAGTTTTTCAGCAACCAAGGCAAGTTAGCATGAGATCTCTTGTTACCTATCACTTTACTATTAATTTACTCATTTATGCATGTGTCCAATTGAGCAACCTTAGAGACCCATTAGATTTGTTATCTGTGATATTCTTGACTCCGTGGGATATATGCATTGGGTAGAATGCTATGAGATGCTAGTGCTAACTGACTAATAACCGATCCAGTCCAATGATGTATATTCTCATGTGTGATATGATGATAAACGGTTAATAAAACTTGTTGTTAGCAAAAGTTGGGACTGACAGTGCTACCATGAGTGCTATATGACTCTGGTTTTAGCTCAGTAAACTGGACCTTTTCTAACTTGTTGTTAGAGGTTACCCGAAAGGGCGCAAGAGGGGCTTGCCACTTTGGGTGTAGGGCTGCCCCTGTTCCTATGAGTATAGCTGCGATGGCCTTGTGCCACAGGAAAGGGGGGTTGCTACATCTGCCTGCCAAGGAAACCTAGCGGCCCTAACCTGTTAGACGAACCAGTGAAAGGCTTCATAGTGTACCCTACCGATCTACCTTGGAAGTGGATCAAGAGGTTGGCCGTCTCGGGCACAAGGGCAACACGGCTTGTGGGTAAAGATGCACAACCTCTACAGAGTGTAAACTGTTATAACAGCCGTGCTCACGATCACGAGCGGCCCGGAAAACTAGCAGAACTATGATACTTGAATAAATGATACTTTATGTTGATGGTACATTATGTTGTTATATTTTATCATTGATGGAAATGGATCATGGGTTGAAGGGTTAAGCACAATATTCATTTACCTAAATGCTAAAACTTTGCCAACATAAAGCTAACTGCAGTTAGACAGTGTCAGCCTTTGAGCCTCATGAACCCTGTTAGCTTGCTAAGTACGTGGAGTACTTACGCTTGTTGTTTATCTTCTTTTGGGCAAAATCCCGGATGGGTAGATGAGGTGGAGTTGGTGACTTCCCAGAGGACTTCTAGGCTAGCTGTTCCACCAGTCAGCTTTCCCTGTGGAGTTGGTGTTTGTTAGCAGTTTAGTTCTCTTTTGTTCTGCTTGATGTAAGACATGTGATGACATTATCGTTATGTAATAAACACTGTGATGATGCCACTTTTTGTAATTTTTCTAGATTATGTGTGTGATTGTTTCCTAGGCACACATGAGTTTACCGCCTCAATTTTATCCTTAAAGTTGGGGTGTGACAAATTGGTATCAAAGCTTTGTTGACTGTAGGACGCAAGCCTAGCTAGGAAATGGCCGTTCTAACACCTTTTTGTTACCTGTTCATGCTTAGTTTATTATCTTGTTATTTTGTTAAAATTACATGCTTCTTATTCTTATTCTATTATGCAAAACTAATTATTTCTGCTTATCTTATCTTAAACCATAACGTCAGGATGCCTTGCCTTAACGCCCGTGCGTATCGTGCCTTCTTCACCGCCAGCACCAGCCAGCACCCACACCCAGTGGTCAACATCTCCGACAGTAATGGCTCCTCCAGCTCCTCCAACACGCTTTCATCGTGGAGGATGAAGAGCTGACATCCACCCGGCCGTCTCTGGGGAGCTTGCAGCGCCACCCCCGCCACCTGCACCAGTTCCTGAGGCGCCAGCTCCTGAGGTGCCAGTCCCTGAGGCGCCAGTACCTGAGGCCCCTGCTCTGGAGGCACCCGCTCCTGTGGTGCCTGACGCTCCACCAGCCGTGGAGGCCCCCGCCGCTCCAGCAGCTCCTGCAGCACCAGCCACTCCAGCAGCTCTTGTAGCACCGGCCTTCGTGCCAGTGTACCCGTGGTGCACTCCCCCGCCGCCTCGTCAGCTTCAGCACCAGCACCCCTGCCTCTCCAGCAGTGCAGGTGGTGGATGAAGACTTCGGATGGACTCGCCGCTTCATATTCAAGAAGCCTGACGAGACAGCTTACTACCATAGTATGCTGGTCGTCTCTGAATGAATACTACCCGGAGTTGGAGGCCAAGCTCCAGTACCACTGTGCCGAGTACACCCATCCCTTGGAGGCTACCTACTGGAAGTCCGATCTGATGGTTACGGGATGGAACGATGTGGACCAAGGCCACGTCGTTGAGACTGTCCACAGGACCACCACCAAGCGTGGTCACTCTCTGGCAAGCATGGAGGATGCAGCGCAGGATGCTTTCCTGCACTACCATGGACTGCGCTTCCAGTCCATGTGGGAGGACCGCTACCGCTACCTGCCCCACAACGACCTGGAGGGCAAGTGGCAGACCCTGCTTCCACCTGTGGAGTACCCAGTTCTGGCCTCTACAGCACGACACGTCTTCGAGATCTTGCTCTCCAGGTCGTTGTGGGGCAGGTAGCGGTCCTCCCGCATGGACTGGAAGCGCAGTCCACGGTATGAATCATGTTAAAGTGCAGCCAACACATAAAATACTAGTCTATGCTAAAATAATCCTAAAAACATTTTTTATTAGCATAGATGCAAAATACATAAGATATGGACAACAACCCATGCTTCAAATTCTTGCAATCCTTCGGGTAAATGTCCACTAACATTACGCAGGAGAGAGATTTTGTTCATCCATGGTTTGGTCTGAACATTGAAGATCCAAAACTCAAACCATAGATACACAAACCTACTCTCAGATGACAAATGGTGCTATCCTAGCTTTGAGTCTTGCTTGGGCGCTGATGACAAACAGGATGCAACTTACCTCATATGAGACAACCTATGCCTGCAACCATCATTGCCCAAGACATCAAAACAAGAAGTGGGAAGTTATCCTCTTTTCTAATCAAGAGCTAGCTTGGGAGACAAGATGGTACCACTACAACAATAGCAAGATCTACATGTCAAACACATGAACATGTTGTTGGGAGTCCATCTACATCACAAGCCAGCCTGGGAGAGACAATTCCGTTGTCTAGATGTGTTTCACAATCAAAGGGAGGAAGGAGTAACCCAACTGCAAGACATATTGATCTCCTACTCACCACTTTGATCAGTACAAACCACTAGAAGTTGTCCCAGTCAAGAAGAAGAATATGATCCACCACTCATTTTTGGAAGATCGTTCTTGAGCACCACCAATGTTATCATCTTTGTTGGACCTGGAGAAGTCAACTTTTGGATCTTTCGCTGCATCTTCAACATCTACATCACTTATGAGCAGCCAAAGAGAACCACGAGAAGACGTCGAAGGGAGAGCCAATTGCCAAGAATTGAGGAGGGCATCATGAAGGATGAAGCCACTGCACCACAAGAGTTAGAAGATGAAGAGATAGTACCTGAGCCAGCAAATCAAGAAGAACAACCGATAAGATCTCCATCATCTAGACACTGTTGAGAGGACAAGTCTCAGTCGTGACATTAAAAGACAAAGATTATCATAGAGGCACTCGAGTAGCAGCTCTAATTTCAAGTCTACTGTCAACCCAATAATTAAAGGGAAAACAAGAAAGGTTGACAAGGGAAGAATGCAGAACTGTCCCGACATCCTCATAGTACAAAATTGATACAAGAAAGACAGAGGATCCTAGACAGCATACTCGAGGAACAATGCGCCTTCACTGATGATAAGTCGACGCAAGAGAAGGAAGGTCGATACCTCTAAAGATGATTCCACCGTGATCTTCCTCCTCTCAATCACACTGTGAGACAAACAAGAAAAGACAAGCCATTCATAAACAACAACCAGCTAGGCAAGAGGAGCTTCCACAAGGGGTTTGACGCATCACTCTTCAATGACAAAGTAACATTTCAAGGTAAGTAACCATCACTTTAAAAAGTTCTCCTTAATTCTAGTCTACACATAAATAAGAACAAAACATGTTTAAGTTGCAGCTCACTTGATTCAACCTAATCAACTCAACATGTTCAGTCCTTTAATCTTGTTCTTAGCTTTACTCTCTGAATCTCACTGTCTTAACTACATGAGGTAAAATGTTGTGCATCTAACCTTTCGAAGATGATATATCTCAATCATGAAAAGATCAACACTTTATGCATAAATTATCCTTCCTTGGGTTAAGTAATTGATCTGTTAAATATTTTAAGATGCTACTTTCATGCTCATCCTCTGATCCTATCACTCATGTTCAGATTGAATAGGACACATAAACAACAAGTTTGTCTTGTGCAATGTGCCTAAGGTTAGAGGAGAATAAACAAAACTTTTGGTTCTGTTGGTGTTTTTCCACCAACAGAGCCCATGCACTTGATCTCTACCTTGTCTTATGAGCAGGACACACTCTTGAGCAAAACATGGAGAAGTATGTCACTCCCAAATTCTACAGAGTGAAGGTCCTAGATCTACAAGAACATGGACACTGAGCAAGATGCTGCCAGCATTCACAATTAACACTCCACTTCAAACTGCTGGACGAACAAATGACATGAGTGACACCATATCAAGAGGCATAAACAAGCAGGAATGATGGAAGACGTCGTAGTCAGAATTAGAGGTCATGAAGTCCCCACAGACTTCTTGATCCTCGACATGAGAAGACGATGACGTCCACCTCATCCTAGGAAGACCATTCCTCTACGCTACAAGTACAATCATTTACAAGAGGAAATCCATTTTTACTTTCCTGGAGAAAGGCACGATGCAACTTCATCAACTACATGCCCAATGAAGCACCCAAGAAGAACAGAAGTGAAAGACGCCACTCTCAACGCCAAAGAAGACAAGCTATCAAGAATAGAGAGGCCAATCTGAAGGACCGAAAGTGCTACCAGAAAGCGACCAGGGGGGGGGGTGAATGGGAGCTTCAAATTTCCTTTCGAAAACTTGTTGCCACTATCCCGAGAATCAACCCCAAGAGCAAACCTAGAGCTTGCAAGTGTCCACGACCCTAGATGAAGGGTGGATGCTTCCAAGAAGCACAGCGGGACACTACACAACTCCAGAAACCTAACGCAAAAGACGGAAACCAAAACCAACAACGGACGTGCGAACAGCGAACGAAAACAGCGCGAGACAGCACTGACCGGACTCTGGCCTGCGTCCGGTCAGGAAGCACCGGACGCGTCCGGTCTCAAAAAATCCGTTCTGGACCCTTACTGTTCTCGACCGGACTCACTAGAGAAGAGCGTCGGTCAGTGTCCTGTGCGTCCGGTCAATAGAAGACAGATACGATGAACAGTGGAAACAGTGAGTCCGATCAAACAAAACCCCATGCGTCCGGTCATCTACAGAAAATCGCCACGTGACATTCAAACATCGGACGCGTCCGGTCAACGCGAGGACAGCGTCCGGTCACCCCGACAGCACCTGTTCGTCCACCGATTTGACTTGATCTCACCCAAAATGAGTCCTCTAGGGATCAAACTTGTGAGAGAAGTCACAAGGAGGATAGTGAGCTATCTCTAAGAGATCATGGCTCGAACCTATCTCCAAATCGATGAATCGAAAAATTCGGGGGAAGGGAGAAAACTTGACCCGAAACAAAAATCGATCGATCTCCTAGACCGTGAGGTTAGAGGTGAATTCCTTCGGTGGAAAGAAGTGCCTCACGACCTAGGACAACTTGGTTCAAACGGATTTGCAAAAGATGAACCGAGTAAAGAGATCGAACGACGGGAAAAACGTGGAGAAAAAGGATTCCGCGAAGAACACAAACAAAACGCGAATCACAACTGCCAAATTGCAACCGTGTGGCTACCACACGCTACAATAGTGAGATTACGGTCTCACTTCCTCAAAAACTCACGGGCACAGAGGTATTGTCTCTTCTCTGTGGATCTCAGTTCGCTACAGCAGGGGAGAGGGAGAGCAGGAAACCTAGAAACAAAAGAGCAAATGACTGAGATAGATGGGGTGGTGGGTGTCTCCCCCTACTTATCCTAATTCTAACTATTCCTAATTCCCACTCTACCCCTAACTACTTACAGAGCGAACCAGCTAAACCCTAAGGTATTCTGGACCAACTCGATGGTAGGTGGATCCGACGGCCACGCCCGCACAACTCGTAGCGTTGCCTCGACGCAACCTCCCGATTGCCGCCACGTGCCGCCACCGCTCTACGTCCTTTTCTTGGACGACGCACCCCCGGTTTTGTGGCCCAAACCGGGAAACCAGGCTTTCACGCCAACCCCCAGTTTGGAGGCCCAAACCGGGAAACCAGCCTCCAAGTCCATCCCTGGTTTGAGGCGAAACCAGGAAACCCGCCAGCGCCCAGGTTTTGAGGCCCAAACTTGGAAACCGTCCTCAGCCCGAGTTTTGTGGCCCAAACTCGGCAAACCAGCAGCACCCAGGTTTTGAGGCCTAAACCTGGAAACCGTCCACCAGTTTTTCTCTGGCTCAACCACCAAACCGAAGCTGTAGAGGGGATGCACCGCCCGTGCACCCCATCCACCGACACGTGTCCCCAAGTCCACAACTTAGGCATCACATGACCACAAGTCTTTGCTCGTCGCTGTCCCAGGCTGTCAGCCACCACAGCTGATCCTCGGGCCACCGGTCCCTCAGTCCAAGCCTCACGTCCGCCCTTCGCCACTCTCGGTCCCTCAGCACGGCACGTCTCTACTTGACCTTCACCTTGCCCTCGATCACTGTCTCTGTGCTCGACACCTGCAAAACACACTTCCTGGAGAAAAGGCACGATGCAACTTCATCAACTACATACCCAATGAAGCACCCAAGAAGAACAGATGTGAAAGACGCCGCTCTCAACGCCAAGGAAGACAAACTATCAAGAATAGAGAGGCCAATCATGACGAAGAAGCTATCGCCACAGTCCTAAAAAAGAAAGAACAAGAGAAACCTCAAGACAGTGAACCACAGGAAGTGAAGACTCAGACCAAGAAAGTATGAAAGAAAAAGTCTGCACCTAAGAGGTATAATCAATAACAACTTTCCAAACGTTTGACATACCTTGGGAGGTCTGAACCAAGGGAAGGTCCGGTTCGTCGGAACTAAATATCCGAACCTTCGCCAAAAGGTAAAAACTGGTAGTTATCCTCATATTTACTTTTCTGCATATTTCTCATATTTAATTGTTAGTCGTTTATTGCATCATCACATTCAATTCACAAACATTTTAATTTTTGCATTGCATTAGAAAAGAAAATAAAAATATTTCATTTGTTACACTACGTCATAAACCATAAAGCCCTATGTGAATAATTCTATGGTGTGTAAAAACCACAAATATATTCACCATGGTGGCATAAAAAAATATATGCACACATTCATCCTGTTGCATTTTTTCTTGCATTATAAACATATTAAAATACAAAAATATTGAGAAAGAGATCTTACTGAAATTCTAGACAGCTAAGGCTTGAGTGGCTAACCGCTAATGCTTAATATGTTCCACAAGTTTTGTTGTCTATTTGAGTTTCACAGGATTTGAAAGGCCAAGAAAAGCTAACAAGCAAGTGAATGTTCCATCCACTATTAGAGCACTGTCTGAAAGGCCAAGAAAAGCTAACAAGCAAGTGAATGTTCCATCCACTATTGGAGCACTGTCTCAACAAACATCAACATCAATCAAAGCTCTAATAGAGAAAGGACATATCCACTGTCAGTCTGCTACATTACAAGATCGAACGACTACGTCAACATTCAGCTTGGGGGAAGGCACCCCATGTATCCACGTAAGTATCTTTATCCTCTTAAGTTTTTCATTCTATAAATAAATTCAAAACACCAAAAATATGTGAGCACATGAAGGCTCACCCTTAAAAAGAAAAGAACAAAAATACGTGGGCACATGAAGGCTCACCATTAATTAAAAAAGAAAAAAATATATGAGCACATGAAGGCTCAACGCTATTAAGGGAACCAACTTGGGGAGACACACCCCCGTTATCTTCGCGATTCAGGTATGTCTTTATTATCATTACTACTACTACTATTATTAGCTTTTATTTTATATCTTAAAGTGTGTTAGATTAAATAAATAAAATAGTGTGTCTAGTTTGTTTTAAGAAGTCGATGACTAAAGAAGAACCCTCTCTCTCTCTAATCTTTTGCATGGAAATGATGAATAGTTGCTCTATCTAATTTCTTTCAAGTACCTAGTCTTCAAAGCATGAGTTCTCCTCATTAATAATGATGCCTTAAAATAAAATTAAATACATGGTTGGCAAATACTTAATCTATGGTCTAGGTAATTAGGATATGACATGTGATGATCTGAGTTGCTATTTTCTTGTTCTAAACAACACTAGAATTCCGGAGATTTCTCAATATGAAAATGACTAATAATTGCATTGAGTTAAATTAAGCTTTGTGACCCTGTGAGATGTTATCTTGCCATTGAATTGAGATCACTTACACATTTCATCTATCTTCCGCATAAATGCTCATAATTATCTATTGCTACCCTCTCAGAAGTTTGTTGGAAGCATGTGGCTATTAAAAGAAAAAAAAGAAGAAAAAAAGAAACAAAGAGAGAGATCCGAGGAAATAAAAAGGGACAAGTGTCCGAAACCTCAAAAAGATAGATCCCAAGAAAATAAAAAGGGACAAGTGTTCGGAACCTCGAAGACAAAAATCAGAAAAAATGGGCACGTGCCCGACAGTAGAATTAGCCTGATAGCCATATGTCTCTGAGAGACCGAAGGGAGTGAATATATTCAAAAGAGCATCCGACTCCATTTTCCATACACATGCACTTCTTGATTCAATGGTTGGTTGACTTTCTCTTTGGATCCATTGTTTAATTTGACAACATATGTATTAATGCTTTTGAAAATTAATTAAAACTCCGGGATAAAGGTGAAGTGAAAGAACTAGAGACATAGTGCTTGATTTGATCGTTCAATCTCTCAATTATTTAAGATCTAAGGTAAAAGTAATAAGCCCCATGAAGAATAGCATGATATATTTCGGAGAACTTTTGTTTAACAGCAGGTATACTTGTTAGAATTGAAGATATTGTAGCAACTCCTGATCTATTGTTAATTCTTGGTTTTGCTAAGGGACTAGCAAAAGGTAAGCTTGGGGGAATTGTTGACACTGGTTATCTATCAAAATTAAAGGATAAATAAATATAAAAAGGGCATGAATTTCAATCACCAACAAAGGTTTAAGGTTTTAACTGATAATATTCCATGAGTTTTGGTGAATTATGATTCTGCAGGGACTAAACCAGGAAACCAGCGCTGATTGCTTCCCCTAGAAGGACACCGACGGGAGATAACGCAACCGCCACGTCAGGAAGTTTCTAGAAGACTCCAGAGGACACCAGAAGACACCAGGAGGTCGGGCACCGCGAGACCCTGCCAGGTGGGACCGACCAGTCCCACCATGAGACCGACCGGTCTCCCCCCGGGCCCGCTGGCTTCCGTCTTCTGCAAGCTTCCTCCACGGCCTCTTAGCATCCATCTCAGCCCTACGTGAAGTCGGTTTGATCTAACGATCGCGGTTGATCCCTTAGGGCTATATAAACAGGCCCCCAGGCCCCAGGGAAGATCAAGCCCCTCTTCAGAAAAGACTACGCCTCATTCAGAAACCCTAGAAGAGACTTCAAGAGCCAGCTATCAAGTAGAAGACTAGTTACCCCTCTAGTTAGGTTTAGAACCTAGTCTTATACTAGAACTAGAAGAGAGAGAGAGAGAGAGAGGAAGAGATCAAGAAGGAGCTCCGGCCTGTCGGATCAACTTCTTCATCATGTACCTGCGGATTTAAGTTCATCTTCAACTTGCTTCAGCGATTGTTTCGGTAATCAACGTCTATATTTAAGTTTGAGCCATTGTTCTTATTATTCTTAAGGACTATGACTCTCTTTTGAGTACTTTAATTCTAAGTTGCTCTAGAGTTAGAGTAGTTGGATAGTGTAAGCATGGTGCTTAGACTTGATAGCTCATAAATGCCTCCTATAACGCCGGTAGTAGTGGTTGTTCGCAAGGGTGACTCTTATAGCCTTGTTGATTCTTCTATAGTCCACTTACCCATGTGTAGGCTCGGTAGGATTATACATTTGCATAAAAGACTCATACTCTGTTTGTGACCTTTTATGGCAACTTCCCCACTAAGAATAATATAAACATATCCCTCTTAAATTGGAATTAGATAGCCTTAGTGATCCCCTCTATACTTCTAGATTCTCCATCCTTGTTAGCTACTCAGGGGATAGACTTTAAGGCTTAACACTATCCGTTCCTTTGGGTTCGATATTAAAACTGGGTTACTCCGGTGAAGTGCTACATCGGTAGATCTTATCTGTGCGCTTGCGGATAAAGTAGAGTGTGCATTAATTTATACCAACAAAGAGCACATGGGTATGTGCGATGGCATCGACCGACTTGGGAGGAGGACGATTGCGTTGTGGCACTTGGCGACAGGTCGGACACGGGCTTGCGTGCGGCACAAGTGCCGTCAGCCAAGTTAAGGAGGAAGGCGAAGGCGTTGTGCTCAGCGTGGAGGCTGGACATGCATCGACATCGGTGTCGGTGGTCGGGGTGTGCGAACCACACTCTGTCTATGACACGAGTTCGATATTTAAGCCTCATAAAGCTACCTTCGACGATTTCCGAGTTTGGGCCTCAAAACTCGGGGTGGGCGGTTTGCCAGTTTTGGGCCTCAAAACCTAGGTGGCGGGTTTCTGAGTTTGGGCCTCAAAACTCAGCGAGGACGGTTTGTCGGTTTGGGCCTCAAAACCGGGCGGAGGTTCCTATGCGGAACGGTCGACGCGTGGCGGCACCGAGAGGCTTGCATTGCGGCGAAGCTATCGGTGATGAAGGCGCGGCGGTCGATGGGACGACACGTGGCGGCATCCTGGAGCTTGCGTCGAGGCGAAGCGAAGGATGAGAAGGCACGTGACCATCGGATAAAGACCTGACGGAGTTGGACTAGATTACCCCTAGGGTTAGCCTGTTCACTCTATTGTATCTAGGGGTACAAGGGGAATAATGTTTTAGGCTATATATAAAGAGGCAGCCCCTCCTCTCAATCTATCTTGGCAGCATTTCAATCTCGCAGACTCTATTAGGTTTTCCTCCCTCTAGCTGCTTGTGATCTGTAGAGTGCTACAATACCTCTGTGTATTTTGTGATTATCAGGAAATGGGACCGTAATCCCGTTGTCTCCTCATGGGGATGAGTTTTGGCTGAAATCGAGATCAAATTCGCGTTTTGTCTTGTGTTCTTCGCATTTCGTTCTTTGTCTCCTCGGTGATTTGCTTCGTTCTTCCAATCCGAGGGTTGGTTTTCGATTTCATTTGAATCACTTTGTGCTAGGACGAGAGTGTCATCTTTCCACTGAAGGATTTCCTCCCGAACCTCTCGAGCACATAGATCGGGGTTATTTCGCGTTCATTCTTCTTTCTTCCTCCTCTTCTAGTGTTCTTCGGATTACTCTCAATCGAGTTGGTTAGGAGTGATGATTTCCTAAGATTAGCTCCCCAAAATGTAGAGGAACACTTGGGAGAAGTTTGGTTGAAGCCCCATTCATTTTGGTGAAGATCAAATCGATTTTGATTTTGACCCGAGCTGTTTTGGGGCATTCTGGGCACTGGCCGACTGTCCGGCCCTTGGCGGCGGATTGTCCGGGGATCGAGCTTCGTTCAGGTAGAACTGCACAGCTTGACACTATTCTCGGTCAAGTGACCAGCGGACAGTCTGGGACTTGGTCGCGGACAGTCCGAAACTTGGATAGGGCTGTTTCAGAACAGTTGGTTTTTGGGATTTTTGCCGACAGACAGTCCGGCACCCAGGCGCGGATAGTCCAGGGCCCTGACCGTGGATAGTCCGCGAACCTACTAAAAGTCCCGTTGCTTTGGCACTTGGTTTTCGAGGTTCCCCGACAGTTCCGCTATATCACTAGGACATCTGCTAGTGTATCCACCTACTCGTAGGTCGTGAACTTGCCAGTCGTTTGAGTCTTTGTCTTTTGGGGTGATTTTCTGGGACAAAGGCCATCCATTTCTCGAGAAGAAATTTGAGGCTCCCATTCACCCCCCCCTTTGGTTGCAGATTCGGTCTTTCAATTGGTATAAGAGCCGGTTAAGGATCGTCAATACCTTAATCGGTTTTAGATCCACAGGGCGACATGGATCGAGGGAATGGCAAGGCTCCCTACTTCGATGGGACAAACTATCCCTATTGGAAGATTCGGATGCGTGCCTATCTCAGCATCATCGACTCTTCCATCTGGGAGATATGTGAGAACGCCCAGTACGAGGTGCTTGTGGCTCGCGTGGGTCAGATCCAGATTGACCAGCACAACGCGAACGCAAAGGCTCGTAACACGCTTTTGGCCAACATCTCCCTTCCTGAGTTCAAGCGTGTCTCTGAGCTTGAGACGGCACGAGAGATCTGGGTGAAGCTTCAGAGCTATCATGAGGGGACCATTCAGGTCAAGACCAGACTCTTCGAGACGTACAAGCGTGAGTATGAGAACTTCACTCAGATGGAGGGAGAGATGATTGACGCTATGTTCGCTCGTTTTCAAACGATTGTGAACAAGATGCATGCCAATCGGGCCAACCTACCTTATGATGATCATGAGAGGGCTCTCAAGTTGCTTTATGCCCTAGATCGGAAGGTATGGGAGGTGAAGGTGTCGACTATCATTGAGTCGCCAAGCTATGACACCCTCACCATGGATGAGCTATTCAGCAAGCTGAAGCCCACTGAGATCGATCACCTGACTTAGGCCAAGCTGAAGAACCCATCTTCACATAACATGGCTTTGGTCTCAGGTAGGGGTGGATTGACTCTTTCCGCTGACACTTCACCTTCCTCTTTTGCTTTGTCTTCTCTGCTTAAAGTGACAGAGGTGTAGGTGGAGGTGTTAGGCTATGGCGAGCTCGCCCTCATCATCAGCCGGTTCTCGCGGTTTCACAACAACCGCTTGAATCGCCGGCATGGTGGTGCACGTGAGGGCTGCTACGGGTGTCGCGACCCCGATCACTTCGTCGCAAGCTGCCCCAAGCGCGACAAGGGCTTCCCTCGGCAAGAACAACAATCCCAGGCGCAAGGACAAGTATGAGTACAATGCCAGGAAGAAGAAGACCAAGGGCAGCTACGCAAGAAGGATCTTGAGAAGGTGTATGATGCGGGCAAGCGTGCCTTCATCGCCTCCCTCAGCGATGTCGAGAGAAGCTTCGACAACAACTCCAACGACGATGAGTCCGAGCATAAGACGGAGGAACGCCTCAACGGACTTTGCTTCTTCGATAGCTCCACCAATGGCTTCTGCACCATGGTCCTGGACGAGGAGGACAGCAAGTGACTGGACAAGCACGCCGCCGCCGCCACCGACGACGTATCTTCTGAGGTATCGACTTCTTCCACTGTCGATCGTCTTTCCGTCGAGCTAGATTCCATGGTTGTGATAGTTCTCGCTCAGGACAAGCAACTTAAGCGTGCCGCTAGAGAACGCAATGAGTTTAACGCTAAGTTAGGCGAGGCGCTTAAGGAGCTTGAGTTCGCTAGGTCTGAGGTGAAGGTGTCTGATGAGGAGGAGTGTGATGAGTGCACTATGCACATGACCAACTTTGGCACCCTGCAAACCAAGTATGCCTCTTTGATCGAGGTGTATGATGAGCTGAAGAGTAGGCTAGACTTGGTGGGTTATTGCAAAGAGTGTCCCCGCTTGAAGAAGGACCTAGAGGAGGTGAAGGAGAGACCTTCCTTGTTGGGTGCTTGCAAGTCTTGCCCCGGCTTGCGAACTGAGTTGACAGAAG
Source organism: Coix lacryma-jobi var. lacryma-jobi (assembly GCA_009763385.1). Taxonomy (NCBI): domain Eukaryota; kingdom Viridiplantae; phylum Streptophyta; class Magnoliopsida; order Poales; family Poaceae; genus Coix; species Coix lacryma-jobi. Next base: position 126,005,979 of record CM019827.1, on the reverse strand, counting down.
TTAGTGCCAAGCTTGCTGAAGCCTTGAAGGCCAGCTCAGTTAGCACTGTTTCCGCTCAGTGTGAGCGATGCGTGGGGATGGAGCTTGAGATTGCTAACTATCGGCATGACAAGATGCAAACCGAGGAAGAAAACACATACCTTCGGTCCATCCTGAGTTGAGTGTCATGTAGTGAGCTGCAGTTAGGCATGATGATTAGTCAGTTTGCGAACACAAGGTTGATATGTGCCCTTGTGGTATACATGGCCATGAGGCACGAGGCCCGCCAGCCCGGCCCACGACCCGGCCTTTTGGCCCGGCCCACGCCCGGCCCGACACGACTATTGGTGGGCCCGGGCCGGCCCGGCCCGACCCCTAGGGCCATGCTTGGGCATGGCGGGCCGGCCCGGCCCGGCCCGATATATACAAAAAAATATTTATATAAAATATATATACATTTATAAAAATAAATGTATATAAATATATAAATATATATATAAATACATATAAATACATATAAATATACATATATTTATATATATAATAAATAAATAAATAAAAATATATATATTTAAAGGGAAAAACTATTATGGGCCTCATGGGCCTGGCGGGCCCGACGGGCCTACGGGCCAGCCCGAGCCCTGCCTGGGCCGGGCCTGGGTTGACGCTGAGGCACGAGGCCCGACCTTCGCCCGGCCCGGCGGCCCGCCGTGCCTCGATCGGCCCAGCCCGGTCGGGCCTGGGCCGGGGCGGGCCGGGCCGACCCGTTGGCCATGTATGCCTTGTGGTCCCTTTCGTGAGTGATGAGCGATCGGTCAACAGGCAATGTGTGTCAGGTGTGGAGCTCGGAGACCGTGGTCGATGGCGAGGTGAACGTCAAGTAGAGACGTGTTGTGCCGACGTACCGAGAGTGGTGAAGGGCCAACGTGAGGCTTGGACCGATGGACTAGGAGGCCGGAGGACCAGCTGTGGTAGCTGGCACGTGGCATCGGCGAGCAAGAGCACATGGGGATGTGTGGTGCATCGGCCGAGTCGGGAGGAAGACGATGGCGTCGTGACACTTGGCGGGAGGCCGAGAAGGAAGGCGAATGCGTTGTGCCCGGCGTGGAGGCTGGACATGCATCGGCATCGGTGCCAGTGGTCGGTGTTGGTATAAATTAACGCACACTCTACTTTATCCGCAAGCGCACAGATAAAATCTACTGATGTAGCACTTCACCAGAGTAACCCAGTTTTAATATCGAACCCAAAGGAACGGATAGTGTTAAGTCTTAAAGTCTAACCCCTGAGTAACTAATAAGGACGGAGAATCTAGAAGTATAGAGGGGATCGTTAAGGCGGTCTAATTCCAATTTAAGAGTTTAAGAGTGATATGTTTATATTATTCTTAGTGGGGAAGTTGCCATAAAAGGTCACAAACAGAGTATGAATCTTTTATGCAAATGTATAATCCTACGAGCCTACACACGGGTAAGTGGACTATAGAAGAATCAACAAGGCTATAAGAGTCACCCTTGCGAACAACCACTACTACCAGCGTTATAGGAGGCATATATGAGCTATCAAGTCTAAGCACCACGCTTACACTATCCAACTACTCCAACTCTAGAATGACTAGAATTAAAGTACTCAAAAGAGAATCATAAATCTTTAAGAATAATAAGAACAATAGCTCAAACTTAAATATAGACGTTGATTACCGAAACAATCGCTGAAGTTGATGATGAACTTGAATCCACAGGTACAAGATGAAGAAGTGGATCCGACAAGCCGGAGCTCCTTCTTGATCTCTTCCTCTCTCTCTCTCTCTCTCTCTCTCTTCTAGTTCTAATATAAGACTAGGTTCTAAACCTAAACTAGAGGGGTAACTAGTCTTCTACTTGATAGCTGGCTCTTGATTACAACTAGATGAACAAGATCTAATTCTAGATGAACTAGAAGAGATTCATCTAGAGGGACCTCTACTTCTAATTGAAACCCTAGTTTCTGATGTGGAGATGAATAATGAAGATGGAGATGCCTGGAGAGGGGGGTCTGGGGCTGCTTCTATAGCCCTAAGGGAACAACCGCGGCCGTTAGATCAAACCGACTTCAGGGATGGTGGAGATGAGTCCTAGGGTTTGGTGGAGGAAGCTTGCAGAAGACGGAAGCCAGCAGGCCCGGGGGGAGACCGGTCGGTCTCATGGTGGGACCGATCGGTCCCACCTGGCAGGGTCCCGCGGTGCCTGACCTCCTGGTGTCTTCTGGTGTCCTCTGGAGTCTTCTAGAAACTTCCTGACGTGGCGGTTGCGTTATCTCCCGTCGGTTTCCTTCTAGGGGAAGCAATCAGCACTGGTTTCCTGGTTTAGTCCCTGCAGAATCACAATTCACCAAAACTCCTGGAATATTGTCAATTAAAACCCTAAACCTTTGTTGGTGATTGAATTCATGCCCTTTTCATATTTATTTATCCTTTAATTTTGATAGATAACCAGTGTCAACAATTCCCCCAAGCTTACCTTTTGCTAGTCCCTTAGCAAAACCAAAACTTAACAATGGATCAGGAGTTGCTACTATATCTTCACTTCCAACAAGTATACCTACTGTTAAACAAAAATTCTCCGAAACATATCATGTTATTCTTCATGGGGCTTATTACTCTTACCTTAGATCCTAAATAATTAAGAGATTGAACAATCGAATCAAGCACTATGTCTCTAGTTCTTTCACTTCACCTTTATCCCAGAGTTTTAATTAATTTTCAAAAGCATTAATACATATGTTGTCAAATTAAACAATGGATCCAAAGAGAAAATCAACCAACCATTGAATCAAGAAGTGCATGTGTATGGAAAAATGGAGTCGGATGCTCTTTTGAATATATTCACTCTCTTCTGTTTATCAGAGACATATGGCTATCAGGCTAATTCTAGTGTCGGGCACGTGCCCATTTTTTTGACTTTTTTTTCTTTTTTTTTTCTTTTCGAGGTTCCGGACACTTGTCCCTTTTTATTTCCTCGGGATCTATCTTTATGAGGTTTTGAACTCTTGTCCCTTTTTATTTCCTCGGATCTCTCTCTTTTTTCTTCTTCTTTTTTTAATAGCCACATGCTTCCAACAAACTTCTGAGAGGGTAGCAACAGATAATTATGAGCATTTATGCGGAAGATGGATGAAATGTGTAAGTGATCTCAAATTCAATGGCATGATAAACTACTCATAGGGTCAACAAAGCTTAATTTAACTCAATGCAATTATTAGTCATGTTTATATTGAGAAATCTCCGGAACTTTAGTGTTGTTTAGAACAAGATAATAGCAGCTTAGATCATCACATGTCATATCCCAATTACCTAGACCTTAGATTAAGTATTTGCCATCCATGTATTTAATTTTATTTTAAGGCATCATTATTAATTAGGAGAATTCATGCTTTGAAGACTAGGTACTTGAAAGAAATTAGATAGAGCAACTATTCATCATTTCCATGCAAAAGATTAGAGAGAGGGTTCTTCTTTAGTCATCAACCTCTTAAAACACACTAGACAAACTATTTTATTTATTTAATCTAACACACTTTAAGATAAAGCTAATAATAGTAGTAGTAGTAATAAAGACATACCTGAATCGCGAAGATAACGGAGGTGCGTCTCCCCCAAGCTGGTTCCCTTAATAGCGTTGAGCCTTCATGTGTCCATATATTTTTGTTCTTTTCTTTTTAAGGGTGAGCCTTCATGTGCTCACATATTTTTGGTGTTTTGAATTTGTTTGAAAAAATTAAGAGGATAGAGATACTTACGTGGATACATGGGGTGCCTTCCCCCAAGCTGAATGTTGACATAATCGTTTGATCTTGCAATGTAGCACACTGGTAGTGGATATGTCCTTCCTCTATTAGAGCTTTGATTGATGTTGATGTTTGTTAAGACAGTGCTCCAACAGTGGATGGAGAATTCACTTGCTCGTCAGCTTTTCTTGGCCTTTCAAATCCTGTGAAACTCAAATAGACAACAGAACTTGTGGAACAAATTAAGCGTTAGTGGTTGGCCACTTAAGCCTTAGTTGTCTAGAATTTCAGTAAGATCTCTTTCTTAATATTTTTTTATTTTATATTTTTATGATGCAAGAGAAAATGCACAGGATGAATGCATGCATGTTTATTTTTATTATTTTTATGCCACCACGGTGAACATTCATGTGGGTTTTTACACGCCATAGTATTATTCACATGGGGCTTTATGATGCAGTGAAATATTTTTATTTTGTTTTCTAATATAATGCAGAAATTAAAATGTGTTGTGAATTAAATATGATGATGCAAGAAATGGTTATGGATTAAATATGAGAAATATGCAGCAAAGTAAATATAAAGATAACAACCGATTTTTACCTTTTGGCGAAGGTTCGGATATTTAGGTCCGACGAACCGGACCTTCCCTTGGTTCAGACCTCCCAAGGTATGTCAGACGTTTGGAAAGTTGTTATTGATTGTACCTCTTAGGTGCAGACATTTTCTCCCATACTTTCTTGGTCTGAGTCTTCACTTCATGTGGTTCACTGTCTTGAGGTTTCTCTCCTTTCTTTTCTGGGACAATGTCGATAGCTTCTTCTTCATGATTGGCCTCTCTATTCTTGATAGTTTGTCTTCTTTGGCTTTGAGAGCGGCTTCTTTCACTTCTATTCTTCTTGGGTGCTTCATTGGGCATGTAGCTGATGAAGTTGCATCGTGCCTTTTCTCCAGGAAAGTGAAAAATGGATTTCGTCTTGTAGATGATTGTACTTGTAGCGTAGAGGAATGGTCTTCCTAGGATGAGGTGGACATCATCGTCTTCTTATGTCGAGGATCAAGAAATCTGTGGGGATTTCATGACCTCTAATTCTGACTACGACGTCCTCTATCATTCCTTCTTGTTTATGCCTCATGATATGGTGTCACTCATGTCATTTGTTTGCCAGCCGTTTGAAATGAAGCGTTAAATGTGGATGCTGGAAGTATCTTGCTCAGTGTGCATGTTCTTGTAGATCTAGGACCTTCACTCTGTAGAATTTGGGAGTGACAAACTTCTCCATGTTTTGCTCAAGAGTGTGTCCTGCTCATAAAGACAAGGTAGAGATCAAGTGCATAGGCTCTGTTGGTGGAAAAACACCAACAGAACCAAAAGTTTTGTTTATTCCTCTCTAACCTTAGGCACATTACACAAGACAAACTTGTTGTTTATGTGTTCTTATTCAATCTTAACATGAGTGATAGGATCAGAGGATGAGCATGAAAGTAGCATCTTAAAATATTTAACAGATCAGATTACTTAACCTAAGGAAGGATAATCTATGCATAATGTGTCGATCTTTTCATGATTGAGATCTATCATCTTCCAAAGGTTAGATCCACAACATTTTAGTTAAGACAGTGAGATTCAAGAGAGTAAAGCTAGGAACAAAGATCAAAGGACTAAACATGTCGAGTTGATTAGGTTGGATCAAGTGAGATGCAACTTAAACATGTTTAGTTCTTTATTTATGTTCGTACTAGAATCAAGAAGAAGCTTTTAAAGTGATGGTCACTTACCTTGAAATGTTACTTTGTTATTGAAGAGTGATTGTGTCAAACCTCCTTGTGGAAGCTTCTCTTGTCTAGCTGGTTGTTGTTTATGAATGGCTTGTCTTCTCTTGTTTATCTCACAGTATGATTGAGAGGAGGAAGATCACAGTGGAATCATCCTTAGAGGTATCGACCTTCCTTCTCTTGTGTCGACTTATCAGTGAAGGCGCATTGTTCCTTGAGTATGCTGACTAGGATCTTCTCTCTTTCTTGTATTAATTATGAGGATGTAGGGATAGTTCCACATTCTTCTCTTGCCAACCTTTCTTGTCTTCCTTTAATCATTGGGTTGGCAAGAGACTTGAATTTAGAGCTGCTACTCGAGTGCCTCTATAATAGTCTTTGTCTTGTAATGTCACAACTGAGACTTGTCCTCTCAACAGTGTCTAGATGATGGAGATCTTATCGGCTGTTTTTCTTGATTTGCTAGCTCAGGTACTATCTCTCCATCTTCTAACTCTTGTGGTGCAGTGGCTTCGTCCTTCATGATGCCCTCCTTAATTCTTGGCAGTTGGCTCTCCCTTCGACGTCTTCTCTTGGTTCTCTTTGGTTCTCTTCTTGACTGGGGCATCATCTAGTGGTTTGTATTGATCAAAGTGGTGTGTAGGAGATCAATATGTTGGAAGTTGGGTTTCTCCTTCCTCCCTTTGATTGTGAAACACATCTAGATAACAGAATTGTCTCTCCCAGGCTGGCTTGTGATGTAGATGGATTCCCAAACAACATGTTCATGTTTTGGATTTGTAGATCTTGCTATTGTTGTAGTGGTACCATCTTGTCTCCCAAGCTAGCTCTTGATTAAAAAGAAGATAACTCCCCACTTCTTGTCTTGATGTCTTGGACAATGATGGTTGCAGACATAGGTTGTCTCATACAAGGTAAGTTGCATCCTGTTTGTCATCAGCGCCCAAGCAAGACTCAAAGCTAGGCTAGCACCATTATTTGTGATCTGAGAGTAGGTTTGTGTGTTTATGGATTGAGTTTTGGATCTTCAATGTTCAGACCAAACCATAGATGAGCAAAATCTCTCTCCTGCGTAATGTTAGTGGACATATACCCGAAGGATTGCAAGAATTTTGAAGCATGGGTTATTATCCACAACTTATGTATTTTGCATCTATGCTAATAAAAAGATGTTTTTAGGATTACTTTAGCATAGACTAGTATTTTATGTGTTGGTTGCACTTTAACATGATTCAAGGCAAAAGATAACTTGCAGTAGAAGACAAAATAAATAAACTTTGATACTCACAGTTCTTTCATCCATGATGAATGCGTGTAACATCCCGGCCTAAGGGTTAATAGGAATAATAGGATACTCATACCAACAAGTTGCAACTTCTTTTTCGGAAGCCCATCTCCAAAGAACTCTAAAGTTAAGCGTGCTTGGCCTGGAGAAATTTAGGGATGGGTGACCGACCGGGAAGTTCTTCCCGGGTGCGCACGAGTGAGGACAAAGTGCGCAGAAAAGACTGGTGTTGGTCTGTGAGGGAAGTCTATGTCCTAGAAAAGCTGCCATCTCCAAAGAACTCTAAAGTTAAGCATGCTTGGCCTGGAGAAATTTAGGGATGGGTGACCGACCGGGAAGTTCTTCCCGGGTGCACACGAGTGAGGACAAAGTGCGCAGAAAAGACTGGTGTTGGTCTGTGAGGGAAGTCTATGTCCTAGAAAAGCTGCCAGATGTAAATGGGTCTGGCCGCGTGGAGGCGGGACGTTACAGAATGGTATCAGAGCCGACTCTCGCGGTTTCACGGGCGCGTGTGTCGCAGTTGCTCAGACATGGTGGTCATGGCTGGTGTGGACCCGGAGTGGTCACACAGCATGGCACATGTGCTGGCACTGGACACACGGACGTGGCCAAGAGAGGACATTCCTGGCTTGGGATTGATCGACGAGGACGTCGATCTCTTAAGGGGGTGAGGATGTAACATCCCGGCCTAAGGGTTAATAGGAATAATAGCATACTCATACCAACAAGTTGCAACTTCTTTTTCGGAAGCCCATCTCCAAAGAACTCTAAAGTTAAGCGTGCTTGGCCTAGAGAAATTTAGGGATGGGTGACCGACCGGGAAGTTCTTCCCGAGTGCGCACGAGTGAGGACAAAGTGCGCAGAAAAGACTGGTGTTGGTCTGTGAGGGAAGTCTATGTCCTAGAAAAGCTCCCAGATGTAAGTGGGCCCGACCGCGTGGAGGCGGGACGTTACAATGAGCTGAGTCTTCATTGTGCAGAAGTTATTGAAGTTCATGTGTCTCTTCATCTCTAGTGTGAGTTCATCTCCAGGACTTTTCCAAATTGATATTGAAAGTTTCCCTGCAGGGGTTAGTCCAAAATATCCAACATCCACTATAGCATACTATCGGCTCAAAAATCAACCTAGACACCACGTCTAATTTGATCTAGGAAGGCATTTTAACCTAAGCACCATACTTAATTTAAAAGCCTTTAGAGGTAAAATCAGCACACCTTTTAGCTCAAGAATCAAACCAGACACCATGCCTAATTTAAAAGGTGTATGATAATACTTCAAAATCAAAGAGTATACTATAGCAAATAAAGATAACATGAAAGCATTGTAGAGATTTATTCAGATGGTGATGAAAGAGTATGATTAGTATATGAGCATATCCTAAAGGTAGGGACAACCAACATAGCAACATGGCAAGAAATATTCTTAGAAAGCCTATTCCCCAAGCTTGGATTTTGCACAAATCAAGATTGGATGAATGTAATTCAATGTTGTATGATGATTGATGGGACATACCTTGTGTTTGTTGTTCCTTCGTTCTTTTCTGCTCCAGACCTGGAAAGGTTAGTGACAAGAATACCCGAAGGAATATTTTCATAATTATATTTCTATACTCATTACAAGGATAGTGCAGCAGAAAGGTAGGCATAGCTCATAACCAGGTATTATGATGGGGTATAAGGATTCTACTGGTTATAGCTTGCTCATGGGTAGTGATAGATAAAAGTGTAATTCAAAAACAACATTCATAAGAATGAAAACAAAAATAATGAAAAGACTGGGACAAAAAGGAAAAAGATAAAAGTATGATTACAAGGTTAAACTAAGACTTAAGATGATCTACCGTTCCCCGGCAACGGCGCCAGAAATGCTTGTTGGTATAAATTAACGCACAGATAAAATCTACTGATGTAGCACTTCACCAGAGTAACCCAGTTTTAATATCGAACCCAAAGGAACGGATAGTGTTAAGTCTTAAAGTCTAACCCCTGAGTAACAAACAAGGACGGAGAATCTAGAAGTATAGAGGGGATCATTAAGGCGGTCTAATTCCAATTTAAGAGTGATATGTTTATATTATTCTTAGTGGGGAAGTTGCCATAAAAGGTCTCAAACAGAGTATGAATCTTTTATGCAAATGTATAATCCTACCGAGCCTACACACGGGTAAGTGGACTATAGAAGAATCAACAAGGCTATAAGAGTCACCCTTGCGAACAACCACTACTACCAGCGTTATAGGAGGCATATATGAGCTATCAAGTCTAAGCACCACGCTTACACTATCCAACTACTCCAACTCTAGAATGACTAGAATTAAAGTACTCAAAAGAGAATCATAAATCTTTAAGAATAATAAGAACAATAGCTCAAACTTAAATATAGACGTTGATTACTGAAACAATCGCTGAAGTTGATGATGAACTTGAATCCACAGGTACAAGATGAAGAAGTGGATCCGACAGGCCGAAGCTCCTTCTTGATCTCTTCCTCTCTCTCTCTCTCTTCTAGTTCTAATATAAGACTAGGTTCTAAACCTAAACTAGAGGGGTAACTAGTCTTCTACTTGATTGCTGTCTCTTGATTACAACTAGATGAACAAGATCTAATTCTAGATGAACTAGAAGAGATTCATCTAGAGGGACCTCTACTTCTAATTGAAACCCTAGTTTCTGATGTGGAGATGAATAATGAAGATGGAGATGCCTGGAGAGGGGGGTCTGGGGCTGCTTATATAGCCCTAAGGGATCAACCGCGGCCGTTAGATCAAACCGACTTCAGGGACGGTGGAGATGAGTCCTAGGGTTTGGTGGAGGAAGCTTGCAGAAGACGGAAGCCAGCGGGCCCGGGGGGAGACCGGTCGGTCTCATGGTGGGACCAGTCGGTCCCACCTAGCAGGGTCCCGCGGTGCCCGACCTCCTGGTGTCTTCTGGTGTCCTCTAGAGTCTTCTAGAAACTTCCTAACGTGGCGGTTGCGTTATCTCCCGTCGGTTTCCTTCTAGGGGAAGCAATCAGCACTGGTTTCCTGGTTTAGTCCCTGCAGAATCACAATTCACCAAAACTCGTGGAATATTGTCAATTAAAACCCTAAACCTTTGTTGGTGATTGAATTCATGCCCTTTTCATATTTATTTATCCTTTAATTTTGATAGATAACCAGTGTCAATAGTCGGGATGTGCGAACCACATCCCGTCTATGGCGTGGGTTTGGTAGTTGAGCCTCTAAAAACTACCCTTTGACGGTTTCTGAGTTTGGGCCTTAAAACTCGGGGTGGCGGGTTTCCGAGTTTGAGCCTCAAAACTCGGCGTGAATGGTTTCCAGGTTTGGGCCTCAAAACCTAGACTCGCGGGTTTCTGAGTTTGGGCCACAAAACTCAGTTGGAGGACAGGTTTCCCCGTTTTAGCCTCAAAACCGGGGGGGAGGTCCAAAAGGACGGTCGACGCATGGCGGCGCCGAGAGGCTTGCGTTGCGGCGAAGCTATCGGCGAGGAAGGCGCGGCGGTCTTCAAGATGACATGTGGCGGCATCCTGAGGCTTGCGTCGAGGCGAAGCTAAGGATGAGGAAGGCGCGTGGTTGTCGGATCAAGACTCCGCAGAGTTGGACCGGGATACCCCTAGGGTGGGCCGCTTCGCTCTTGTATGTAGGTGTAGAAGGGGAATAATTGTATTAGGCTATAAGTAGTGATGGCAGCCCCTCCATCCATCCTATCCTGGCAGCCCCTCATTCTCAGGTTTTCATTCCCTTAGCCCCCACTTAGGTTCTAATCATTCCTCGCTGCCTGTGATCCGCAGAGTGACTCCAATCATACCTCGGTGTACTGGGATTTTGAGGAAGTGAGACCGTAATCTCACTATTCTCTCGTGGGTTCGAGACACGGTTTAATTCGTAATCGATTCGTGTCTTTGTGTTGAGTTCTTCGTGGTTTGCTTTTAGCCCTCTCGGAGATTTGCTTCGTTCTTCCTCTCCGAGTGTTTGTTTTCGATTCCATTTGAACCAGCTTGCTCTAGATCGTGAGGCGCTTCTTTTCACTAAAGGAATTCATGTCTACCTCATGAGCTAGTAGATCGATCGATTTTTGTTTTGGATCGTGTTCTTCTCCCTTTCCCTCGAACTTCTTCGATTCATCGATTTGGAGATAGGATCGAGCCGTGATCTCCTAGAAGTAGCTCACTATCCTCCTTGTGACTCCCCTCACCAAGATTGAACCCTAGCGGTTTTGATTTGAGGGAGATCGAGTTGAATCGGTGGACGAACAGTTCTGTGTCGGGGTGACCGGACGCACGGCTCGGAGCGATCAGACTCTGACCAGTGAGTCCGGTCGTTGAAGGCTCAGCTGCTCAGTTTGGCCTGGACTTGACCGAACGCTGGTTTGCTCAGTGACCGGACGCGCAGAGGGTACTGTTCATTGCCTATCTGTGTTGACCGGACGCTTCCTTCGTTGTGACCGGACACTGTTTACGTGTGAGTCCGGTCCAACTCAGAGAAGGTCCAAAATGCTTCTCCGTTGACCGGACGCGTCTGATCCTAACTGACTGGACGCTCACCAGAGTCCGGTCAGTGCAGATTGCACATTTTCGTCCACAGTTCGTTCTTTCGGCTTTAGATTTGGCCGGCTTTTGCGTTGGATTTCCTGGGTTGTGTAGTATCCCGCCTTGCTTCTAGGAAGCATCCACCCTACATATAGGGTCATGGATACTAGCAAGCCCGCGTCTTGCTTTTGGGGTGACTCTATGGGACAAGGGCCATCTATTTCTCGAGAAGAAATTTGAGGCTGCCATTCACCCCCCTCTGGTCGCCAATTCGGTCCTTCACAGTTCAAGAGGGGGACTGACGGTTCGGGAGTAGGCTTTGCTTCAGGTGGGACAAACACTAATGTTTTTTGGCAAGATCAGTGAGTTTAGCGGAGTGAACCCGAGTGAGAAACCATCAGCTACCCCTAAGCTTACCAAGATCACCCCACCTGAGCCTCCCAAGCCTATCACCAAGGATGGTATCCTTGATGAACCTCCCAAGGCTCCACCTCGCAAGCAAGTGTGGGTTCCCAAACCGAACCATCTTAGGAACACACTTGACACTCTCTCTGACGTCTCTAGTGATCCCCTTCCAAGAGGCAAGCAGCCAGCCAGAGTGACCAACCCCCACAACCGTGCGAACCAACAACCCCAGAGAGTGGTGAGGTTCGAGTGCGAGTATTGCCACCGTGGGGGTCACCTAGCTGAGTTTTGCTTTCGGAGGAAGAGAGACGCTAGGAGAGAGTTGGAACTGAACAACCAGGCCAGGCACCACCTTTTCTATGGTGTGCAAGGTCAGGGTGTTCAGAGGCAGAGGGCTAGGCCTAGAGGTGCCCCCCTCAGGTTCCTAGGCCCCAGGCAATGAGACCACAGGGTGGTGGTCGTGCCCGTCGCGGTTCCTGGTCGTCCTTAATACGATCGTGAGCCGATTATAAGAGGCTTTGCTGCACCATCCCTTAGCGGACCACCTTTTTAGTATGGTGGTGATCGCTATCCTCAGATGGGACGAGGAGGTGAGTTTGGAGGCTTTTCGTTCCATAGTGGACCACCCTTTCAATTTGGTGGTGATCGCTACCCCCCATGGGACAAGGTCAGTTTGGTGTTCCTTCTAACACTTTTTCTGGGCCGATGACACAACACTGGTATCCTTATCAGTATACTAACCCCAGTGTTGTGCCGTACGCTCATTTCCTGCCTTTCTATTGATGTAGGAACTTCGGCTACAGAACATGTGGCTCATGGATTCTGGGTGTTTGCGCCATATGACCGGAAGCAAAGAATGGTTCTCCAGCCTAAACCCCGTGCTTCATAAGGAGTATATCACATTCGAGGATAGTGGTAGAGGTAAGGTTGTTTCTCGTGGGTCAATTCGACTTAATGAGAACTTTGTTCTCAAGGATGTTGCATTGGTTTTGAATTTGCACTTCAATTTGCTTTCTGTTTCGCAACTACTTGAGGACAGATTTGAGGTGCGCTTTAAGACCGGCTTGAGCAGAGTTTTGGATTCTTGGGGCGATCTTGTTTGTTGGATCGTCCCCTTTGGCCGTGTC